>VZRH01003987.1:634698-698863 GCA_013397555.1 Urocynchramus pylzowi | reverse complement strand
AAAAAAGAAAAAAAAGACTCCATGATTGCACACATCTATTTTCCTTCACAGAAGGGCCAATTACATGTTTTATTTCAACACCAGAGGCAGGTAAAACTTTCTGGATATCTGTACTAAAGAAAATATAATTCACTCTTACCTCTATTGCTGCTTAAAAACAGCTGGTGAACTGCAGGCATTTTCCATCTGCTTGATTTCTTGAAGCTCAAGCAGCCATTAAATATCACTTTAAAAAAAAAAAGAAAAGAAAAGAAAAGCCATACAAGATTGTTTCAGGACTTAATGTGTCAGACTTTACCAGGAATATCTTCCAGAGTTCAAACCTCACCTTGGGGCAAGAAGGAAGTGTCCTTTTTCTTATCATCCCCATCAAGTACCCTCAAAAATTTCACTTTTTTTCACTGTAACTATCAAAGATTCTCTGATTCTTTTTAAGGGAAAGCATTCATTGCATTTGCAATTCTAACAAACTTTATATGTGACTCAATCATCAAGCTAATTATTATTTGCAGTTCTCTATGATTCCTGAAGAATGTATAGCTGCCTAAGATACCAAAAAGAGCTCATAATTTTTGTTTAGATACAATTACCCCATTTGTTTATTTATATTTTTGTTTAATATCATTTCTTCCATTATGTTTAAAAACGTAATTGACCATATTCAAGAGATAATTGTCTCATCTATGTAGACAAAAATTTTTCTGCTCTTTAATTTCAGTTCTGTTTAATATTTTCATCACTGATCTGGATAAGGACTTTGAGTGCACCCCCAGCAAGTTCCCAGACTACAAGCTGGGTGGTCGTGTTGATCAGCTGGAGGGTAGGAAGGATCTGCAGGGGAATCTGAACAGGCTGGATCAGCAGGCTGAGGCCAACTGTATGGGATTCAATAAGGGGAAGTGCCAGGTTCCAGGGAAGTGCCCATGCAGTGTTCAGGCTGGGGGAAGAGTGGCTGGAGAGTGGCCCAGTGGAAAAGGAGCTGGGGGTGATGAGCATGAGTGAGCAGTGCCCAGGAAGGCAAAGGGCATCCTGCACTGCACCAGAAATGGTGTGACCAGCAGGATTAGGGCAGTGAGTGTCCTGCTATTCTCAGCACTGGTGAGGCTGCACCTCAAATCCTGTCTTCAGTTCTGGGTCCCCCATTTCAAGAAAGACATTGAGGTGCTGGTGTATGTCCAGAGAAGGGCAACAGGGCTGGTGGAAGGTCTGGAGACTAAACAATATGAGGAGCAGCTGAAGGAGCTGGGGTTGTTCAGCCTGGAGAAAAAGAGTATATTGGGAGACCTTATCCCTTCTTCAACTTCCGAAAAGGAGGTTGTAGCCAGGTGAGGGTTGGCCTCTTCTCCCAGG
Source organism: Urocynchramus pylzowi (assembly GCA_013397555.1). Classification (NCBI taxonomy): domain Eukaryota; kingdom Metazoa; phylum Chordata; class Aves; order Passeriformes; family Fringillidae; genus Urocynchramus; species Urocynchramus pylzowi. Next base: position 697,513 of record VZRH01003987.1, on the reverse strand, counting down.
CAACCAGTGAGAGGATGAGAGGAAATGGTCTCAAGCTGTACCAGAGAAGGTTCAGGGTGGACACCAGGAAGTATTTCTGCACTGAAAGGGTTGCCAAGCATTGGAATGAGCTGTTCAGGGACATGGTGGAGTCACCACCCCTAGAGGTGTTCAAGAAACAGCTGGATGTAGCACTTAGTGCTATGGTTTTGTTGGCATGGTGCTGTTCAGTCAAAGGTTGGACTTAATGATCTTGGAGGCCTTTCCCAGCCTTAATGACTCTAGGATGCTATGATTTTATGATTTCAGACACCAGAAATCAAATGTCAAGTTCAGATGCTGAGTGAGTGTGAATTGCAATCACACCAATGACCCATGATGCACAATGTGGACAGGAGAGATGGGATTTGGCTGACCCGGTCACCATCAGTGTCTTTCATAACCAGCTCAGAGGAAGAGCCACTTAGGTGTGATTTACGTCATCCCAAAGGAGCAGTCTAAAATAAACCAGATGACTCATGTCCCAGAAATGCTTATTTCTCAGCAAAGACTTTGATGGGAGCTGTGGACAGCTTCCTTAGATTTAGTTAACTGCATTTCTGAGATACAAAGTAAGGTAGATCTAAAGTAAGAATCTCATCAGATCTGTCTCTGCTCCTGTCATCTCACTCTGAAGAGAAAGGTATGAAATGCACACAAGTAGTTTCATTAACAGTGAAAAAACTATGTTCACCAGAAAATAATAAATTTTTAAATGTAAAAAATTAGATTTTCTAAAGGAACTAAGCATTTTAATTACATATTTTCATTATGCTTTTGGTGATTGGTTATCAAACTACAGCATTTACTTTTGGGTCATAAGTGCTCAAGTATCAAACTATCCTAGCGACTGCTAATGGCTATTGAGTAGAACTTGAAAAAAACCTGAATAATATCACTTTTTTTATTCTAGAACTCCTTTTGCAACATAACAGGTGTAAGCAATGAAAGCAGTGCAGGAATGAACCAAAACAGGATGCTGCTGGCTGATTACTGGCTGCAATCAGAGAAAAATTGTTGAGAAAAACACTGAACAAAGGAAAACAGGGTGGGGCACAAGTACTCCCTCCCAGCTGGGAATGTGCTACAAAAATACACTGTGCATCAGAAAAAGACCTGAGTACTAAGGAAATTAGGTTAAAGCAAAGGAAGGCAGTGAATTTGAACAGTAATTGGGAAGGTTTTCTTTTCACAGTTATAGGCTGATGGAAGGTATATTCCTCATTATCAGTTGATGGATCTAATAGCTTCTACCACAGTAGCAAGGGAAAAAACATAAAAGGCTGTTATGCCATTTCTTCCTATCAGTTACCCAGGGACACTGAAATTATATGGAAGATCCAAATTATTTTTAGAAAATGGGTTATATGTTATCATTCATAAAAGCTATACCCTGCTTCAGTGAAGTAAACAGCAGATGTAGAAGAATTAAAACACTTCACTTCCTATTTAAAACACTGTAGGAAATGTTATATCCAACTCTTACTATTTTCTAATGTACTTTTAGAGATAATAACAGGAAAGCTCTTTACAAAAATTGATGGGCTTTTGACTGAACTTTGTAGGAAATTCATAATTTGAACATTGCTATACAAGGTTGTGAAAGCCTTGTCTGTTTTTCTTCCTGAAAACTGGCAATGCAACAGGAAGTAAAAAGATATCTATTATGATGTACGTGTTTGATAATAGCAGAACCAGACTTTGACCTGTATTGAATGTCTGTATCTGCTAAATATTACACTATTTTAGCATCAAGTACAAAATTTATCCCATGTTTGTTTTCCTTCCCCAGAAATTCTAGTCCCAGACCTACCTGATCTGATGGCTAGCAGTCATATAATTTTACTGTCAGACCACATGATATTGATCTCTTCGGACCTTTTTGAGTGTGTCCATCTGGCCTTAGTGGGGTATCTCTAGCAGCACCCATAGCAGTCAGGTCTTGGACTCCCCTCAGTGTGTCACAACAGCTGTGTCACTGGTAGGAGACGGAAAACTGACTGGAACTGGGCTGTACCTGAACTATTCATCGGGGATGCAGTAATCAGCATAGGACATGTGCTCTGTGGTAGATATATACATTCTTTTGTTTCACTGTTACAGATGACATCGTTTGGAAAGGACATTCACAAGTTTCTGAAGGAAAATACCCCATTCTGAAACACACAGACCTGATATGCTCGGTGTGTCCAGCATCAGCATGCACAAATTACAGTGTGATCACTGATTTTCCAAATGCAAATTTTCCAAATGCTTCTCAGGATTACAGTAGTCATAGCTTCTCTCAGAGAACACTGAACGCTGGGTGTGATTTTGATGACTTAATAATGCTGGGCATGCCAAACTTCTAGAATTAGGATCCTTACTGGTGGTGTCAATTCAGGACAGAGGAGATACAATAGGGTTTTGCATAACTCATCACAGCAATTGTCACAGCAGGCTTTCTAGTACTGCACTGCTGTGCCACAGCTGAAGAGCAAGATAGCAGTGCCAGCTTCCATCTAGAGATGACCAGATGCTTCCTGACCACAATGAGGCAATTGAAATAAGTATCCTGTTCCTTAAGAGCCTATACCACTTCCTAACATATGGTCAGGAAGGACATTGGCAGTCACAGATTACTAGCCTACTGCAAGTCATTCATTTAGCCTCACATTCACAGGCCCTGGCTCTCAGAGAAACTTTGATCACCCCAAATCTTCTAGAGGACAACAGGACAGGACAAAAGCAATCCAGGAGATAATTTATATAATTTTCTTCCAAATAAGGAGTCAATAAAGAATAACACTGTGTTGGACCTCATAACACGGAGGGTCTTTTTGGGAATGTGAGGGTCAAAGGCAATCCTGCCTGCAGTAAACATGAGATGGTGGAGTTCAGGGCATTCTCAATAAGGAGAATTGCAAACCTATTATTCTTCAGCCTACACCTGAGGAACAACCCCACGTACCAGTATATGCTGGGGACCACCCAGATGGAAAGCAAACTGACAGAAAAGAGGTGCCCAGTGCCAGAGCCAGAGGCAATGGGCACAAACTGAAACACAGGAGGTTTTCTTTCCAGATGAGGAAACACTTCTTCACTGTGAGGGTGGCTGAGCATTGGCATGAGTTGCCCAGAGAAGCTGTCAAGTCTCCCACTTTGGTGATATTCAAAACCAGTCTGGACATGGTGCTGGGCAACCAGCTCGAGGTGGTCCTGTTTGAGCAGGGGGTTGGTCAAGATGGCCTCTAGAGGTCCCTTTCAACCTCATCCTTTCTGAGATACCCATCTGGAGGACTATGTGCTACTGTCCTTAACTCGTCAGGATGTATACACAAAATCATCCTCATACCTGGGTCTGACCATAAGGCTTATGATGTCCTGTGGCTCTTTCCTGATATTAGTGTATTAGCTGAAACAAAACTACAAATGACATTGCTCAGAACAATGTCACTGACATTAAAAATTGCCATAGTCAATTGGCATTGTCCTGGAGATGGGCTGGGTATCTGATATGAATCTGCCAAGTGTGCCCCTCCCTTTCCTTGAAACTCTCTGCAGAGTTGAGTGGTGAGATGTGTCTGCAAGTGCCCTTGTTGCAAAACAAGGAATTAATTTTCCCACTTCCAATGGGCAGTGAGGTGTTCAGCCATCTCCAGGAAAGACAGGTTCCATCATAAGTGATGGTGACTTGGGAAGACAAACACCAAGACTGCTAATGTCTCTGCCTTCCTCCATTTTCCTCAGGTCTGTATGCTGAGCATGATGTCATACATTGAGGGATATTCCTTGGCTCAACTGGGGGGCTGTATCCCCTCCCAACCCTTGTGCACCTCTAGCCTGCTCAGTGGTGGGGTGGGGTGACAGGCAGAAAAGGCCTTGACTCTGTGCAAGCACTGCTCAGCCATAACAAAAACATCCCTGTATTATCTGCACTGCTTCCACCACAAATCCAAACATAGCCCCCCTACTAGCTACTATGAAGAAAAATGCCTATTCCAGTCAAAACCAGCACATGTGGAAATAAAGATGGACTCTCTGATCCCAGCCAACATCTCTAAATCTTTAAAGAGTTAGAGGTGAAGATCACAGAAGCACAGAATCAATTCAATTGGAAAAGACCTTTGAGGTCATCAAGACCAAGCTTTGACTGGACACCACCTTGTCAACTACACAATGCACTGAGTGTCATGTCAGTCTTTCCTTAAGCACCTCCAGGCATGGTGACTCCACCAGGTCCCTGGGCAGTCCATTCCAATGTATGGCACCCCCTTCTGTGAAGAAATGCCTCCTAATGCACACCCTGAATCTCCCCTGGTGCAGCTTGTGTATCTATCCTCTTATTCTTTAATTTGCCTAGGAGAAGAGGTTGACCTCCAACTGGCTACAACCTTCTCTCAGGAAGTTGTAGAGAGTGACAAGGTCACCCCTGAGCCTTTCCTCCAGGCTGAACACCCCCAGCTCCCTCAGCCACTCCACAGAGAATTTACCCTCTAGACCCTTTCACCAGCTTCATTGCCCTTCCCTGAACAAAGACGTGCCCCTGCATAAATGTTCTGGGACTGCATCAGGATTAATCATATTTGACAAATGGATTTAAAATTCTTATGTTTCAGTATCACAGAAAACATTGTTTTAGAGAGATACAAGTGCACCCAAAATGCAGTGAAAATGTGTAACTAATTTTTCAACATCTGAAATTCACCACTCAAAGAATTGTGTAGACTCTAGTTATGGTCAAAGTAGATGAATATAAATTTCAAAAGGGAATAGATTATATGGAAAGTTTTTGAGAAGGCATATCTCTGAGCAGTTTAGTTTAGAGTCAATCAAGTCTTTTAGACAAATAAATTATTTTACATGAGTCCAGCTTTACTGATTTAACTGCTTATTCAAGCTGAGGTTTACTGAACAGCTTAAGTGACATTCCTCTGTCATCTCAGACTGGTTAGTTCAATAAGAGTCAGCAAATAGAATGGTATTTTCTATCTCTGTCAAAAGTAGCTCCTGCCCAGTAAGTGCTGGCTCAGTAACCTCAAAGGCACATTTGGCTTAAGCAATGGAAGAAACAAAAATCACAAAGTACAGGAGATAAATCTCTGCACATGCTTATAATATCTAAATCGACTAAGAGAAGTTAAATAACAGGAAGTTATTATAAATCTTCCCCCACTTCAACAAATCTAATAATGTGTACACATTAAGATAGCATTTAATAAATGGTGCCCCAGGAAAAGTAAAAAAAATCTACTTGCTGGCAAATGCTCTGCCAATAGCAGAGTGAAGCCAAGATTACAGTGGTCTTTTAACACAGCTAACAAAAAAAAAAATCAATAGCTCTTTATTTTTATTAAATTACTATCAGTGCAGAGAATGACTGAAGTATGCTTTCCATTTCCTCCATAGAATCATATCTGCAAGGAGCTTGCAAATAATTAGATACAGAACCCTTCTGATGGAGAGGTTCAGATATCTTTATTGTTAGAGGGGATGCTTAATGTACTGCCTTCCAGTGGCCCTTCAACACAGAAGGAAAAAAAAAATCTGAGGACTCAATAATTGACTGCTGCCTCAAAAATTAATAAAAAGCACCACACATAGGCAGCAGTTGTAACTATGAATTGAACTGTGCTCTCAGAGGTTTTGTTCTCTTAGAAAACCTATCAGAATTTCTATTATTAAACAAAGTACATGCAGCCTCAACAGGGGAAGTGGAGAGGGAGGAGAGTTGTCATGATAATGAATATAAAACATGCTTTATTCTAAATGCTACACTCTTGAAGTTCGAATGATCAGACATCATTAAACGTACCCTGAAAGAGCATAGATCAGTAAGACGTAAATTTCCATTTTTAACAAATATTTCCACTTGTACTTTACCACACACTTTTCTTCTGGTCCTTTTCACATTTGCCTGCCAAGGAATACTCAGAGGGTAAGGCAGACTGAAGGGCTGCTGAAGAATTTCCTACAAAAGAATCCTACAAGTGCACCTGTCTACCTGTGGTGAGGGAAAGTCATTTCCAGACACAGACTATTTCAGTGATTTTCAACCTGCCCAGAAACTGCAGCTCTGCACATTTCCTGGAACTGGCATTATTGTGTGTGCTCTGAATTTACACATTCCTCCACAATTTTTCACACACCTCCAGGGATCCACAGACCCCAGGTAAAAGAAACCACTGCCTTTTACACAGCCTCATAGGAGATGTGCTTCTGCCCTAGGTGCATTAGGGGTCACTGACCCAGGAAGGCATCCCATTCACTGTGCACACTAGCTGCCTGGAGCTTCACAGCAGGTAACAGGCAGCAGCAGCAGCACTGCCCAGCCTCCTGCAGCTGCCCTCACACTAAACACACCAGCCAAGAGTGATAATGGATGCAAGGCAGGGCAGGGCAGCTGGGATGAATCCCTCCTCAGACTCCAGCTACTCACACTCGGGGGAATGAGATGACGCGGGACGCACGCCACACATAGAATTGAAGGCACCTTTTTCCACCTCAAGCATCCTGAATAAGAGGGAGCTGGGAGGAAAGCTGTTCAAAAACAACCAAGAAAAAGGCAATTATGGAAAAATAATAATCTCAGGACAGTTTTTCCCTGACCGCACTGCTGACCTGAATATAAAGCTCATTTCTTTTTCATAGACAAAACACCTCAAAAACCCATTACGTGTCTCAGAAAAGTAGCAGTAGGCAGAGGCAAAAGACAGGTGGGACAAAATTTATTCAGAAGTGAAGAAATATCATTTTCAATCACATTTAGAAAACAATGGAACTGTGTTTTTAATAATCTCAAGGTACTATACCCAACATGCTCCCATTCATTCACAATGCCAGAGAACTGTATCTGAGGAAATCCACTATGATTTAGAAAGCTATGAAAAAATTTAGTGACTTGAAAGAAATCATTGCCTACTGAGAGTGTTTAAAAAGCCTGCACCAAATTTATCAGATGCATCGTCATTGAAAATTGTATACTGTTTTTTTATGTTACAATGATGTCACTAAAGAAATCATGATAAACCAAATGATTAGTCACAATTGTGCCAGAAGTCTAATAAATTTCCAGGATTAAGCAATGCTACCGGAAATAATTTCTATTTTGTTTCTTCTGTGATTATACTTTAAATATCTCCCAATACTCCTTTAAGATTTTTACTTTCTCATTCTCATCTTCATCTTCCCATAGGAAACATCATAGAATCATAGAAGAATTAAGGCTGGAGAAGATGTTTAAGACCATTGAGTCCAAGTGATAACCCAGCACAACCTTGTTCACTGCTAAACTATGTTCTTAAGCACCACATGCTAGTGCCTTTTGATCATTTCCAGGCATGGTGATTCCATCACTTTTCTAGGCAACCTATTTCAGTACCTGACCACCCTTTCAGTGAAGAAATTTTTCCCATATCCAATCTAAACCTTGCCCTGGTGCAACTTGAGACCATTTCCTCTCATTCTGTCTTCACACCATTCAGCATGTCTAAATACCAAAGTATTGAAATATCCCAAGTTAAAGGGTAAACGGTATAACTCAAAAGTAATTTCTATAACATAAATCAATCCCTAATCATATAATATTTTATTTAATCTGGATGAGAAGGCTAACACAAGGAGATAGCATGATTAATCTTGTAACATAAAGCTTTGCCATGCAGTCAAAGAGAAAGCATGAAAACAAAAACCAGAGCTAGCCTTAGACCTTGTCTGTAAATGGAAAAATCACCCAAATTCTTTACACAGAGATATTTTAAACTATATTAGCACGAACTCAGAGAAAGCACTACTTATATTTAAGGACAACCCAACTGAGGGGGCAGGAATGCAATGCAGACAAACTGAAAACAAGCTGGTGTTTCACATACACAGAGGTTGATATCAGAGCTTTGCTTTTGTTTCCTTTTAGTTTCTATGGGCATGGCACAGTTCAGGGGTGGCTTGGCTGCATGTTCTTGTGAGGAGACCTCAGGCAGAGAAGGAGATCACTGAAGAAGGTGGTGAACTGAGAGCAGCCCTTCAAGGCCATGCCAGACCCCAATGGCACCACAGGAGCAGGGATCTGGCACTGAGAGACACATTTCAGTGAATGCCACCCTGAGCCTGGGCCCTACTCAATCCTGGTGTCCCTGGCCTCGTGCCCCAGTCCCACCTCCCCAGGCTACCCTGCCACATTCAGATCCCTGGCATTGCTGCTGACATGGGGATAGATGTCACCTGTGGAGTGGGGAATTAGAGGAATTTGTTACAGCTGAAGTCAAGAGGCTGGGCTAACATCTCCATTGCTAGTCTGTTTTCCAGTGTAATTAAATTAATTAATGATTTAAATCCTCTGCCCTGGCTTGTTGAAAACAATGCAATATGTTCCATAGCAAAGTCTGATGTTTATGGAATTCTTTCCTCTAGGGGAAATAATAGCCAAAGCCATGCTCACATTTGCTAAGGAAAGAATAAGCTGGGAATGGTATGCTTTCACAGAATGTAATGGAAGACACCTTCAAGAAGATAGCCAGCTCACAATGTGGTAGCAAGATGACACCAAAGCACCCAGAATTTGAGGCCTGCTGAAATGACCTGCTGCAGGTGATCAGCTGAACAGGAGGCACTCACTGCAGACACTGCTCTCCCTGATGCTCTGCAGACTGCAGTGGGCTGGGTGTCAGGCACTCACCAAAGCTAATCTATCACTCCCTTCCACAAGTGGACAGGAGAGAGAAAAAATAACCCAGGGTTCATGGTCTGAGATAAGGTATGGGAGAATCACTCACCAAATACCATCATGGGCAAAACAGACTCAGCTTGGAGATGTTAACTGAACTTATTACTAACAAAATCAGAACAGGATAAAGAGAAGTAAAATAAATCTTAAAACCACCTTTCCTTCACCCCTACATCCTTCCCAAGCTTCACCTCCTCCCCACTAGTGGCACAGGGAGACAGGGAATGGGGGTTATGGGCAGTTCACCACATCTTTTTCTGTCACTGCTCAGGGAGAAGGGTCCTTCTCCTGCTACACCGTGGGGTCCCTCCCATGGGACACAGTTCTTCACAAACTGCTCCAGCACAGGTCACTCTTCCAAGGGTGCAGTACTTCAGGCACATCCTGCTCCAGTGTGGGCCCACCACAGGGTCACAAATCCTACCAGAAAACCTGTTCCAGCACAGGCTCCTCTCTCCACAGGTCTGCAGGTTGCTGCCAGATCCCTGCTTCTATGGGATCCTATGCTCCTAGGGCTTCCTATGGCTTCACAGCCTCCTCTCAGGCATCCACCTGCTCTGGTGTGGGGCTCCATGTGAGCTCTTGGCTCTCTTCACCACTGCATGATATGCCTTCAGGGGTGTTTAATCCTCTTGGGTTCCACCTGTGTGCTGGGCTGGGCTGAAAGCACACACAGAGCCTTCCATTGTGTCACTTAATGGAAGAGAAGGTAAATGTGCAGCAACTCACACCTGTGCCTGCACACTACAAAATCCAGGCCATTACTTGTAAGAATATGTTGCCTGCAGAGGGACATCCTGAAGAATCAGTAGGGTGCTTATCAGTGAGATGTGACCCATACCTACCTGGACAAAAATGTTCAAAGTGAGTGGCCAAGCTCTGGAACAGACTTTCCAAGCACATTTCTCCATCCTCAGAGAGTTTCAGTAGCTGGATGGAGAAGTTTTGATACTCTAAATCAAGAAAGTGACTGTACTTTGAGCAGGGGATTGGACCACATGGGCTCCAGAGCTTCCTTTCCTCCTGAATTATTTTCTGATTGAACACAGAAATTGACTGTGTAGTCACTGGCTATATGTACACCAGTAAACAACACAGTTGTAAGGAATACTTCTGGGAAGCTGAACTAAATCACCTCAATCATAATACCAGCAGCCCCTGGTATTGCTTTGGGCTGCCCCAGTTAGCAGTCTGCCAACCTGTCCATGGGCACAGCTGGGGAGACAACACACTCACAGCTCGTGTTCAATGCTGGAAGCATGGTCAGAAATGTTTGCATGCCAGTGGGAGCTGGTGTCAGAGAAAGGTCCCAGACACATTTGTTCACTGGTTTAGAGCACATCCAATGCAGGAGTTACACATGTATTGCAAGGAGTTCTTCCAAGACTTTGAAATGCTGCAGGCTTTATCTACAATAAAGAGGTATTTATTGAGTTTATCACAAGACATTACAGCCCACAAATTTATTACTTCTCTTCTTCTTTGACTAAACACCAGACTCAATTGCTATTCTAGAAAGGCACAAGTTTACCCTAAATCCTGTAAGGTACCTGGCATTCCAGTGAGGATCCAGCTGGATCTTATCCTTGGTTCTATGGAGAATTGGTTCAAAAGACACAAAAGAATGAGAAGCATGTAGCATAAAACAGAAGGAGACAAGAATATCTAAAGGGAAATTCAGCCATGTGCGAGAGTAGACTGTGAAGCAAGAATTGTTCAGATGGGTAGATTCCTCTTTGGCTATTTGGTTCTGAAGCAAAAAATGTATCTTTGCCAATATAAAGCTGTAGCGTGGCATTAGAATAGAGCAATAATTCTGCTGGATCTTGTTATTGTAGACAAAATAAATGTTTTACTAGCCCATCCACAAACCTAATGAAGTTCTCCTGTGCGGTCTTCCAAAAAAAGAGATTTTTAAACTCAAGAGATACCTTTACTGAGGTAAAAAAACCAAAAAACACAGCTTTCTGCTCTAAGGAGAGAAGAGCTATTCCAGTTTCCTTGAGCAGGAAACAGCAGCTATTCTGGCTGAGAAGCAGAAATATTCATGGCATTATTCTGCAGATTGGCATTGTCAATAACTGACATGCTCGTAAAGCAAACGATGGCAAAATAGATTTATTTGGATCTGATGAAAACAAACAAACAAATGCAAATTCTCAAAAAACGGAGTTAAAAATTCTATTCAAGTCTGCAACATATTCCATTAAACCACAAGAGCAAATGTTTCAGTTCTAAGCACTTGATAAGAAAATTAAGGAAAGATAGACTAAATTTAAAAAGCTGCTGCTTTTATTCCCTAACTCTGTCCCAGGCTTTCTCCAAAATGCCTCAGTTCTGATTTGCTATTTCACCAAGGAACTTTCCTTTAATTCATGTCTGCAGGAATGGTTTTGGCTTTGTTTCACAGAGCAGCACTCAGAACACCATGCCTGTTATTGACAGCTGAGAGGACTTGCTCTGAGCCCCCCTTTTTAATAAAATCCCACCTTGCATGAATAATGAATGGTCCAGTGCAGCAGCAGTTAACCCCTTTCAGGTGTCTAATTCACCAAATGAGAGAGACATTCTTCTTCAAACTCTGATTTTTTGAACCAAAGCTTGTTTGGTTTACTTCTACAGGGCACTAAGTCTCTTACTAGGAGAAATGAAAGATAAACACCCCTTTCTTTCACATAAGTGGATCACCCAGTTCAGCAGAAATTTAGTTCTCACATAATTGGAAAAAAAAAAATTTTAAAGTTGTGTAACATTCTGCATGAAAAAAAAGGGAAGAACTCCTTACCTACTACTAGGATAGTAATACCTACCACTGTGGTTTTGCTAAAGCTGTTCCTTTGGCCCATTTTTAGATTTTCAGAGTCTACTGTAGAATTCTTGAGTCCATGGTTTGGTTAGGTCATTCAGCCAAGGGTAATTGGCCTTTGAAGTTTAAAGGAGAGTCTTCACTTTTCCAGCCAGATGGAAAAGGAAATATTTCCCTTTTCAGCCATGCCTTAAGTACCCTGTGGATGGGCTTTACAGTCCAGATCACTTAATTTTGCTTTTAATTTCTCATACAGCCTCAGGTTTATCCATCTGCATTACAAAACCCACAAAGACATTTTTGGTTTCCTAATCCTTAAATGCTGTTACTCCATATCATATAAATGTAATGCACCATTCAGCATCACCAAGCTCTACAGACAAAAGGAACTCCTAATTGCATTTTTAAAAGAACAGCTTTCAAAGGAAATAAACTTGGTGAGAAGCATGAGATGTAATTGGATAACAAGACTGCAACACACAGTACTGCAATTCAAGAAATTCCCCAACTCAGCCAATATTACGCAGTAATTAAAAATATCAATCACTTCTGCATTCCTTTTTCATGCAGGAACAGGTTGAAACTTTAGGTACCTATATTCCTAGGGGTATAAACAACAATATCCATGGTAATTTTGTCTTATTTGAGTTTCCATGGAAACAGTGTTTATGATATTGCAGTGTTATCAGGGAAAAAAATGAGTTATAAATAATAAAGAGGCTAATGTTGTTTCCCTTGGTCTTGCTGAACAGCTTCAGGCACTGAGACAGATGAATTGGACAGAAATGGAAGACAGCAGCTGTAACAGCAATGCTTGTTATCAACTCTGCTTTATTACTGGAAAGCCCATATAGCTGCTTGTCATGGTTTAACCCCAGCTGACAACTAAGAGCCACACAGCCACTTGCCCACTCTCCCTCAGTGGCACTGCAGGGGAGAGAATTAGAAGGGTGAAAGTGAGAAAATGGATGCAGATAAGAACAATTTAATAACTGAAATAAAATAAAATAATAGTAGTAGTAGTATGAATAGTAATAATTTTAATGAAAGGGAAATAGCAAAGAGAGAAAAGTGATGCAAATGGAAGTTTCTCACTACCAGCTGACTGATGCCCAGACAGTTCCCAAGCAGCAGCCTCCCAGCCAGGCTTCCCCCTAGCTTTGTTGCTGAGCATGACACCATATGGGGTGGGATGTCCCTTGGGTCAGCTGCCCCAGCTGTGTTCTTTTCCAAAATCATGCACTCCCCAAGCTCACTCTCTGGTGGAGTGGGAAGAAAAAAAACCTTGACTCTGTGCAAGCAGTGCTCAGCAATGACAGAAACATCCCAGTGCTATCAACACAGTTTCCAGCACAAATGCCCACACTAAATGCCAGCCCAGTCATTACTTGAACACATCCAGGGATGGTGAGTCCAGCACTTCCCTGGGCAGCCTGTCCCATTGCTTAATCACCCTTTCAGTGAAGAAATTTACTCTATCCCAGCCAAAACACACACAGTGACAGAGTTTCATCGTGTGATGGTTCCAAATTACCTTTTATTAATTATAACCACAAAAGATCTAGCTTTTCCAGCAAAAAAAAATTGGCTATGTTATTCCCATTCTGTTAATTTGCAGGATTTAAACTTTTTTTTCCAGGAAGATTCAACCTCAGTCTACATTTTGCTCATCTAATCTATATATTTCAATGAGAAACAGGTTTTTGTGTGTTTGTACCTCTACTCTGGTTTTCAACATTACAGAATATGACTCTTACAATTACTTTTTTGTTTTGTTTTGATTTTCTAAACTCCACATAAACATATATTATCCCAAAGCTGGGCCACCCTTCCTTGTAACAGAAATGGGTCACTCTGCAGAGGCAGTGGGTGTTTTTTATCCATTTCTGTCATGCTATTTAGTAAAACAAAGTGGGCCTAAGCTATTGCCCACTCCAATGTTGGTATGTGATTGACCCAGCTGTCAGAACCCCATGGCACCATGCCAGCGCTTTCTGCACTCTGTAATTTTGAGAACTGGTGCAATAGAAATTGTTCCTGTGAAATGTTCAGTATCATCAAATTGCCCTGCTGAAGTCATGGGCAAGTGAAAGCACCCCACGATTCCCAGGAGGCCTTCAGGACTTTGTTCACATCACTTCAAGGAGAGGGTAGGCACCCATGTCATAAATAAGCTGAGGTATTTGCCACCTAGCTTTTATTTAATGCAGAGGAAATCTATAAGGAGACTTTTCAGCACTGTAGGACCCAATGCAGACAAAGCAGGTGAGAAGAAACTATTGTATTTATTCCTCCTTTGCTCCTGCTTAAATATTTATATATTTGTAATTCTTATCGTGTTGTCAATACTTCTACTTGCATAGTGAGGCCCAGGATAAAAGTCTTTCTGTACTTCCAAGAAGGGATTTTAAAACTGGTCTCACATTTTACAAGGCTTTCCTAATGGCTCCTCTTAATTACTTATATGAACAAGGTCTCTCCTGAAATTTGGAAAAGTTAGCCTTTTGGGTAAAAAGGCTTCAATGTTCTTTGGACTCAAGAGACAAGGGCAACTTCATCTCCTTATCAGAACTTCAGCCTTGCAATTACACTGAATGCAATTAATGAAGTCCCTGTGTCCACATAAACAGCCACGTCCTTTAAATCTGGATCCCATTTTGAAATCTGTGATTCAGTTTGATCATTAATTGTTTTCTACAGCAATTTCCCTATGAAATTCTATGGCAACACTCCCTAGCAACACTCCTGTTTGGTGTCCTGTGTCTTAAGCAGCCTGTGGATGGTCTTTCCAGTTCAGATCACTCACTTTTTTCTTAGGTGCAAAGTCTTCAGACAAATTCCATAATGAACAATAATAGCTCACAAAGGAAATCCCTGCCTAAGCCTACGTTGACAAATGTTGATTCATGCTCATGAGCATTTTTTTTAAAAAATCTCATTTTAAAACTCAGTGCCTCAGGGATAGTATTATGTTTTGTCTTCTATATTTACTTTCAGTGTCTGGATCTAAACAATACTTTGTCTAAGGACCTCACCAGTAAATTACGGATTGTGAAAGAAAATTGATATTCTGTACATCTTAAAAAATATAGGGACAAGCTTGAGAAAAGCTTAAGTGCATAAAAATGTCTTTGCATAATCTGTAGCTGATGGTGTGCAACAGACCACAGTGATTTAAGTGGCTTTCAGGGAAACACAAAAAGAAACAATAGGAGAAGGAAACTCTCACTAACGCTGGTGGCAATCACTTTCAATGAGAAAGATTGCAAAAGAGACACAGCCCTTCAGGATGTGCACACACAAGGGAGCAGCACAAGAAGAGCAGCACAAAAGTGTGGCAGCTCCGGCGTGCCCAGGCGACAGCTCAGCCCACTGCCAGAGAAAGGCAGCCAGCAGCACCACAGGGTGAGGGAGGCAGAGCTGCAAGGGGAAGCCCCTGGGCTTCTCAATGCTTCAGCCACTTGAGGAGCTTAGAAGGGCACCTGACAGTGCCATTTCTGTCACAATGAGTACTCTTTGTGAGGATGTGACTGGTACTCACAGTGAGTACTCAATGCAGGATGTGACTGGTACCTGATCTGAGAAAGCTTTACTGGCTTTTCCTGTGGCTGACAGAAATTCCCTAGCAAGAGTTTACAGGTAGCACTGATACAAGCAAGATCCATACCAAGTTACAGTGGCTGATTTGACTTTCATTGGCACACAGAACCTTAGCAGGATCAGAACCCCATATAAGTATGTGCTGAACAAGAAATAAGTGATGTCCCTTCTCATTGCAGGAGCCTTTAAAGGTCTCTTTCTGCTCAAACTGTTCTGTGATTCTGTGACAAGATAGAAACTTGTCCAACATGGACAAGAAGAAAAAGAAATTTATTTCTCTCCACAACTAGGTTACTAAAGATCAGCTGTAGCATGTAAGTTGCTAATATATGTGTTCTTCCCTTCCCATATGTACAAATTAAATACAGCATTCCTAAATTGCATTTGCAAATATTTGCATGTACATGCACAGCTTCCTGCATTAGTCAAGATCACGTTTCCTCAGAGCTAGGCTAGAAGCTTTTGTTTGAAATGTCAATGCACTGAAGGTGTGAAAATCTATGAACTGACCAGAAATAATGTACCTGACCACACTGATCACAAGTTTTGTTAACAGCTTACTGAAATCAATGGATTGTTGCAGTTCATTTTTTGCCTTTAGCAAAACCCCAGCTATAGCCAAGTGAGTGATTTCTGCCTTTGCAATGTGTTGATTCCATTTCATTGGTCACAGCAAATTAAAAACTTATTTATGCATTTTATTTAAAGGATAAAATCAATAATGATTCGAACTCTTGGCCTCTTCAGTGAATTGTCAGGATTATTTTGGAGGATTACAGATTGGCAGGAGCACTTAGCAAATCTATTAAAAAATATGCACAAAGCTTTCTTACCACAATTAATTTATTTTAAACAGATGCCAGATTTGTCCTCTTTTAGCCAAATTCTAGTGTCTAAAGATACAAAAGCGCTGTATATCCTGCATTTTCTGCAAATGGAAAGGGGAGGTAAGAAGAGCCTTTTGTTTGCCTTTTTGTTCTTTAAAGTCAGGACAGCCTGATACCAACAACACCTATATATGGGTTTAGGAGTCAAAAAGGCTATCACTATCAGAAGAGAGACTGGTTTCAACAACAAAGTACACATACTTCTGCTATTCAGAACTGCAGGGTTCCAGTCCCACCTTTAGCAACTTCAGCAAACAGTGAGTGAGTCTGGCCAAGTATCCTCCACGCAAAACCTGAGGTACCCCTTGCTAAAAGAAAGAAACAGCAGATGACAGGGATTTCTCTATGACCTAGAAGGAGCTTTCCAGATACTTTACCATCTCCATCAAACTAGCATATTTTACTGCCAAACCTGTGATTTAGAGTTCATGGAAGAGACAGGGAAGCAAATAGCCTATAATGTCACCAGATTAAATGTACTAATATGTCGTTTAGACAGACACTTTGCAATCAGTAACACCTTTTTCTTTGCTTACTAAAGGTCATAAAAGTTTAAGAAGGTACAGTTAAAATTTCTGAAGCATTCAGCTAGTTGCATGCAAATAAAAAAATAATCCTTGTATAAAGGAAAAAAAAGCTATCATATCTTTATGATAAATATATTTTCTTTCAACAGTATGGAAAGGCAGCACAGATCAATGGCAGTTGTACTTCTGTAAATTATTTCCATAACATACAATACTGGAACTTGTTATCTGAGTGAAAGAGGGAAAATTGAATTTCTTTTTCCAACAGTAGAGCTAACATATTCTTATCGAGACTGTCAGTGGTAACTTGGAGCCCTCTAGCTCACAGTTCTTTTGTGATATTTTGAAGCCTATTACAGCACTGCTAATTGTGTTTGGAAACATTGATTTTAGGAAAGAGATGGAGTGTACTACATTAGAAAGCATTTGAGCCTTGGCAAAAATATACAGTGTATAGGAAAGGAAGTAAAGATTGACTTGTACTTGTACCCCATGGGGAAAGCATAAACACTTGTTAATTATAGAGGAAGCTAACCACCGAGGTAGCTGGGGACACAAATTCCTATTTCCAAACAAAGGAAACCAAACATTCACTTATACAACCCAGCAGAGAAAGGGCTGCCCAGCTCTGTCTGCAGTAATGAGCTGTCTCCCCAGGGCAGGCAGACACGGACTGCAGCCCGGAGCCGCTCGGAGATGCCAGAATGAGAAAGGCGGACTGACTGCAAAAGCGCAACCCTGTCTTCTCAAACCTCAGCCACCCCTCACAGCACCACAGTGGGGCCACACTGGCACAGCCTGGCTCTGCCAGAGCACTCCTGCAGTGCTGAGGTTCCCTGCAGCCCCTGTACCTCTTATTGTCCTCCCTAATAAGAAAGTCGGAGTCAAATGGAATTTGGGTGCGTAAGAAAGCCTTTATAATAACCTTAACCTGTGGTCACAGCAGAACCAGGGAACTCATTCAGTGCAGCTTGTCCACCAGGCACAGAGCAAAGGTTATTGCCCTCCAGAATATTCCTTTTGTGCAGCTTGTGCTCCCAGACCTTCCTCACCCATGGGGTCATTGCAAGCCCCAAGGGCTATGCCCATAGCATGGCCTTGAGCATCCATCCCATTGGATTGTGAGCATGCTCGTGCCTGGCTAGCCCAGACCAAGCACCCAAGCAGCCTCCACAGGAGGGCAAGCAGCCTCCACAGGAGGGCAAGCAGCCTGCAGGGCTCATACCCACACTGTATGCTGAAAATCACATGGATGGGGCCACTGTGTCTGGGAGGGAAGGAGGGTTTAGCAAATGACTACAAGTGCCCACTGGCCCGTGAGGCAGAGGAAGACACAGGGACACCGTGCTTGCTACAACTGGCACAGGGACAGAGTAGGCTGAATTTGAGCTCTGCTTCATAAAAAGGAGCAATAGCAACATCTCGACCTCTGCCCTCATTCATTACATTAAAGCTGCTGAAAAAACCTCAAGAAGTAGACATGAATCCAATTTTTATCCAAGCAGAGCAGCAAAAAACAAAATAATTGCTTCCAGTGCTGTGCTCTGCATATGCAGTTCTTTTTCCATGGGATTTGTAGCAGAAAACTCATAAGAATACAAAGCAGCTTGTCTGATAGCAGCTGAAATGTTGTATTTAGTGACAACATATACGGCTAAGTTAGAGGCAGGAGATGGAAGAGACTCTGGTGTGCCTCTTTGATTGTAATTGGAATATAAATAACTGCTTGCTCTAGTCAGATACATTCTGCACAGTGGACATAAATTACAATCAGAAAAATAGTAGGCTTTGAATGCACGAGGAACAAATGCTCGCCTTGTACTTCTACAACAGTAAAAGAAGGGATTGAAACCAAACTCTGTGACAAATTATTCTGTGTTGTTGTACACACTCAGTGAAAATATGGGAAGAGGTAGAGCTCTCAGGCTCAATGCACAGATGTCTTTATATAGTTGTTTTCTTATTTGTATTATTCACAAAGGATTGTAGTGCATAAGATTAGTGCAGCTAGACAAAGCAAAGCCTTGCTGCATTAGCACATGACTTAGCAAGCTATCTGGGCTGCATCTGGAGTGGTTCTGATGAACTGGATGAGTGAAAACCCATTGCAGTAGCTTATGGTGAGGCTGGTATGGTGGAATGGACAAACCCCACAATGCATTAGCTTGGCATAACACCAGGGAAATTAGATCAGTGAAATTAGCCTGTTTTAGCATCTATGTTCAGAATAAGCCAGGCTGGGCAGCTGAGTTTATGCAGCAAGAGATGTATTCCCCAGATCACAGTTTTTATATTAAAAAAAAAAAAAAAATCTGTATACCAATTGATTGAAAAAGGGATGGCGAGGGGGGAGTAGAGACAGGAGAGAGAGATGAAGGGAATGAGGGAAATAAAGAAAGGTCAAATTCTGAAGGAGAAGGTTTTCAGCAGCTCACACAGATGGAAAGGATGCAAAGGTTTACTCTCAGTCCAGCTGATAAATGATATCTCGAAAGGGAAATGTAACAGGAGTGAAAAGATTATGAGTCAAAATACAAGGGCACTGTTAATAATTCATTTCATTGCCCTGTGTCTTGTTTTCAAAATTGTGAACCCTTGTCTTAACCTTCACTTTGACAGAATAAAGAAAACTGATTTCTTTTATCTGTAAGGCTCATCTATTAAAAAAGCCACCTCTCTGAATGAGACAAGTAAAAAGGTTTCCCATT
This sequence comes from Urocynchramus pylzowi, assembly GCA_013397555.1. Taxonomy (NCBI): domain Eukaryota; kingdom Metazoa; phylum Chordata; class Aves; order Passeriformes; family Fringillidae; genus Urocynchramus; species Urocynchramus pylzowi. Next base: position 678,266 of record VZRH01003987.1, on the reverse strand, counting down.
CTTCTGAGGAGAGATTTGAACAGGATGAATACGCAAACTCACAGAGGGCCTTTCATGCAGCAAGCATTAGGAAAGTCTAGAAAATTGGGGCACACATTTCACACCTCTCTACAAAGGCCTGTTTTGGTCTGGGAAAACTGACAGCCATGCTGTCAGACAAATTCCTTTTGGCAGACCATAGCCAACACAGACCTGAAGAGACACATAATGTCTATGAACCTCAGAATTAAACACTCTCAATATCCATCAGAAACAGAATTCTGAGCTACAGCCAGGTAAAATTGAGCAAACTCCAGCTAACTGCAAGCTGAAATAAGGGCCACAAATGCAGGAAATAAGGGCCACAAATCACCCATCTAGTTTGTTACACCTATCACCACTCCCCACCATAACTTCTCATGTCAACATCATTCAGTGTGGGTTCATTGCCTTTCAAACCACAAGTGACTCCTTGCTAAGAGTACAGAGATGATAATATGTTTTTTAATAACAGAATTCTATAAAATAAGTAATGAAACATAAGTGAAGGGAAAATTACTGATGTGCTGTACTGACACTCAGGAGAAGCTTGTATGGACAAGATCACTTTTTCACCTTTAAGCCATATCTGAAGTACCCAGCAGGATTCTGTGAGAGACTGGAATGTTATGGTTAATGGTTTAAACATAGTTATGAAGGACTTTTTGCCCATTATGGCAAAATTGGATAAAGAAGTTGTGACCATCAAAGCCCATCCCTCCCTGAACATGCCTCCTGACTGGAACTTTGGACTCCCAAGTTAAGCCATCTAAGGGAACTTGAGATGAAATAAAGGTGACACCATTAGGATCCATGGAGTGGTGGTATTTTCTACTTAATCTGTCTCTGTCACTCTCTTTCTTTCCCCCCTCACTTTTGTTATTTATTTCTATCTCTCTGTCCACCTCACAATTACTGTTAAATAACATCTATACTATTGGATACTAGTGCCTTACTATCCAGATTTTGGCACATAGTCTCCTTTGCACCATAATTTGGGCAGAGGCATCTCTCTAATAATTTTAATAAGCAGATCATAATAGATTCTCAGATGACCTTGATGTGTCAGCATAATCTCTTACTATCAACACCTTGTCACCTTTACTGACAAGGTGTTGATAGTAAGAGATTGTGCTGGGGTGGTCTCTGTGAGAAAAAAGGAGGAGCTGCACCTGTGTCCCAGCCAGCTGCAGGATGGACCCAGACACAGCTGAGCCAAACAGAGATACTGACAGCACCTCTCTGATAAAATGTTTAGGAAGGAATAAAAAATGGTGCACAGCAGCTGTGAGAATGAGAAGTGAAAAAAATTGGGTTGAAACAGCTCCGCAGACGCCACGATCAGGGGAGAAGGAGGGCAAGTAGATGCTCCAGAGTCTCCTGTAACCCACACAGATGACCATAGGTGTCACCCTGCAGCTCATGGAGGTGACAGTGGAGCAGACATCACCTGCAGCCCAGAGAGGACCCCACATCTCAGCAGGTGGACATGCCCTGAAGGAATGGGAGAGCCCATGGAGCAGGTTTTCTGGCAAGACCTGAGGCCTGTGTGAGAGCTCACACTGGAGAAGTCCATTTCTGAAGGACTGAATCCCATGCAAAGGACTGACACTGGAGCTGTTCAGGAAGGACTGTAGCCCATTACAGCAACCCCACACAGAGCAGCAGATCAGAATGAAGAATAAGGAGTGGCAGAGACAAACTGCTATGAAAGGACCTCAACCCACTCTCCCCATTCCCCTGCACTGCTCTGAGGGGAGGTAGAAAATGAAGCAGTGAAGTTGAGCCTGGGAAGAAGCATGAGAATTTTTTGTTTCTCACTATTTTAATTAACTATCAATTTTTAGCTATCAATAAATTAAATTAAACTTCCCCAAGATGAGTCTGGTTTTTATGACAGTAATTTTTTGTGAGCAAGTGATCTCCCTGTCCTCATCAAAACCCAAAAGCTTTTTTGTCTTAATTCATCCCCTTGTCTTTTTGAAATGGGGAAGTGAGAAAGTTGCTGGGTGGGCACTTAGCAGCCATCCAAAGATGAATTCTACCACACATTTCTAAGAACAGAAAAGGAAAATAGGGGCTTGGTCTTTTTTTAAAAAAATATTGATTAAGTCACAATTTAAAACTTGGTAAGAGCAAGGAAAACCATTATTTGTATACAACACAATAGTGACTCGGTTCTCCAAGTTAATTCTGACTATGCTCTTTCAACAGCATAGGAAAGTCATGCATTCTTCAGGATATCTCACTCATAAATGAGTTTAGGTTGAGTTTAAGGACCCACCAGAACAAAATAAAGCTACCAATATTTTATCTTGATTCTAGAAATGACTTAATGGTAAAGCTTCAGAAATTGCAGCTGGGGGCAGGGGTGGTCATTATTTCCCCTCTCCATTATAGCAATCATGAGAGTGCTATGAAAGCTGGGAGCTTTGCCCAGAGGAAGGACTTTGCTTTCAAGTGAACTCCATAGGTTCAGGGAATTTGAACTGAGCATAATATTTGATGCATTAATTGAAGCACTTGTCAAATGTAACATTTTTAGTGCATGATGATGTCTTCATTAATCATGATGATAGTATGTGTATAAAAGCCAAAATGGAAAGAAAAGCTGAAGAGACCAGATTGCAATTACTTCTAACCCCCCAAAGGAGGGAAGAGCTTGGTAGCTGGGGCTTTAGGGCCATGTCCTAATTTTAGATGTGCTTTTTGAGCTCCTGCTAAGGTTGTCTTCCAAAGTGTGCTTCCAAAGTTACATTGTGTACCTCCGCCTAGCTTTTCATACTTTGTTATCATACAGACGGCAGCTGAGTAAAATTAATTTGAGTTTTTAAAGAGAAAGGAGGCTGAGTCTTTTCTTCCTCCAGCAGAAACATGATTAAGTTTTTCTCTTTCACTTTGTCCTACAAACAGGAGATATCCATAAATTATAGCAGCATAAAGGCTTGGCCTTTTCACATCCTGATAAAGCAACCGTTTGAAGAATGTTTTTCATTTCTTCAGCCCATTGAAGACATGCTCTGCTTTTCCCAGTGGGTTCTTTGACTCTTCAAACTCACTCTTTCGGTTTAGTTGCTTACCTAATATGACATTGATATTTCCATTTATCTCATTTGTGGTGAGTGAAAGGTCTTGTCAATAGGGATTTGGCACATCTAAAAGTTTCAGTAAGAATTCTTTTCCTTTATAATGGAATCATTTCCTAATACTCAGTCTTTTAAAAGTGTCACGTTGAGCTGACAAGAAATAGTTTCTTTTAAAGGTTCCAGAGACTTTTCCCAAGGTAGCTACAACTCAATCAACATAGAAAATGGTCTTACAAAATGTTTTTGTAATTTCAAAAGGCTGGAGGTCTCAGTAGCTCCTTGCTGTGATGTGAAGAGGTGACTCAGAACCTATAGCTGGAGTGTGCCAGATTTAATTATAAAAGAACTCAATGCAGGTCAGCAAAATTCTCTTAAAGGTTAGCTTGTTCCAATATGCTTTTTATGAAGTACTGCAACTGAAATACGCCATCTTCAAAAGATGTGAGAAGGAAGTTGCCTGCTAGAGTGAGCAGAGCTGTGTTACAGGGAAACAGATGCTGTAGTAGAAGCAGGGAGGTGATTAAGCCCCTGTGTTCAGCAACATCCTGGGAAAGGTCACCAACCAGTGCCATTTGGCAATCCCAGGAGAGTGAACACTTGCATGGAAGCTACTGCTGACTTACTGGGAGCAGTGGAGGCTGACCTCAGGCACAGCTGCAGTGGTGACTCTCAGGGAAAAGGACCATGTCATCTCCATCCACACCCAACTGAGGAGCTGTGCCCAGGCAAAGATCAGAGGAGAGCAAAGAGCCAGGAAAATGGGAGTGGTCTGATGAGTACCCCAGGGAAAGGGCATCTTCCTCACATACCCCAAACTGTCTTCTTATGTCATGCCTTGTAACCTTAAAACATGGTCTCTCAACATTGTCACTGTAGCCAAAAAGATTCACTAAAAGACTTATCTATTTAAGATTATATTCTCAGGGAATCTGCTATTCATCATGCTTCAAAATACTTTGTAGTACTTTACTGAACAATAAAGTGTGGAAGAGCTCTTACTTCAATTGCTTGGGCATCAAATTGAGGCATGGGAAGTCCTAATGATCTTGAACAAAGGAATATGTTTAGGATCTTATCTGCTTCATGTGCCAACGCCCTGATGCGTGCCCCACCCTCCCAGCCACATTGGAGCCACTTCCCTTCATAAGTGCAGAAGCAGTTTTGCCTCTGTCCTTTGCAGGAATTTATTTCTGGAGCCACACATCGAAGAGACCTGGAAGCCGAGGGGATAATTAATTTGTATAACTTCATGGCCCTAATAAGATGTTTCACCAGGCATAAATTATTGTACCATGCAATTCTAGACTTCGTTTAAAAAGTATGAACCTAGTGATGACTTAAGCACAGTGCACGAGTCCAGCTCTCATTCAGGACTCCTCCTCTACTAGGAAAACCCTTAGGGAGAAAATTTTCAGCTTCTTATGACATAAATTATCTTTCTCGGGGAGGCAAAAGGAGAAGAAAATTAAAATATCTGGACACCTGTAAATACATATTCATTAACAAAATTAACTCAGACAATGGGACTATATGAGCAAATAATCTTTGGTCTGAAAATCAGGTGTAAAAAATGCAGAAAACAATTTAGGAATGCCTTTGGACACTTGGTGATATATGTCAGAAGCTGAGAACCCACCACATCCCAAGGAGTGGCAGAAACCACAGAGAAGGTTGGTGACACTGCTCCCATCAGCTCCAAGTTCTTATCACACAAAAGAAAGGGGAGTTCAGAAGCTGCTGCTCAAAATGGAAAATGTTTGAGGTGCCCAATTTTTTCTGGGGGGTGATGAGGAATTTGGAAAGGGTTGTGAGGAGTGGTTTGGGGGTTTTGGGGGGGGTTTGGGGTTTTTTGGGGGGGTTTTTTGGGTTTTTTTTTTTGTTAGTTGCTTGGTTTTTTGTGGGGTTTTTTGGTGGGTGTTCTTTGTTTTGTTTTGGGTTTTTTGTTTGTTTGTTTGTTTTTATTTGTTTTGGTTTATTTTTTTTGGTTGGTAATGATGGTGGTGGTGGTGGTGGTGGTAATGATGATGTTGATGATTTTTTTGTTTGTATTTTTTTCCTGGGGAAAAAGGTAGAAACTAGTCTGGCACCTGTGAGGCAGCAGTTAGAGACATAAATGATAGACAAAATCACTATTTCCTCTCCCCACCTCTTTTAAGATGAAAGCAAACTATCACTGGATCTTTATTGTGATAAAAAAAACAGGCCTTATAGCTGATCTGACAGATGGTACTGCTGCAGCACAGTAGTTAAACTGGCTGTGCTTATACAAACAGACAGACAGGGCAAATGGTCTTTTGCATTCCTCCAACACACACAGACTGCTTCTTCTTTGATAAACTCATATGCTAAAATAAAACGTATGTCAATTTGCTGTCTGGATTTTCCATCTAATCAAATTTGGGAATTGTGGCAAGTGCTTTTCCACTCAAGATAACTAAAATACCTTCATCCACTCTATGCAACAGCTCACAGAAACAGACCAGATTATTTCTAAGGGATATTTGTTCATATTCTGAGAAAACGTCTTGGTGAGACATTTGGTAGACTGCAACACTTTGTACATGTTGGTACTGAGTCAGTGAGGAGAACAGGAACAATCTGTTTTATTATGTCCCCATTTTCTCATTAGTGGCCAGATGCCTTCCAGAGATGTACCCAGACAGTTCTTATTGAAACTAAGATGGGCTACCTGCATCCAGTGGTGGATGATCTTTTATTTAAGAAATTGTGGAACAAGGGAAAAGGAGCCATATCTGATTACAACAAGCCTTGTGTGGGAAGAGTCTCCATCCAGATTCTCTTAATTCAAAGGCACAGAATTAGACAGACTTGTCTAATTTCTTCTGGGCTTGTTTGAATGTTGAACGTGCTCCTTATGCACATGTCCCGGTAATGGTTAGATGCTTACATCAATATTTAATCAAAGCTAAAGCATCACTCATCCAGAGAAAGATAAGTAAAAATAACCAAACAAAACCTAACCAACAAAAAAATGCACCAAAAAAAAAAAAAAGCTACATCCCTTCTTTTTGAGTGCAGAGCAGGAAATGTTGCTACTTTCCACTTCAATTCCTACTCCTTTCCAGCTAAGATGTGAAAATAAAAGAAGGAAGAAAAGAAAAAGAAGTATTTGTCAGGGGGGCTCCATCAGGCAAGAGTGGCTCCCTGAGCATCCCAGTAGTGTCAACTCAGTCTGTTCTCAAGCAGTGAAATTTTCTCACTCCTCTTTTAACACTTTCTGCAATCTCTCAAGACTTATGCAACAGAGGTAGGATTTAATCAAACAAATCCCCTTACTCATTTGCCTTTCACAGGAGGATTATTTCCCAAGTATTTCCCTCCTTCTTGCCACAGGCTTTTCTGGTCCCAAACATAAGCAGCAAGGCAGATTCCTACCATCATAGTTACCTGCCCTTTCCCTAAGACTGCACAGCTTCCTGAAGTTACCTGGCTTGGCCATTTTTCCTGACAATATGAAGTATCTTTTTCAATGGAGATCAATAAATAATAGAGCTGCTTCTAAACCCACATGGATACTTAACCTTTCCAAAAATGCCACCTTCTTCCTTTTATGTAAAATACTTCAAGCAAACCTGAAAATAGATGGGTAATCAAAACCAAGCAGTTTTTTGGGTTTTTTTTTAGTCATATAAACTGCTGCTTTGGAATCTACCTGGAGTCAAGACATTAATTAATTTTTGCTCTGTAAGAGAACACAGGAGGCCAAGAAAAGTTAAAAGGAAGAGGGAGAGTCCTGAACAGCAGGTGGATGCAGACCAGCAGGTTAGCAGGAGTCCCTACTGCATGAAGACAAATAGAGTCTTTTGAATACTTAAAGGGCAAAAGTGTTTACGACCTGCAAAGCATCACTTTCTACATTTGAAGAATCATGGGATTTCTATTATCCATTATATCAAGACACAGCCTAAGGAACAGCCACTAGAGAAAACAGAGGGAAAAGAAATGAACTGAAATATCCCTCTGGAAATCACACTACTAATGTAAATGTCAGAAGTTATGTTTGTTCCATATGATTCCTCCAAACAATGTACTACTATGGTAAGGATTCTCAAGATAAGGCTTCTATTTTATTTCTTTTTATCTAAATTGATTTAGCAAGCATTTTTGTGTCCTCTCTAAAATCATTCATTACACTATCTATAAGTGTTTAAATGTGGTATGTCCTGTGATGTTTCACTTGCTTTAGAACTTCATAACATCTTCATCTGATTCTGTCTAATTTTCTTGGGAAACCAGAAAGAATTACTTAAAAATCCTATTTCTATGAAATAAGATGGATTTGTAAAGAAACACAAAAGCTCCTGCAGAGAATGTGTTTCCATAAACCTGTTACACAACACATAGAGATTGCCTTTGGAAGCAGAGCACTGAGGTAGCAGAGAATTTGGACTGCAACCATAGTAAAGCATCTTCTTACAGCCTTTTCTAAATATGGCAGGAATATAAACCTCAACACAGCAGCAGGGAGGTACAGTAAATAAACAAGAAATTTAAAAGAAAGAGGTGACTCACCTTGATGCCTTTGGAATTATACTAAATGATCTGTCTTCCAAAGCTGAATATTAACCTATAAAACCTAGAGGCCTTTTATGAATGTGAGATCTATCTGCCATCAGATACAGCTTTCAACAGACAATGCCAAATGAAATCCAATGTCATTTCCTAGAGGACTGAGAAATAATGCCATTATGCCATCTTTTGCAAACCAATATAAATCAATACAATGGAAAAACACTAAAGAAGCCAGAGATGGTGTTCTTCAATACATGCTCTAGAAAAATGTCATGTACTATGCCAGATGAAAAACCTATTTCTGTTATCTGGGCTTCTTTATTAAATACATTCACATCTCATGCCTAGACTTTCCTCCCAAAGGCCTGGCACAACAACCCTTCATCATGAGAACAGGGCAGCAAGAGAGAAATAGAGTAGCATTGGAGTGATATGATGCAAGCAGCCCTTTTTCAGTGGGATGACTCATCAGCAACCAATATATTTCAGGCAGTGTTACAATCAAATGGCAGTTCTCACTGCAAGTGGAAGAAATCAGGACAACAGAATACAACCATGTGTTTTATGTGAAGATGTCCATTTCCCAACAGCACCATTACTTTCCATATCTGAAAGAGTGTCTGGGCTTAGCAGGCTATGAAGTGGATCACTTCCTTTGCTTGTGGCTGTACTTCAGAGGAAAAGCAATGCTACATTCCTTCTGTTTGAATAGTAGTCCTTAGAGTGGACAGAAATGTCTCTGATCTGTGTAAAAAAAGGTGGTCTGCCACAATGTCAAGAATCTAAGTGTCAGTGCTGCCACAAGCACTCGCAGCTTCCTTGGACTTCATCTATATCAAAGAAATTCAGGGTAAGGGGGTGTTGAACACAAAATTATACAGAAAGATAATTTACCTTAGTACAAAGAGGGAAGAGGGAGAGAAAAGTAAGTTACTGGCATGGCAGTGAAGAGTGGCTTCTTCTGACAGGTTCAGAACCTGCCCCTGCTGTAAGACACTGCAGATCCAAAACACCTGGGAGGTAACCAGCCTTCTCCCTTTCTGCTTGCCAGGTCTGCATCCTTGAAACAGTTCCAGTGGGGTTCTTCTGAGCCAAAAAAACACTTGTTAAGGAGTGTTTCACCAATTTAAAAGACACACACTGGGGATTAAACAAATGCTGTTTAATTAAAATGCTGAAGCAATTGTGATGAGAAATGCTACTAAAATAGTGCTTAGAGTTGTTGCAGACTGAGAAGCAATTAGCATACTTGTACTAAAAGAAAGGCATGCTTTCAATAATTCCCTGAGTATTATTATATCTGAGTGCCACTTGTACTGAAATTAAAAGTCTGCTCACTCTTCCTCATCAATGATCTAAGTGTTTGAAAATTTATATGGATGTGTGGTTACCATCAGTGTTCCAGATTTGGGAATACTCAAACAAGGCAAACTTGACAAACACAATTCTGGAAAAATACATAGCAAAAAAAGTGAATTAAAACAAACAAAAATTTCTTTAAAATGGCAAGTTTCACTCACTTGTTTTGGTTGCACCTGGGATGAACTGATTTGGCTCCAATTGTCACCAAAGTATATCAGCTACACAATGGGTGCACACCTGGAGGGAAAAGAGAGCACAATTCTCATCAGTGCTCACTAGGGAAAGGGATCACATTTTACAAGCACACTGTGAACATAAAAGGTCATTCAAACTTTTAACTGTGAGGTCTTTAATATGAGCTAGGTAGTATGTGAGTCAGATCAGCATTCAGTGCAGCAGCCTCTCATACTCCTATCATCAATTCACACCCAGCCTCTTAATGCTGGAGGAAGAAAGACAAATGTTCTGATGCAATCTTCTCCAGTGAGGGCTTTGGGAAAACAACTTTGAGCTGTTAAAAAAAAAAAAAAAATAGAACATAGCAGAAAATTCAGAAGGAGCTCCAATTCTTCCAAGGAAGTAATTGAATAATACCAGTGAAATGTGCACAGTGAGGGACTGAGTGTTCAAGAAGTCTGCAGAAGTAGGAAGGAGAGGGAAGATAAGAAGGAAGGTAGAGTCTGGAAAACCAAAGGGAGGACATGAAGGTATTAGAGACTCCTTATCTCTGGCACTACTCAGTCTTCTTACAGCCCTTCTGTGTGTGGGCTCCTCCAAACTCCTTCAACTCCTTCTCAATGAGCTCTTAACCTTCAAACACCTCCACTCCACATTATGCAGTACCCCAAATCATGCCAGACATGTCCTCAATTTCTTACTCAAAAATATGTCTTCAATAGGCTGCAACACAGACTTCAGACTACACTTCAGACATTTTGAACTCAATCCACCTCCCCAGGCACAAAAGGTGAATTATGTCTATGGGGCAGTGTTAGAGATACAATTAGAGTGGGATGCAGTTAGTGACTCTACACATTAGGACATTGTGCCCTGTGAGCATTAGAAGTTTCCTCATATCTCAAGAAAGAGTAATGGAAAGGGGGTGCAAAGGGGAGAAAAGGTCCAAAGAAGGACAAATTTGAAAAAAAAATTAAAAAAAGAAAATTTAGGCCCACATTCATGCTCAGAAAAGGATGCTAACCTTAAATCTTGCCTTTCAGCTACCCCTGCTATAGTGCCTTCCTCAGACAAGGACTACACATTGCCTTTTTCCTGTTGTCTCACTGTCTTAGGTTGGAAATGGGTTTGGGTGTTCTATTCCTATCTGTGGGGCAGTTGTCTTCTGTAAATTGAGCAGTTTTCTGTATCTCTTCCACAACCCATCCTCCCTCCATGGAGACACCTTCTGTTAATGGGCCATTGAGTGTCACAGCATGGTTGATAAAATTACATCATCCCACTGGGAGATGCTCCACCCAGGGCGAGGAGCCAAGCATTCCTACCTGGATATAGTCTGAGATTTGAAAAGCACAGGCAGCCTTTTCCTGCTGGGTTCCCAGAGGAAGACCAGGTTGTGTGTTCCACCAGTGGACCTTGAGAGGAAAACTCCACCCTTCTACAGGATCACTGCTTCAACAGACCCACACCTGTCACTGCAGGAGGACTGCAGCCACCATTTCAATTGGACTGCCACCAACACCCTGACCAACAGGGTGTCAGGTCATATTCTGACTCTGTCAGTAGGTTTGGGTTGGGGTTTTTTTTGGATTTTTAGTTTTCCTAGTAAAGAACTGCTATTTCTATTCCCATATCTTTTCCTGACAGCTTTTTTAATTTCAAAATTATCATGAATTGGGGGGAGAGGGTTTACATTTTCCATTTCAGGGGTGGCTCCTGCCTTCCTTAAGCAGACACCTGTCTGTCAAACCAAGACACTCACGTACCTGCCAAACATTAGCAGAGGAAAACACATCTAAGCCCTAAAGCACATGGTGCTGCAAGGCCTTCATCCAAATTTATTCCTCCAAACCTAGATAGAAATGGTCTTAGACAGAATTCCTTGAGACTATCAAAAGCCTGGTGTGAGACTGGTTCTTGGGCAAATTTGTTTAAAAAATAAATCTGTGTTAATTTAATCAATGAAACTTAAACTGCTTGAACTTCATCTTGTCTAAAAATACACACTAAAATAAAGGGAGGCAAAAACCAAAGTGTAAATCAAAACCTAATCTGGCCAAGCACAAGGATAGCTAACAAAGATGTTTAAAAGAGGATTTTAAACAACACTTGAATCTGTGTTTAATTAAAAAACAGATGCAAAGATGCACTGTTTTCCCAAAAGACTGCTGAGAAAGTAACCTAACTACATGCCATGTTTCAAAATAGGGCAGGACATCTGCCTTCCCTATTTTGTATCTGACATTACAGTCATGTACATAAGAACTTCATGGAAATTGTAATAATGAGAATTCAACAGGCCATAGTTTGTTGCTTGAATTTTGGCGTAAAAATTCATTATAGAACAAGAAAGTCCTCTTTCATTAACCACTTTGTTGTGCTTCTCCAAAGTTGAGCTTATTAAACTGGTCCAATGATATATGACCCAAACACCTTAGCTTTATAATTATCAAATTGTTAGTCTAATCCTGGCTGTGGCTATGTTACAAAAAAAGGTGTGAAGGCTTTTTAATCAAATTATTGACTGAATTGGGTTCAGAAGAAGTTATATGAAGAAATATTTTTGTTATAAGATTACTTGGGGATTTTGCTGCTGAACTGAAATGGGCATAGGTAATTCTTATTTAACAAAGTGTTTAAAAGCATTAGGGTCATGTAAAGGGTACTTTCCACCTGTGGATACAAATGATGGAAAACATAGCACAAATCAGTAAAAATAGATTAGATTTCACCTGCATAACAATCATTCAAAGCATGATTGATTGTCTGCCTAAAGAAGAAGGCTGGAGTCATTATTGGTTTAAGCTTGTTTTAAGCTTCAGGCAGGCATTAGAAAAATTCTATGCTTCAGGAAGGAATAGAATAGTGGGCCATGTCCCTCAGCCCTTCAGAGCCCTTCAATGTAGGACAGGACAAGTCTCCTTGCTAAGACTAATGGTAGTGCTGTGCTAGGGGACTTTTGCACAAAAGCTCAAGGTGACAATAGAAAACAATGCATTTAAAGGCTAGAAAATCACTAAGAGTAATATGCATTTTTCTAATATACACAATTGCACTGAGATCACTGAGACAAACAGCCTCTAGGTCAAAAAAGCCAGAAAGGTCAGACAGATCCCAACAACAGCTGAACCAATCTCCCTAGCAAGTCTATAAGCCTAGCCTGGAAGTTTCCTATTTACAAAAGCTGTCACTGACAGAAGAACTTTACTGACACTGCTGTCACAGTGCTGCAAGAACATGATATTTGACAAAGGGTTACTGGGACTGGGCTTTAAGGAAGTTGAACTGGCTCTGTTCCTTATGCCAGCTTAAAAAAAAAAAAAAAAGGTAGAGAAGCAATCCCTGGCACCAAGACCAAGTGGCAGTGGCGAGCTCACAGCCACTCTGCCAACACCTACATAAATTGGGGCTTAAAAAGAGCCAGCTGGAGAGGTCCAAAGCAGAGCTGGGGTCCAGTGCTCAGGGTCACTCCTTTTGGCACTCTAATTTAACTGCAGAGACATAGCCATCACCATAATACTCCATAATGCAATAGCTGGCTAAACAATGTATTTGTTTTACAGGCCTTGGAGATGGCCCTTTAGACAAGCAGTTTACAAGCTGTAATGTACATCACACAACATTATCCCACTTCAAAGAGAGGAGAGACTCATTACTTACACTTATTACTAAAGTCTGATCTGAAAGCTTTTTTTCTTCTTAACTCTGATGTTCCTGTCCAACCTAATGTTACATGGTACTTCTGAAGTCATAACATAAATTAATAATACTGTTCTGTGGCCATAATCTGACTCCCAGCACACCATTTCCCCAGATACTATTATGTAAAAGCATTTTGTTATTTATAGTTAGGCAACTCCATCCACTTCTACAATTTGAATTAAGAATGGTCTAAATAATTAGACCATTACTGTTCCCCTAATGATCAAATCTGTTTCAAGTGTAAACACAAGGGGAATAAAGCAGGTCAGTCTTGTTTTTATTGATTTTTAATGAAAAAAACATGAATTATCCTCTAACCTAGTTTGTACCTTCCTTTTTCAGATCAATAAGAAATCAGTAATAGTTTTGCTTTCAGCAAACACGGATTGTGTTCATTAAAACATTTTGCTTCTCCAACCTTGATCTTACTGAATATATTAAAAAGTAGGTCACTTGGCAGGTCTTTTCATTTTCTTTTTAATTGAAATCAATGAAGCTGACCCTGGCAGGTAAAACTAATTTGATCATTAAAGAAGTAGCAATGTTTTTAATTATGTGATATCTTCTATTCAACTTGGATTTCTTTTTAAAGAAAGTGAATTTGAAGTCAATGTAAGGGAGAAGTTCCTGAAAAAAATTCTATGAACTTTGAGGAAGGACTTCAGATTCAGCCTTTCATAGCCAGTGGCATTGTAACAAAGCTGAGTATGACTCTAGCACCTCTTCTCCACTCATGTAAGCAGAGGAAAATCCACAAACACAAGGTTATTCTGCCTCCTGCATTTGGGGATTAAACCTCTTGTGATTGAAGTTAATAATGTCACATCTATGGACCAGGCAGTCTGTCAGCTCTTGTGTCCTTCAAAATGTCTCAGGTTCCATGAAAAACAGCAGCTTCTGTATGAGCTTTAGATTGAGTGGACCAACAGGCAATGTATAAATCTGATCACCACGGTGACAGTGGCTTGTTTTATGTGGTAACAGAAAATACTTCCAACCAATACTTCCCCATCAAGAAAATTTGCATCACTCACCAAAATGATTATTTAGATATAGAGAGGATTATAAAATGTATGAAAATCATACCAAGCAGGTTATTTATCAGATCTTGAGATAATCCATGAAATTTATTGAGATCATGAGAAACTGGATACAAATCAGGCTTTAAAAAATTACCTCATTATCCTTACACAAAAAATTTTCAAGCAATTCCGTACAAGGACTGAAATGAACTCTAAAGTTAGCTCACATTGCTGAATAACTGCAAGAGCTTTCTGTCCATTCTGATGCCCTGAAGGAACAAATGCATATAACTCAGTTCAATTTTATGCATAAAATGTAATCAACATCATCTAATACATTATTTGAAAGTGAAGGGATTTTCACAATTTTTGAAAAGAGACTGTAATTGCACACTCAGTTATGCAAAATTAGCTCATCTTTCAGGAGAACTGTTATTAGTGGAATGAAAAACATTGTCCTAAGTAAGCAGCTACAATAACATTGGCACAAAAGCCAAACACATTTCAAAAATAAATAGTTATTAAAAAATAAAATAAAGATAGCTTATGGATAATTTTGGAAGTTTATTTTTTGTTATTAGTTACAAAAAAAAATAGTAGTAATGTAGATAAAGCAGAGGAAAACACACACAAACACACTAAAGGCAGGAATGCATTCAAAGTAAATACATTATTAAAAATAAGCCAGAAGAAAAACTGTAGAAAATCAGTAATGAGGTATTTATTATGAAGAGGTTGTAAATATAGTGTACACATTTTCTGTATTGCGTGACTGAAGAGCATCTCTCTCAAGGAGCTATTTTCCTAGAGCAACATAATTAATATGTGATTTAACTTCAGAATTCAGGCATTCAAATGCAGGTTCTGAGTGACATAAAACCAAAGGCTGGGTGATCTGCACTAGGACCTCTGAGAGTCCATCACTTCTCTGAAGTGGCCTCCAGGCCAGTTGGTATCCTCAGGGGCATTTGAAATGGCACTTTACACCTGTGTATGGGGAGCAGAAACCAGCACTGAAAGGTAACACTTTGTTGAACACTTTGGGAGGGATTTAGCCTAGAGTGTGTCTTTTCTAAATATGACCTGGGTCTCTAAGCTCCCATTTCCATCCATGGCAACATAATCAAGGCAACTGGAGACTCAAGAGTAGCTCCTAGTAGATCCTAAAGCAGACATCTATGTCTGGATAGCTGATTGTCTCCCAGACTCCAGAGACTGTGATTTCTGTGACTGTACTGGACATATAAATTAATGGGTAATGTGAAAAAAAAAATTGCATACATAGATTTGAAACTCTCCACTGCACTGGGATTTTGTTACTTGGTATTATTGACAAGTTTGTTTGGGAAAGGAAGATGTGGGGAACTGTATCTTTAGAGACCCTTGACCTAGCCCAGGTGGAAATAACTCCAGTATCCAGAAGCTCATTAACTCTCATCAGACACCACATCATATTGCAAAAAGACCCAAATGTCCAGCTGATTCACACCCCAAAGCTTTCTCTGAAGAAATACAATTGTTGCTGGCGTGGAGCTAATTCAAAGCCTATGAAAGTACATCAACTTTAGTAATCCAAGAGGAGAAAGGGAAATAAATCTCTAAATACTATACTTAAAATACCACGCAGAGTTATGGCTCCCCATAAATGTTTAACAAAAGGCATCAATAATAAATGCCTCTTCATTTCTACTCACATCTGATTCTGTAAGATTTTATTTTGGAAAATTTAATCTACCTGCTCCATGGAAGTGGATTGCTCTCTGGTGATCAGTGAAGGAACTTGGCAGGCAGTGGCCACTGGGCCACACCAGGTCTGGGATTGCTCTCTGATGCATGAATCCCCTTACTCAGACAGGGAAGAAGTGCCTAAAATGCCAGAAGACATATTGCATAACAAGTCTAAGTCTTTCCTCAGGAGCAAGCATGAAATTCCCACTGAAGGCAGAGTTCTGTGGGTAAATGACTTTCCAGGGTCTGCAAACAGCCCAAAACTCTCCACAAGTCTTAACCAATGGTTGTAGGAGACCTTACACTTCAGGGTATAAAACTCAGCTCCTTAGACTTCTTCAAACTAGAGGCATCTGCTGTGCATTTCACCTGGAGCATTTCTGGTCCCCAGAAATACATCCATTTGTTTCCATCCTGCATTTTGTCCCCAGCTGCAATTTTGAAACTCCATCTGACATGCCTCGCACTTTAGGTGACATCCTGGACATGCAAGTGATTCAACACCTCTCTCAGGATCCAAAGTGTGGGTTTAAGCAATTCTAGGATTTGAATTCTGAATATGTCATGTTAGTGTCATGCTCTGTATTCAGAAATATGCTCTGCTTTCAGAATTACTCAGAGTGCATCAAACAGTTGAATTTCAAATTAGACTACAGTGTTGCCTATTATTTGTATTAACAATTAACATTTATTTATGGAAGGTACAGAAGACACAACAAGGTAAAAGGCCTTTATTCTGAAACAAAGCATTAATCTTTTTATTCTTTAAGATGTATTTTTGGGTGTTTTACTGTTTAATGAATAGTGGAAAACCAATTTGTCAGTCTATGCCAACAGGAAATAATCACAGGAATCAATGATGTATTCCAGTTTATGAGGAGCCCCAAGCTTGTTTCTTGTTTATGCTGGTGTGTCATGGTTTAGAAACTGGTACTCTCCAGTTTAGTGCTCTCACTAAAACCACAACTGCTCACTCCCCACTGCCCCATCCCTGTGGGTGGCTGGAGAGGAGAGCTGGAGGTACCACAGGCAAAGATCACCCATTGAGATAACAACAGTTTACTGGAGGCAGCAATGAGATAAAAAAATGAACAGTACCAGCAAAAATATTAATTTTAAAAAATGTACAAGAGAGAGGTGAGTGATTCACATGCAAATGGTCAGAATTAGGGTTACCCAACTGCTCCCTCCAACACACTTACTTGACAGGAAAGAACCCCTTTTCCCTGGAATAGACACCTTCCCCTACCCCTGGCAATGACATGAGGTGCTGTAGAGCAACTTTCAGGTCCTAGCCATGCTCCCTCCTGGCTACTGCAGAAATCAGCCCTGTCATTTCTGGAACCAGGACACAGTGACAGGTGCTGTGATAAGGCTACAAAAACTCTGGAAATGACAGTGAGAGCTCTGCAACTGCCTTTGTGCTGCAAGATCCTTACCCAAGAACACTCATGTAACAGCCTGTAATGAACTACTCTCCACTTCTTTCTTTCAGATACTTTAAGATCTCTCTGACGGGAAACTTTATTAAAGGCATTGCCTGAAAGCATGATCCTCATCAATCACCAATAATTCTGATATGACCAGAGGAAAAAAAAATACATGCAAAGATCTCTTTCACAGATAGATAAAAGAGCTGCTTTGTCCTCTTATTGGCTAAAGTGCCTTTAATCTAACTAGAGAAACAGCAAAAAGCTAGGAGTGGCTTCTGAATCACTCATTTTCACATGAGCAGCTAATTTGGTTTTGACATATAGATGATAAAAGACAAAGTTTGTATTCAATGGTGTAAAAAGAAACTGTCTTTGTTCATATTTCAGACTGCTGCAATATTGATCTTAGGTGTATTGGGCATGAAGATGCTAATAAGCATTATTGAGCATTCTTTTTTTGTGACTTCATATCAGCATGTTGCAGTGCAAAGCTACAGGATCCTTTCTTTTGCCAGCTGAGTTAGATATATCACCTCTTAGATGTGGTCTTATATTTTTCATCCTTACCAGTAACTTATGCTTTTACTGTCTGTTTTACCCTTTGGTGCAGCGCAGTAGAGCCCAACAGCCTGCTCATAATATTAACATACATTAAGTAAGCTGTCCCATGCCCTGGGAATACATCCCATTACCACTCCACTGCAGAGAATATGTGAAAACTGATGCATATTTTAACCTTAAATGTGTGTCTCAGACACTGCAAAATCAGGCCAAAAGACTTACTCTGATCAAGAGCTCAGTGGTGTAGGTAAGCACCCATTTCAGAAGAAAATTGAAAGCACTAACTTTATTCCAAATGTTCAGCCAGGCAGAATTACAAGATGAAAAGCAGTTCTTGATGCCATTGAATACAACTTTGCTTACTTTAAACAAAGCACCTGAATTTTTGGTAGAGAAGTTACTGGAAACTGTTGAGTGTCTGAATCCTGAAAAAGGTAGGAGACTTGTCTAGGCAAATTGACTCTCTGGAATGAGGTTTGGCACAGCTGCCAGGGCAAAAACAAACAGTAAAGCAAGGCAGAATGATTGTTTTTCAGTCTTGTCACAAGTTGTGCCTTGAAACACCTGGTAGGATTTCCAGACTTGACACCCCCTGTGAAAAAGAATTAAAACAGCAGAAGAAGCTGAGCCTGATTGATTACAGCATTGTCTTCCTTGTTTCCATACTAGTTGCTGGAGTAGACTGGGATTTTCTTACAGTCTCGCTACCTCTTCCTGGTGTCACAAAAATGGTCCATGCCCACCAGAGACACAGAGTTCACACAACCCCCCAGCATTTGGGCATTCGTGTACCTGCAGGCACCATTTGAACCCTTGCTGTCTTCAAGTTTAAGTGCATAGACATGAAACTATATTTCAACACTTGTCTCAGAGATACAGCATCAGTTCACCACTAACTGGACTCTTTCAGTCTTAGGCTGCAAGAAAACAGGCTGGTTTTATATACATCTGGAGTCATGACACTTAATGGGAGAACAGAGCCCAGAGGGATAAAAATAAGTAGCTTTTGATTCTGAGAGATTTAATAAAAACAGACATGTCTGCTGTGAAAAATTCAAAGGTTGAAAATTTGTTTTGAAATCCCAGCCCCATGGAAATCTACATTTTCCATTAGCTCAAATAAAGTCTCTGTTTCATTTCTATAAGTCAGCCGTCACTCTCGTTGGCTTGCCAAGAGATATTTCCTCATCAGAGATGTCCACAGTTCCTATGATAAAAAATAGCACTTTTACCCCTGGGCCCCTCTGTGTCCTTGTCCTGCATAGCCTGCTGGTTGCAGTCAAAGGCAGAGTACAGGACTAGACAGCCCTTTAGTCTCAACGAAACGTTCCTGTGTTCTTAGAAGACAAAAATGCTGCATGTTCTTTAACACACCATTAACTCACAGGAATAGTTTTCTTGCATCAGCACAGATGGATTACCCTTGTCCAACTGATTTTAATCACACTACAAAGTCACAATCCATTTAATGGGTCTTCTCTGGTACTCTGCTTATGCATGTTATCTTTTAAGCCTTCAGACATCTCCTGTGGTTCTTGATACTATATTATGCTGAATTACTCTGATCTTTCACTGAGGATGGTTAGGGAACTTGTCTGTCTTTCTGGACTTGCAGGGGGAATTGTAGGACTGCATTAGTGGACCATTAGCTCTTGAGAGTGACTTAGACAATATAAATGGAAGTGGCATCTGAGCCTAACTGGACAGATTAATTGATTTAAATATGAAGCATCAGCACACTTAGATAAGAGCTAAAGGTGGGAGGAGGTTACCATTCAAATCTCACTGGACACTCATAAGGCACTAACAGTCTGTAAACATGGGAACAGAAGGACATTTGTTTTCTTCTCTAAACAAATGAAAGAAAATGCAGTAATGGAAGGAAATGCATTTGATCACAGTGGTAAAACTCACAATCACAGGCACCCACACTATCCAGTCCTTTTCCTGCTCTGCTCTATCTAGAAAGTAATTAGCTTGCTCCCATCATTTCTTCAGGAAGGTGGTTACAGGCCCACATTGCTTCTAATTTCCAGTCTATATTTATTCATAGCCCCTAAATACATGGGAATTAAAATGTCAGTGCTGAGAGTTGTGACTGTAGCAGCTCAGGAACAAAAAGTCTTTTACTGGTGTCTGGGGATCCATTGGCGGATCCACATCATCATCTGTGAGCAAAATGTCTCACAAACAGCATGGATGACGAAGTCAGTGACTGTCGTGGTTTAAACCCAGCTGGAAATTAAGCACCACACAGCCACTCACTCAGTCCCCTCCTTCTCTCCACCCCCACCCCAGTGGAATGAGGATAAGAATCAAATTAAAACTTGTAGGTTGAAATAAGAACAGTTTAATAATTGAAAATAAAGTAGAATAGAGTAATAATGATAAATAAAAGTCATGATAATAAAAAGGAAAAACAAGTGATGCACAATACAATTGCTCACTGCCTACTGACCGATGCCAGACCAGACAAACCAAACCTCCCCACACCCAGATAGATCCTCTTTCCAGGTAACTCCCCATTTTATATACTGAGCACTATGTTCTTCAGTGTGGAATATCTCTTTAGTCAGTTTGGGTCACCTGTCCCAGCTGTGCTCCCTCCAGTTTCTTTTGCACAATTCCTTGCTGGCAGAGAATGAGCCAAGGGAAAAAGGTCCTCGACTTAAGATAAACACAACTTAGCAAAACCCAAAATCCAGTGTGTTATCAACACCATTCTCATTCTGAAACCAAAACATAGCACTGTAACAGATACTGAGAAGAAATTACCATAGGTGAAACCAGGACACACCTGGTACCTGATTTCCAGAGATCTGTATGGAGACATATGCTTAAAATTCCATCAGTTGAGGAGTCTTGCTAGAAGAATTTAACTGCAGTTGAAACCCAGTGCATGTTTCATCAAAGAATTAATACGGCAAACCACTTGCTCAGGGGCTGTCTCTCCTTCAGGTGTTATGCATGAAGAGAAACCCATCAGCCAGGACAGCAGTCTGGTGGTTCTTGTTTCAGCCAAGTCTGACACTTCAGGGCTGCAGAAGGGGAAAGGGCAGGAGACACCACCTCTGACTGCACCATGGACAGGTAAGAAACCTCAGCCTCAGTCCCATTTGAGCATTTCTCAAATTGGTGTTTTCAGTAAACACTGAGAGCTGGAACCTTCCCAAAGCTTGCTGCAGTCTAAGACCAGTCTGGACAAAATCCAATATAAGATTGATAAGGGGTATCAACCCAAATTCACCCATTCACACTTCCCAGGGAATTCACTGGGAAGTGGGTGAGGGATGGCTGTCTGTCTCCTCAGGCCCCAGATTTGTGAGCAAGCTCAAGTGTCCAGCCATGGGTGCCACAAACCACTGAGCCCAGCCAAATGTATTTTGATGCCCAGCAGTGGGGCAAAGGAAGGTACCATACTGAGTTTGCAGCCTCCAAGCTCAAAACACATCTGTCTTTCCTTCTCCAAAGCAAGAGGGCTCCTAAGAAAAGGAAAACAGACTTGAGCCTGGGAGAGAGGCAGATTTACACTCATACCAGGACAAAGCCAAGGGTCCCACACGGATTTGGTGACAGCGCTGGGATATAGCCCTGGGGGCATTGGACCCTCAAAGGCTTTTGAGTTTCCTACCCTTTTAGAAGGCACAGGGTGGTTTGTTCATTTTTTACCCTGTACACTCCATGCACCTGAATGGTCCTAACTGTTCAATTTGTGAAAAAAATTAGAAGCTCCAACCAAGCATTTGCCTTATGGTGCCACTTGATGTGATATAATGTGACATATGGTGCCAGCTGAAATCACAACCTATGTCCTAAAATAACTTAATAGAATATGTCATGACATGAAATAATACGAAATTATGCATGACAAATTAATACCAAAAAAAGCAGTAGCAGCTGGATGTGCAATCCCTTCTTGAACAGTTCTTATAGCATGCTTGTTGGAACAGTTTCCCATCTAAACAATAAGAGGCATTGCACATCAACTCCCTTTGCAGTACACCAAACCACGGCAAATCCCTTAGCTTTGCACTGCAAATCCTTGGCTTCTGGAGTTTCTACTTTTTAATTGGTAAGATACAGTGTGATCCTCCTACCAAGCATTTTTACAGTTCACCATTCATGATTGAGAGCACCAACACACCAGCTTCGATTTTGGTACAGATATTTTTAAGTCTGCCAGATTCTGTTTGATTTCAAGGAGTTAATGTGAAGAGTTTTCCATGCATTCCTGTTCATGTTTCAGGAGCACTTGAAGTGTCTGCATTGTAAGACTGAGTACTGCTTCACCTTGTTCTTTGTCAGTCTGCTTAAACTTGGTGTATGAAGGGTACTTTTTAGAAGATATAATGCTTTAAAGGGTGTATAACACAAGTAAAGGTTCTTTCCTGACACTGACATTTCCCATCATTCCTGCTGGACAGCATGAAAGGCTGCAAAGAGCACAAAGGATTATCCTTCCCAGGCAGTGAAATGTGCTGCTACTAGATTTTGGGGGGAAGATAAAATACTTTATATGTGCACCAAAGCAAATAGCCAGTTCCATAAACAATTGGTTTTTCAGGCACAAGAAATGTTTGTACAGTTGCAGAAGTGAACCCACTGGTTCACACTTTAATGGATTAACACGGGAATGATAATGGCACATGTTGCAGCAAACACTGTGGTCTTAGGCCACTTATGTTGTTTTGGGTCAAATAAACTACATGTATTTTTATTTTCTAGCTGAACTTCACTACTATGGTTGTTTAAAGCTCTGAGGTCAAAAATGTGTTATTAATTACAAGCTATTTTAATAAAGAAGTATTTTACAATGAGGAGGTCTTATATAAATATGTATAAATATACACGTATTCTATTGAATAAATATGAAAAAGAAACTATTTTCTGCAGATGCAAATAGTATTTTTGTGGAAATTTATTATTCAATCACATATTCTTTTTTTCCATCATGTGTTTCAGATGATCTGGAGTGCAGAGTCATGTACCTCTGTCATCACGGGCCTTGAAACTTCACTATCAATAATCACGTTGGTTGATAAGAAGAAAAGCATCCAGGCTTCAGAATGGTGTTTATTTCCCACAAGTCTTTTAATCTCCTTATTAAGAATCTGAAAACCTTTCATATTTAGAGAACTGGAAAAGCCAGTTCACTTGGATTCCACTCCCTTTCATTGCCTACCTTAGCTTTTTCACATACTGAATATCCCCTAGCATTACACTGTAGAGTCACAGATATTATTCCCAGTGGCACAACTAGCATTCTGTTGCTGTCTCTCTCTCCTATGTCTGGCACATTTTCCCTACACCCAGAAGTGCCCTCTGTTTGAGTCAAGTGCAGAGCACTCAGCCTCTGGAGCTCAGGCCAATAAAAATTCCCAATCTCCAAGTCAATCCTGCTAAGACATGCAGTGAGTAACTCCAAACCATATATGCATATATACACTTTGCAAGTTAACCTTGAAGAGCAGGGAGAAATAGGAACTGCTATTTCATTCCACAGAATGTACAAGGTTTATGTCAAACAGATCAGTCAATTTAAGCCTTCACACAGCATTTTTCTACATAAAAACCTTTCTGGACTTGGAAAATCTTAGAACCTGCCTGATCCTTTCATGGAACTTTATTTTCAATTTTGGGAAAAGAACCACAAATTCTGGATCTTTGCCTACAGTGCTTGGGAGCTGCCAGTTCTACAAAATACAGAACAAAACTAAACAAAATTTACTGACAATCAAACATAATAAAAAGTTGAACAATGCAAGCTTTCTGTGAAAATGTTGTATCCACTGTTCATCACAAAACACTTAAAGAGGTCTCAGTCACCAAAGGTTAGGCCAAAATACTAAGAAATAAAATGTTGTCTAAGCCAGCTTCAGAATTACGAAGACAAGTTGGGAATTGTCAAATACTTCAGAAAAATGCTATCAGCTGACATATTGAATTTTCCACTTCATACCTTCAAGGATAACAAACAGCCTGCCATGTTAGCTCCTGG
The DNA here is from genome assembly GCA_013397555.1 of Urocynchramus pylzowi. NCBI lineage: Eukaryota > Metazoa > Chordata > Aves > Passeriformes > Fringillidae > Urocynchramus > Urocynchramus pylzowi. The sequence continues at coordinate 654,646 of VZRH01003987.1, read as the reverse complement.
AATGCAATTAGCATTAATAGCTACATCAAGTAAGCAACTGCTTTCAAAATGTGATGGACACAAGTACAGTTTCTTTACCATAACAACAAAGAGTTCCTCTTTAAAACCCCAGCAATTCATCTTGAATGACTCATGTAATGTTACTTCTACAGTTCAACCAGCATAGGATGCTGATTCAACCCAAACAATTCCTTTGCTTTCACAAAAATAAAATCCTCAGAGACAATTTTCCAAAACAAATAATCCTCCTTTTACATGAAACAGGATGGCAATATCATCAAACAAAAGTTTTAAATGTATGGATTTAATTCTTGGTCTGTGGAAAACTTTGGTCTCTGCACTTTTCCCTTCATAAATACAAATGTTTGTGATAACCTTGGGAAATCAACTTTCCTTTGGGAATTGTCGTTGACTTCAGTATATATGTCTTGGCAGAGATGCTAAATAAGGATTTAAAATCAAGCAACAATTCAACAAAAGTATAGGCTTTCTTTTTTGTTACAAATTTAGAAACAATTTCATTGCATTTTCTAGTGTTTTCAAGCTCAGCTCTCAAAGAAAATATAAATAAATTGATTATACTGCACCCAAAAGTAATCTGTTTTTAGCAACATGAAAGAGGTACTGATAATAAAGCTTAAAAACATAATAGAATATTTTTTACAGTATTCAAATTTGTGTCTTTGAAGCAACAAGATCTGCAATGTACAGATATGTATAACTGGTCTAAAGCACAAACCCACTGGAACAAACAATTTCATTTTGAGAAAACAGCAAAAACTCCATTTGTAGTATGTATACACAGGGTGGGAATGTCCTGGCTGCATTTTTATTTCAGAAGAATCAATTAGAATAAAAGCAGTAACTGTGGAAATGAATAGTGAAATACTGATAGTGTAAACATTAATCTATTGTGATGTTTAAGCAAGCAGTATGTAGAAACTGTACTGGAAGATACGAGTGATCAGCTGCAACAGGAAATTTATCCTTTAAGAGGGTAGAGAATCTCTATGGGCTTTCATTCAGTAACCTCTATAGATAGATATTCTGTGAGTTCAAATAGTTAGAACTTCAGAAGACTTCAAATTGTAAACATACAATGAATTATAAACTTAATTAATGAATTAATGAATTAATGGATTATATAATTGAATTATAAACTGAAGAAGACTATAAACATTTCTGCAACAAACCTACAACAGGAATAAAATGCAGGCATCTCTATTTTATCAGGAAGTGAATACCTGGTGTCTCAATAACACTGGAAGAACAGCAATAGCTTAAGATAATGCCCTTATTCTCTTTGCTGTTTTGTCTAAATGTTGGAAATAAAATCTGCATGGACCAGAGGTTGCTGGGTTGTTAACAATTTTTGTTGTTTTCCATGCTTTTTGCTTAGTGATTTGCGTATTTTTCTACTTCTTTTCAATAATTTCTCTTAATATGAAAAATTATGTATTTATAAAATTAATATATAATTAATCTAAAATATTCCACATATTCATATGAAGGTAAGTGCAAAAAATATGCTTATAGAATTATGTCTAACACATTCAAGAAAAAAAAAAAAAAGAAGGTAAGCACAGTGTAATCTTTCTGATAATAATCCTCTTATTCCCCAGACTCTTTGGGTTTGAATAACCAAACACAAGATTCTGAACAGCCTGTCACACACAAAATGTTACAAAAGAGTAGAGAATCAAGAGAGAAAGAATTGAATCTTTTTATTACTGTGGAAAAACCCACTGATGCTTCCAAAGAGGCTCTGAAAGGAATGAGGAAACAATCAGCAGAAGGTCAGAGAATCATAGAATCATTGAGTTTGGAAGAAAGCTCTATGATCAAGTCCAGCTGTTAACAGAGCATGGCCAAGTCCACCACTAAACCATGTCCCTAAGCACCACAGCCACATTTTGTTAAAACTTCAAGGGACAGTGACTCCACCACTTCTCTGGGTATTCAGTGTTTGATCACCCATTTTTTGATGATGAAGTTTTTCTGAGATTTAATCTGAACCTCCTCTGGAGTATCCTGTTTATGTCCATCATTTCCTCTCTGCCAGACCAAACCAGACTTGAACCTCGAAGACAACAGGGTAATCTCAAGAATAAATTGTGACCTTTGTCTTCAAATATTCACAGTTGTTGTGTGCACATAGTTTGTACTTCTCTCAAAAATTTCTGTCAAATATCCTCCAAGTACTGGAATCTCCAAAGCTTCAGTGAAACCCTTTGGAAAGCTGCACTGCATCTGTGCAGGTTGTATTTGCAATGATCTGCTGCATCTGACATTGGTAAATCCACATGCATGGCTGGTTTCTGCTGTAATGCTGATTGTGCAGAGGTTGCCCTACACATAAAGTGAGGTTTGGTTCTTTCATGGTGGTTCCATTACAGGATTAAAACCTATGTAGCTATGAAGTTGCTAGAGTTCTCCCTATGCCCATGAGTAACTACCCTGAGATGACAAGTATCACAGGAACTCCTGCTTGTGCTGAGCTAACATGCTCTAAAAAATGATGGGTTTGATTATCTTGGACACTTAATTAAAAATTTAATTCGTAAATATTCTGAACTTATTGTTTTCTGTAATTTTTAGTGTCTCAGACCATATGCTTCATGCTGTACATCTTGCTACAATGTGCATCTTGTTGCAGGGCATTACTGGCTCACATTCTGTACATAAATCACAAGGCGATTTTCTACATCAGTTTTCCCCATCTTGCCTTTATTCAGTCCAACATCTTGCTCTGTCTTGCATTTATTCCTACTAAATCATGGAACAAAAAATTTCTTAGAGTTTTAGAAGCATTTGTACACTCAACTTCCTCATATGTTTTGTGAGACTTTACCCTAGTTTATCAAGGTAGTTTGGATTTCTAATTCTATCCTTCAGTGTGAATTCTGTACCTGCAAGGTACACCCTTATTTTTTCACTGAAGTCATTCATGAAAATACTGAACAGCCTCACTCCATTGAAGTACATTTCTCTGCCCAGTCCCCTGGTGTGACTGTGAATGACAATGATGGAGGTTTCTCTTGATGTGGCATGCTCTGCAGTTCTGCTTTCACTATGCAGTAGCTCCAGCTAATTCGGATTTCCTTTGTTTCTTCATGATACTGGTAGAAGAATATCATATGGCAGTATCAGAGATCTTCCTAAAGTCATGGTAATTTTCTGTTTACTGCTTATTCCCAAAAACAAAGTTAAAACTGTGGCCTGATTTTACATTGATGGAAGATAGACATCATTTTTGTTCATCTGCCAGAGCTTACTCAGCCTCCAGGAGTTCTCAGGAAAAGTTACTACAGACTTCTGGCTGTCTCAGCCAAATTTGCTGCTGCTGGGATTCTGTTATCTTGAGATAATGAGATGTTGAATGTTCTGAGTGAAACAAAAGATGTTCTGCATTTCCTGGCTTTGCACAAGCTGCCTGCTGTGAGACAGGAGCAGTCAGCAGAGCTATGGACTGCCCACCCTCACACCCAGAGAGGTCTCTTCTGGAACATCACACAGCTCACCACTCCACCTGCCCACTGATAGCTGTCCTATAACCTTGAACAGCCTAAAACAAACAACTGAAACTAAGGAAAACTTTAGGTCTGGCAATGCTATAGTTCAGATCCCAGTAACAGCCAACTTTTGCAGCTCCCTTCTCAAGATCTTTACAAGAACATAACTTAGACATCTTGAAACTTCCTGCTGAACAGCTATCAAACCAAAACTTCCTGCTGAACAGCTATCTTGTGGAGAAATCAAACCAGAATTTTAAAAATCTGATTTTTTTTCTCTCTCTCTCTCTCTCTAATGAGTCAGATGCAGGAAGTTATTCCTGTGGAGATATGGGCAGACTAGGAATCTTCCACCAAAGACAGGGGAGCCTGGAAGCCTAGAGACCTCAACAAATTTCCTAAGGTTCTCAAGTCAGAAACTCTGAGCCTGGGGCTTCCATGGTACTAGGAGGTGGCAGTTTTTCACCTGGATATATGCAAATACTAAAACACATGCTTGCAATCCAAATCATTATTGCCTTTTCTTCTGCTGGATGACCTAAATTACCCTTTACATACCTCCAATGACAAAAGATTACAAAGAAAATTACTGAATGTTCCTCGTGTGACTTTCACAGCAATTCTTTCCACTAGTTAAGAACAGGGTGGGGATTTTTTTCAAGGTGCACTGGTCAAAATTTACATTAAAAAAATTTAACTAGACGAAAACCAATGGACAAAGGAATGTGTCGATTTAAAAAAAAAAAAACATGATTTTAAAAAATACATAAATAAATTTGAATAATTTCAATTTTCCATTACTTTCTGAGTTAAAGCATATTGTTTCAGATATGATTAAAATGATATTTGCTTTGTGTGGTTCATTTTGCTTAGCTATGTAAAATATGCAAACTACCATTCCATTAAGTTACAGTTAGAAAACATATTTTACATTATAATATCTTGATGTTATCTGATTAAAACAATTAAAGGGTTCTGCATATTTTTATCGTTCTGTGGGAAGCTGGTAAATGATAATTTTTATTTGATTGTCAAATAACTCAAATTTGAAAGTGTCAAAGCTAAATTATAATCTTATCAGCTCTGAGGAGAAGAGAGGTATGTTCACACCCTAAATATAAGTTATGGTATTTCCATCCAAATGAAATGCTTATTTATCCAACACAGTTAAGCCAAAACTTTGACTTAAATATCTAAATTTTGTTTACATTCTTTCAAAAGCTAGTATGGCTGGAGGGAAGCTGCTTACATGTGTTTACACATTTCCTACCTATGTTTGTTTCTATTATTTCCTATAAGGTTTGCCAATCCTTTGTTATAAATATCTCTTTCCATGCTTTGTTCTACATTTCATGCCAGTATATGATATTTGTAAACATACAGAAGCTTCCAGGTAAAAGCAACTGCCCTGGTTTTAGACTTAGGGCTAAATTCTGGGCTTCTCTTTTCTACCCAAAAAAACCAGCAGTATAGGTCTGTGGAGAGAGTAAACAACATTATTCTGTTAATTTTAGAAAATCCCAAGGATCTAAACTTCCACACCCTTTACAGAATACAAGCTGGGATAAACTCAATGTCATTATTATGTGAGGGAGAATTAGTGTGAAAAATACAAAATAATCAACTTGGCTTTAGAAATGCTTCAATTTTTAAAAACAATAACAATCACTACAATAGAATTAAATATATCATGCTAATACAAAATTATAAGCACTGTTATCCATTATTATTAATATCGTTCCTTGGCTGTGGAAGATTTGAGACTTATTTCAAAAACTATTGTGCAGGTAATTCCACCTGCACAGAGAAATGGCCTTTCTCTTATAAAGTAACCTTCAGAGAACAAGAAGAAAGGAATATATATTTGAGTATCATCTTGAGATGAAGCTGACATATCACCTGAATATGTATCCATACATAAATGGAGGAGCACTCCCAGTTCTCCACATTTGCATGCAGCCTGGCTGCTCAAAAGATAAATAAATAAATATAACCTCTAAGTACTGTGGGGAGTCAATTGCTCAGATGTGTTAAAAATAACCTCCTGACTTCTCTCCTGTCAGAGCAGTTTTGTTTGTAAGGATATGAGACACAAGCATGCAATGTAATACAATCTAGATAATCCATTTGTTAGTATAGGCAATTATTTGAACAGCCTGAATGAATAAAGAGATTCCTAAAAGGACTGTTTCCAAGAGATCAGTGGATAAATGGACACCTACTGTTACAGGAACCTTTAAGGAAGATTAGAGTGACCTTAACCTGGGCAGAAAATCAGGTACCAGTGGCATCCCTGAAGGTAAAGACCTGTCTAGAGAGAAATTATACTTTACTAATTCTTTCCTTACCTCTTCTTCATGGGAAAAGGTGTACTGTGTGATAGGATATCTCTAAATGACAGAAGAAAAGAACAAAAAGCTGATGATAAAATTAACATAAATGAATTTTGGCTCTCCTCCATATATCCCACCTAATTTATTGTTAGTAATTAACAATGAAATTAGGTACACACTCAATTTCCATGAGATGATAGGCAATGTTTGCTGACTGTCTCTGTAAAGTTAGAGGCATTAGAGGATTCTGTCACCAAGTGTCAGTGAACTTGAGTCTAGAATTCTCTATATAGAAATTTTCATAAAGATTTCTATTCAGCTGAGGTCTCAGCAATAAAACCAGCAGCTGAATACTTTAAAGTCTGATTTCCAACTGCAGCGCTGCCAGCGTATTTATTCAGCTTTAATAACAGCTGGTTTATGATTCTGCTGATAAAGTAGAGCAAATACACAGTACCCTTCTTCTGATAAGAATACAGAAATATCAATAGGTGATTTTGTAAACAGATAATCCTTAAAGAGAGTTTTTTACCTAGAGCTGGCAAACAAAATTTGATAACAAAAGCACCAAAAATAAATATATAGAAAGGCCTTTTTAAAAGGAAACAAAAACTCAGAGGAATTTAGATACTTGAGTAATATCAGTCCTTGTTATACTGGTGATGAGCTAAAATAGACAGCCACACTTCTAATTAGTTATTTTCACACTCTTTTAACTAAATATTTGGTTTGGACAAATATGCAGATCATTTTTGCTGGAATCTGCATCCTAATCCAAGAGTTCTGTGTTCTGGCTAACACACCCTAGGAGCTGAGAAGGGCTCCTGCCTGAGAAAGGCTGCTCAGCTCTGACAGCTCCTCTGGCACAGTGTGCTGGCCCTACCCACGATCTTTGTGCTGCCAGTATTCCTTCACAGCTAGGTGCTGCAAACATTTGCTAAGAAATTATGAACAAGCCCTTTGCAGAGCATATGCAGCAAATCAAAGGCTTTGGGGATGTGGCTATTCTAGCCTGCAGGTGCTCTGTGCATGCACACTGAGCCTGTGCTTTCAGGTCGTGGGGGCTCATGCCCAGCTCACACTTACACTCAGAGGCTGTCTGATGGCCACTGCAAGTTTTAGCTTTGCTGTCCTTACAGAGCACTCTCATCCAGAATGTGTGCTCAAGGTGTGTCTGCAGCTCACCAGATATATGCCAGTCTGGACAAATATACAAACTCTTCCAAAGTCCTGCCCTGTAGCAAGCTCAGGCCTTACAAGGCCTTGGCGGTCAGCAGCCTAAAGTGCCAAGTCATGCTGACCAGGACAAAAAGAAGTCCTTCTTCCATCTTCAGACCCTTGCTTATCTATCTGTAAAGCTATAGGCTACTTCCCTTTGACCCTTACCATTGGACAGTTTCCAATCCCCCTATAAAACCCTATAAAAACCCCTACTTTTGCCCAGTTAGGGAGAAGAAGAGACGTCCCTGGAACCCTTCGTGGATAGCTGCTACCGAAGATCCGAATAAAAGCTTCCTGCAGAACCCCGTACGGCTCCTTCNAGCTGCTCCTGGGCCTCGGACAGGCAGTGCTTTGAAGCACTGGGCTAACCGTGCACCCGTACAGCAGCTGGGAAACCATCCCTACCCCGCAGAGCCTCTCGCAGTAAAACTGCCCGAAAAATAGGAGGATAGGCCTTCAGTGCTCAGTGTGTCAACTCTGAGGCTTGCTCTGAGTTTTCTGTGGGTGTTTGTGAAGAGAGAAACAAACACAAATGTCTTTGGCTTATCCAAGCTGGGCAGGATCATACTCAAGAAGGATACAGACAGGGTAAAGTGAAACAGACAGACCTCAGAATTTGTCAGTCCATATCTGGGTCCACACTGTAATGTGACTTGCCAATCTCACCCCTCTAATCTACAGTAGCCCTTCTAAAAATCAGATGTTTACAGCTGTGCACAGACAGAGCCAGGAGCAATACAGACACTTGCAGAATCTGAGAAACCTTTCTTCCTCTGGTCAGCTTTAGGTTAAACAACTTCCCCTGCTTCTCTAGAGAAGAAGATCACTGTACTGGGCCAGTCAGGTAATGCATTTCATGAGCTGCTGGCAAGAGATAAGCTCTCCTGTCCAAAAGGCACAAAAGTTTTCTACTTTTCCAATCTCAACACTCAAGGCAGAAAAAAGCATCTGGAGGCAAGAGGCTATTCAGCTGCTCCCTGAGCAGAGACAAAATGCCCTCTCACAGGGTGGTGGCAGGCAGAAAGCAAGAGGAAGCCACCTAAGCCACAGGCCATGCAGCAATCTGCTATTAGCATTTAGACACCTATAAAGTGCTTTAAAAATGTATTGTATCCCTACTTAACCTCTCCTCAGCTCCATTTCCCCATGCTTCTTCAAAAACCTGGTGGCTGTGCTGGAAAATATATTTCTTGCTGGCTTCAGACTTTGCCAGGAATACAGGTGCTACTTTAGTAGCTCCCTGTAGATGCTCTTCCTGCCTAGCAAAAATAAACTGTTTTGGGGTTTTTTTTGAGAGCAAGTTAATTAGTAATAGAAAAGGCAAGTGCAAAACACCCAGCTTCCAATTTTAAGGCAAAAGGATAATCAATGTTCATCTATATTTTCTTTTCTCTGCCATCAGTACCAGGTTATTACCTGCTGCCCCTTCAGCCAGAGGATTAGAGTTTGCCTTGATTTTATTCCACCATTTTAAGGAACACATTTCTGCCAGCAATATTCAGCTAAACCCTATTTAAAACATATAAAATCAGTGGGGCTCCTTCATACTCCACCCAGACAGAATTTAGTTCAGTTTTTTCCTTTCCTCTAGTGACTCTGATGTCCTTTCAGCAAGCAGCACTATGCATGAGAAGCACTTGTCTGAAAGGCTCCAATCTAACATGAGCATTTAGGCTGAGTCCTCCAGGGAAGAGCTCCATTGTGGTTTTGACAATTTCCATAAAAACTTCTGAGTGTCACATTTTGGGTGAACTTTGCCTCAAAATATCATTTTTGTAGGGACCATAGATGGTAAAAACAAAGCAGACAGCACTCTGATCCAGTCTGGAAAAAGTTCAGACAGAGGGTGAAGGAGATAAACTCAGTGTGCTGAGAGGAAAATAATCAACATCTTCCAGGTGGCATTACAGGACAGCACTAGCAGGCACCAGAGAGATTTACCTTAGGCAAAATGAAACAGCTTGTCTAGCCCAAGAGAAATTCAAACACTGAGCAACAAGGTAACCAGTAAGAAGGAATTTGTACCTGCTGAGATGCTGTTGAAGTTACTATTTTTAAAATTTCCTCTAGAATGCAACCTCTCTGTAAGACAGTTAAAGGCTGCTGAGGTGATATGATCTCACATAATTCCAGACTTTAACATGAGTTTAATTTGGGCGTCTTCATCATTTTAGATATTTCCTTCAGGGTTAGGAGAATTGATAATTTTTCTCCTTTGACCACAGAGGGTTGGACAACAAGCACTGATACAGAAGGCTGTTGTCAGCTGAACTCCCCTTCAGCTGTCAAGGGACAGTTTTTAATCTGGAACTACCTTTTCAAATAAAACAAACACTGCTTTTCCCTCTGCAATTAAGAGGAATCAAACTTCAACCAACTGAGCTAATCCATTCTCTTTCTCCTTTTTGCCATGGATGAATTAAGAGGTAATTGGTTTCCAAGTCAGGAGTAGAAAAGAGCTGTGAAACAACACAAAGAAGGAAAGAGAAAAGGAGAAAGCACTTGAAACTGTGCAGAGAGGGATTTGTCCCAGTGTTGGTGCTGAAGGTACCACACTGGTTCAGCTCCAGCAGACTAAGTGTCATGTGAACCTGATAGCCAAAGTAAAGCTACCCAGGGAAAGGTGAAACATGGAAGTTGTCAACAGATTTATTAACTGTATTAACTCTTAGGATCCAAAACACATACGTGGGCTGAATATTTAGGTGCTTTTAATGATCAGTGTAGGAAATGGACAAAAGATTCTTTTATATTACGGGCTATGAAGGACCAGGAGGACTACAAAAAGGACAAATTGCTTAAAGAGGAGATATAGAGAAAGTGGCAAAAATTCCAAGAGGAATAGGAACTTGCCTGAAGCTAATAGCCAGTAGGCTAAATCTCCTAAAGTAGAAAGAGCTTCACTTGAGCTCCATGAAACTTCACTTTATGTAAAGAGCTTAATGTAGACTTAATAAATACCAATAACTATTCTTTTTTGTCAAAACAAATTTGAAAAAAAAATTTTTGGGGAAAGTATTTATATTCCTATATTGTGGTTCTAATATCTGCAAATGTTTTGCAACTGCATTTAAAAAAAAAAAAAAAGTCAACACTTTCCTCGAATGCAAAAGGGTTAAAATTTATTAAGAATGTAAAGGCATATATTACAGCCCTTGTGTCTGTAGACTAAAATCCAGAGGCCTGGTTTTAAATTGAGCAGAATGCCTGCACTTTCCATGAGGTTCAGTGAGGGTAATACAAAAGTCAGAATAAAGATTTATCGGAAAATCGCCCTGTGGATTTGTCTCCCATAACATTTAAGGCAGTCAGTGTTATTTTCTCCTTGTCTGCTGAATTTTGGCAGCTGTAGCAAAGGTGTCTGCACTAACTGGGACAACCTCAAATGAAGGTGCCTTAGAAATGCCTCCTGTGACCACTGCCCAGGCCTGTATCCAGCAGCAGGGACTAAAGGGGAGTGAGACAGGCAGCTCAAAGGGAGACACCCAGCCAAGTGCAGGATTTGGGCAGGGGCAGGGTGGTGTAGGTGACTGTCTGTCTGAGCTTACACAGAAACCTGGCTTTGATGGGTGGTCTATATCAGGTTCCTCAAGAAGCCTTATTGAAGCCCTGTTTATAAACCACAAAAGGACTGAACAGACCAGAAAAGCTGAGATGATTTCCATCTGTTCAGCCCTTCTGTGATCTTTATGTACCACAGAAAGAAACCAGTGCAAGAGAAGGATAGGGAAGCAAAGTGGGGGTGAGAAATAGCAGAGAGTGAAGAGCTGAGAAACTAAGAAAACTTTCAGCCCAATGTTTACATTTGGCAAAACAGTGAAAGAAGGGCTGAAGTGGATCTGTCTCTGTCTCTCTAACACAAACTTGTTACTGTGTTCTGGATTCCTGGTTTTGACACCACCCTTCACCTTGCATCAGCTTTGGTTAACACCCCCCAGCCACAGCTCTCCTGATCCCAAGTTTAAGAGCACTCTGGGGTTAAATGGGATTTGCACAGCTTGGTGAGACTGAGTGGGGCTGCTTGTTCAGTTTATGTCAACTCTCTGTCCTAAGGGTATTCTTCATCAGAGCATCTCATTTTCCATAAACTGTTCTTTTAAATGCTTGAGTGATCACTCAAAGTTGGTCATATGACCAGTCATGCACAACAGCTACACCAAAAATCCAGGGAACAGAGCATTCATTCTCTGACATCTTTATAAAATAGATATAATTATAAATAGACATGGGTTTTTTACTTGCTAACCAAGGATGGACTCTTTATGGGTGAAAATAGCAGCAAGAGGGATTTATCCAAAAGTCCCTGGACATTTGCAGTGCACACTTTTAATCTTGACCCAGTTATGCCTGTTTCTTCCATTGATCATCAAAAGCATTTAAACACTTAGCTCAAGTTCTCATTTTAGATACCAAAGGTTAATAGTCTCAAAAAGCCACTGCCCAAAATTTTACAGCTGATCAGGCTGCATAAACAGCACTGCAGAATAACTGCTGGTAATGGACCCAGCCCTGCTTCTGTATTTTCAGACCTCCTGTTCTCCTTCTGGAAACCCAAAGAAATCTGTCCCCCATCAGCTCTGCCCCCATGCCAGTGATCTCAGCAAGTGACCAAAACCAGCCTTTATCCCTTTAACAGTCCCTCAATGCAAACCAAGCTCAAGTTGCACTGTTTGTCTGCTGAGACACTGCATTAAAAGCAAAATTGTGGGGATAAATTAGTTGTGACATTTGACTAGGAACATTAGATCCCCAGAATCTGAATACAGAATTTGTGGACCATGAAAGTGATACCCTGATGAGGTAAGAAAGGATTTCTGGGTTGCTTATGGCTGTTTCTCCTCTTGCAGCAGAAACTCAGTCAAATTTCTTCAGCCTCCTACTGGTTTTTTTAATGATCGTGAATACTTCTAGCAGTAACCATGCCATTTTTTTCCTCCCTGAGACTTCATCTGGAAGCTGGAAGCACATCCTGTTTCTTCTTATTTCATTTGCTTATTTTTCTGGAGTATTTTTAGCATCACTGGAGCCTACATGGATTTGGATGAGTAGGTGTGCAGGGACTGGAGGAAAGTTTTCAGGATGCATATGTTTTTTGCAGTTCCTTTGACTGGCATTTGATGGAAATCTGGGTTCTTCACTGTGTGCATACACTGAACAAAAAGAACTGGGATGTACAAGAAGAAGTTTTCATGCAATTAAAACACATACACAGATTACTGAGTCAATTGAAAATTAAAATTCCCCAGGGTATGGTATTGGGAAGACTGTCAGAGTGAATACAGCTTTGAGGAGGAGCAAGGATGCTCTCCAAGGAGAAATCAGATAAAACAGTTGAGCATGAAAAGCATTCACAAGGGCATCCCTGATCACGACAGCCATTGCACAGGAGATGGATCAAATCCATATTATAACTGAAGTAAAACCTGCAGAGGGAGCTCAGAATTTCCTCAGCATAGGGAGATTTTCCCCAAGGAGGAATTTTGCATAAACAGCCTTTGTAGAGAAGGTGGAGATGTTACCCAAGACAGCATGAACAAATTCACCTGAGACATGCTGTATAAATATTTGAAATGTGAGAAGAGCTTAACACAAGAACTGTCTGAGACATAAGGAATACACCAGGCTCCCCTGGCTGGGCAGCAGGCGAAGTCACAGACCTGTGGTGAAATAAAAACAAGGGTCCATGCCAGAGAAACACAGATCAATGACCTGTGAGAGATGAAAAGCCATCCAAAATCTGTCCTTGCTAAATCACAGACCCCATACTGAGGTGATGAACACTGAACCTTTCTGATGGAGACTGTTTTGTTGGAAACAGAGAACCCACACAAAAGAGAGATTTGGGAAACCTATCATATGGGGAGACCCCTATTCACTGGGGGAGTCCTTGCAGAAGAGAGGCCAAATTGAACCCAAAGATGATCTCTCCTTTGTTCCTGCACCAGGAGTAAGGTGTGTAAGCTCACATGTAGGCACCTGAGGAGGCTTCCTGAGCACTTTGCAGTTGGAGGGACAGGGACTGAGGAGGTGAGAGAAGAATGAGGAACAATATGGGCACTGACAAGTGTTGTGACTTGGAGAAAAGAGGCAAGGGGCTGGAATCTGTGTTTTATCTCATCCTGGATGACTGCTGGAATAAGGAATCCAAGAGAAAGTAGCCAGCTCCCAGCTACATGGAGGCATGTTGGAGAGAGCATCCAGGTGATGAATGGTGCCACATCCACTTGGCAGCCAGTCACTACTGGTGTCCCCCAGGGATCAGTGTTTGGCCCAGTCCTATTTAATACCTCTATTGATGATCTGGTTGAGGGGATTGCATCTACCATCAGTAAATTTGCAGATGATACCAAGCTGGAAGCAAGTGTCAATCTGCTGGAGGGTAGGAGGGCTCTGCAAAGAGACCTGGACAGGCTGGATTGATGGGCTGAATCCAACAATATGAGGTTTAACAGGTCCAGGAGTAGGGTCCTACACTTTGGCTGCAACAACCCCATGCAGCACTACAGGTTGGGGACAGAGTGGCTGGACAGCAAAAGAGACCTGGGGTGCTGGTCTACAGCAGACTGAACCTGAGCCAGCAGAGTGCCCTGGCAGCCAAGAAGGCCAAGGGCATCCTGGCCTGTACCAGGAGCAGTGTGGCCAGCAGGAGCAGGGAGGTCATTCCCCCACTGTACTTGGCACTGGTGAGGCCACACCTTGAGTACTGTGCCCAGTTCTGGCCCCTCAGTTTGGGAAGGAAGTTGAGATGCTGGAGCACATCCAGAGGAGGGAATGAGGCTGGTGAGAGGTTGGGAACACAAACCCTGTGATGAACGACTGAGGGAATTGGGGGTGTTCAGAATGAAAAAAAGGAGGCTCAGGGGAGACCTTATCACTCTCTACAAGTACCTGAAAAGTGGCTGTAGTCAGGTGGGGGTCAGCCTCTTCTCCGAGGCAACAGCGACAGAATGAGAGGACACAGCCTCAAGCTGTGCCAGGGCAAGATGAGACTGGACATTAGGAAAAAGTCCTTCACAGAAAGAGTGATTGGGCATTGGAATGGGTTGCCCAGGGAGGTGGTGGAGTCACCATCACTGGAGGTGTTTAAAAAAGACTGGATGTGGCAGTCAGTTCCATAGTTTATTTGATGAGGCGGTGTTAGGTCATAGGCTGGACTTGATGATCTCCAAGGTCATTTCCAACGTAGTTAATTCTGTGACTCCGTGATTTATTTTGCCCAGTGGTTGTTTCTGGAAAAGAGGGGTGAGCAGGGAAATGCAGACTGTTTTACAGAGGTGGGAGAACACTGCCTTAGTAATGCAAGGAGTTTTAAATGCTATTCTTATTTGTTTCAACTTTTTTTCATATCCTGCTCCTGGGAATTTCCAAAAATTGCTTCTTTGGAAACTGCGTGTCTTGCATGCAGTACATTTTCATTTTCACAGGATGCATTTAAATACTCCCTGTCCTGTGCTAGAGCAAAGGGTTAATACTCCAATATATTCCAGTACTACAATAACTCCAGCCCTTGTGAAGTCTAGCAGCTGTTCCTAATGCAATGAATTAATTTAATTAAGGAAAATTAATTAATCAACAGGTAATCCGACTTGCAATCTGCCCCTTGATAAGCATTTTATATTGATATTCAAGTCATCAGAACTACCACCAGCATAGTTTTTAAAACCTGATAAAATGTCCCCTGACTGGAGTTTTCTAAAGAAGCAAGGTGACTCCCAGGAGAGGGGTCATGGCTCTCCAGTCACATGCTGGCAGTGGATGCTGACCCAGGCAGAGCAGCCTTATCACAACTGTTGCCTTTTCACAATGAGGGGAAAAAGGGGGAAAAGTGATTCTGAGCTTTCCATCTCAGAAAGATGGAAATGTGGGTTTCTCTGGCAGACAGTGAGATACAGGAATTTGTTCTGAGACTTTCAGAGCACTGTAAAGAAAATGGTACATCAGCCTGAGGAGTCCCCTGGAGCAGCGGTTTTTTTGGAAACAAGAAATCAAAGCCAGATCCTGGACTGGCAGGAGCCAGAAAATCTCAGCCAATGGTGTCTGCCACAAGTGTGGCCAAGTCATGGAAGAAAATCTTTCTGTAAACACCAGTGAATGAGGCACAGGTACACATTAAGTCATGGCAAGCATTGTTGATGACATTAAAGGTCAAAGGGAAGAAGGAGACAGCTACAGGAAATGAAATCTGATTTAACAATGTGTTTCATTGCAGCTTTCTTTAGTTTCAAAATATTTCCATGTACAGTTCAAATCTGTGTATGCATATGTATATATCCATGCATAAATATATACCTATACATATGCATATATAGTTAGATAGATATAGATATATATATAGATAGATAGATTTATATACATATTATTTCCGTCCAAGGTGAAAACCTAATATCAGAAAGGTATAAGCATGCATTTCTCATGGAAGTTTAGTTTTGTTATGCAAAGGGGCAATTCTCTGTTCTCACAAGAAAAGAACATTCCTATGCTTCAAAAGCAATGGCAGATGGGTTTTGATAAAAACAACTACAGCACTCCATCTCCTGCTATCATAGAAGACTTTCACTTATGTTCCCAAAGAGTGCTGATGGTGCACCCCTTATCTTCAGAGGTAATAAGCTACATCTTGTGTCTGATATAAAGGAGACCATATGCTGTTTCCAGCAGGTCATTCTCCTTTAGAGTAAAACGTACACTTATTATTAAAAACAAAACCAAACAAAAATTCAAAACACAAACAAAACAAAACAAAGGAAAAAAAATGACACAAAACAAAATCCACAGCTAAAGAAATTTATTAAATCAATGACTGTGCATTTTCCATCAAAAACTCCACAAATCCTGCAGAACTCCCCCTCCTCAGCAGCTCTGTGTGTTCAGTGTGTGAAGGATTCAGAGGCACCATACAAGTCAGCTACTTGTCAGTCTGTCAGCTACAACAGCCCAAATGAAGAAGTGTTTTGTTTCAAGTTTCTAAGAATTTAAACCCACATGTAGTCCTGAAGGCATGGATGCAAAGGGTATACATTGAAACCAGCTGGGGGTTCCCTTTTTATTTTTGCCTTGTTTGTAGATGTAAGGATTAATTTGTCACCCTTTTAAATGCTTTACTAGAGAGAAGTCAGGACTGCCTTTCAGGATGGTATCTCCTGCAAACTGAGGGGGGCAGCTCACCTTTCAAGGTCTTGCAAAAAGGAAAGACTTAAAGTTCAAAACTTACTTTTTACCTATATCTAAGCAAAATACATTTACAAAACAAACATAGACTGCTTAACAATGGCATTCATATTCAAAGCTCACTATTGAAAACAGCCCTAAAGGCTCTCAAGAATTTTACTTTTCATGTAGTCCAGAGAAAGGGTGTTGGGATTTGGTTTGGGATATTTTTTTCCTGATTTTCCCCTGAAGTTACTCCAACTTTATGAAAATTTATGCTATCAAAAAATAAAAAAATTAGAAGTGTTAAGCATTTATATACCCAATGTGACTGCTGTCTTAAGTGCAGCACTAAAAGAATTACTCATAACAAAAACCTATTCTGAAAGCACTTACCCACTCCAAGTGAATCACAGAAAGTTTCTGCGATTCAGCAATTAGAAAAATAAGTCTATAAGCAGAACATGACCCCCAAGGCAGCCTATTAAAACAGAAGCATTTGTACACATACAGGCAGTTATAAAAATTAGATAGGCTTGTTTCCAGGTCTGTAGAAGCAGCCACCTTTCTGCCAGAAGGTTGTATTTTAAGACGCAGAGAAATCGATCTGCCTAAAGCTGTGGTTTTTATAGCTTGTGATGGGATACTGAGGCCCAAGTCCTATTTGTATCTCAAGAAAAAATATCACATTCTTGCAATTAAGATGAGCCAAATATTTTCTGTTCCTAAGAGGGCTGCACTGTTCCAGCACTGTTATATTTATGGCATGCATCAAGAAAAACATTTTTCTTTGTAAAACAAAACCATCAATTTTACCTGCTAATAGCAAATGAATGACTAAAGCCCCATGTGCTTCAAGGTGCTCTTCTGAGTCCTGTGGGGCTGTACTGAGTGCAGACTGGTCTGCTACCATGAGGAACAAACCCTTTATGCTTTTTAATGGGATATTAAAAAGGGATTTCAAGAAAGAGGAGGAAAAAGGTCAGAAACAGTGACAAATGACACTTTCCCTGCAGAAATTTATCTCAGTCATCTCTGGAGATTTTCCATGTGCTCCAAAGCAATAGACAAAGTAAGTTCTTTCCTTGTCCCAGTATTAATGTGAATTTTAATATTTTAAGTTTTTGCCTTCCAATTGCTTGTTTTTAAACTTGACATATCTAGATGTGGATGGAACAACATCTGCTCTATTTTCCAGAGACAAAAATCTCCTGGACTCCTGATTTAGTGAAAATGAATATAGAAAAAAGGTCTGAAACATGGCATTTACTGTATATATTACTGCTTAAAGGACTTGGATTTTGAAATACGTGTTTCGGTCCTCTACTGAAATAAATTTATACTTTTTGTATGCCATAAATAAACATAACTAATACTATATCATGTCAGTTTAAGTATAAAGGAGATGCATAAAATATATTGGAGACAAATAGGCAATTTTTAGATTATAAAGTTGTCTGCTTTTCTTATTGCTGTATTTTTAAAAAATATTTTATAAAATATTTTATCCTTGACAATTTTATTTTATCCTTGATATTTTATCCTTGATGGCAATTATCCTTATAATTGCCATCTGTTTTCCATTTCACAGAACTTTCTTTCATTGTGATGGAGCAGATGATAGAGTGAGGAATAGATCATCTTGCTTCTCATAGACCTTGTTTAAAGTGTACAGACATTTGAAGAATGTACTTTGCTCTGTCTCAGGAAGTCTTTACTTGTTATCTTGACACTATATTCACTTTTACTAAAGGAAGAGTTAACAGAATGCTACTGCATAGACAGAAGATGGTTAATTTATCATTTTGATGGTAAATTTATCATCTAAATCAAGAAAATGGGTATTCTCAAGCTAATGTAGCAAATTGTTTCCTTATTTTGCTTTAAAGTTGTGTGGCTTCTAGCAAGGTGGGCCAAACCAATATCAACAGTTATTTTAAATGAGTCTAATTCTTGTTAGGAGCGCATTCCTATGGAATTTTTTTTTGTCCTTGTTATCATTTTTAACCCTCAAAGGCCATGAAGAATTGACAAAACAATGTCACTGTCCTGCCTTTGTAAATTAATTTTTAAAAAATAGGGGAAATGTGACTGGATTATACCAATGAACACAAAAAGGTAATCAATGTGCAATTAGAAATACCATAAACTTCATCCAAAATATATGTTTTTACCAAAAGCAATTTTTTAAACATGATTTAGGTTTATTTCTTTGGCATAGCCTAACTGCATTTTTATGGGCATTTTAAAGAGGGGTTTATCATTGCTGTTACACAGCATTCCTTACACCTAAGGTAACAATAAACAAATGAAGTTGAGGGTTAATATTGTTTACTGTTGTCAACATTTTGCAAACAGATCTCTGTTTAAAGTGTCCCGTACTACTTATTATTAAAACAAATAACAAATAACTTTACCTACTGTATCAAGTGAACATTCCTCTTTCTGGTCACATTAGTTTAAAAAGTCATGTTGACATTTAAATACTTACATGGCCTTTTACAAGGACAATTCCTGCATCAATTCCTGTAACATACACAGAAAGTGCTTATCACAAGTTTACCACTATATTATTATTATTATTATTATTATTATTAGTCACTGTCAGTGTTACTAACAATAATGTCAGTATCAATATGAATTTTTTCTTTATATTGGCATCATTTCAAATCAATTATTCATGGCCATGATCCTCTTTCAGATGGTGAAAAAGCAAAGCTCTCATTGCAGATCACAGTAAGTTTTTTTAATTTAATTTTCTAAATAAGGACCTGTGTTTCAACAGCCACTAGTCATTTGAGATTGTGACATCTTCTTATCAGCCTTTCTCACCTCTTCCTCACTTGTCATTCCTGGACAAGAAAAAGAGGTAGGCCGCTTTTCTCAGTGTCTGGGAGCAACAGGTGGCTGAGATACCTAGACAGTATGTAAACATAAACAAAATAACTACAATAAACAATAATTGCATAAACAAAATAGCCATCTGATTGCCACCAACCTCACCTGCCTGAAACTAATGTTGGCATCCATTTTCCTGTGCTTCACTCAGTTGCTACAGACATATATTGACATGCACACTTACAGACATTTGTATATATACTTATGCATACAAATGCATGTTTATGTACTTGAGAGGGCACATGTTCCTCTACCTGTTCCTTAGCTTCAGAATGCCCTCAGTAGCCACATCTCACCCATGAACAAGTTTTCTGGGTTTAGAACTCATGTTGCAGCAAGCTAAGGGTGGAGGGAAACAAGACATGTCTGAATCCAAATGCAATTAGGCAAATTTCAGAATTCCTGTACATCACATTTACCAAGGAGCAAAAGTGTGATTAGGTTTAATCAAGAGCTTGTTTTGTCAGACCTATCTTTTTTTTTTTATTGTTATTCTGTAATTAACTGCAATGGGGGTGCAGGCTTTGATAAGGGTCTGAGTGATTTATATGCCATTTCCATACACATCCTTTGTATTTTAATTTAATTCAGTTTGAGAAGAGGCACCTGGACATCTCCAGTCTCTCTGTGCCCTCTGGCAGCCCCATTCCCAGGGTAAGCACGCAGCAGACATTAAGCACAGAAGAGATCTGAAGCATTCCTGAACAGCCAGGAAAGACATGAGGGAAAGGCTGTTCAACAAAAACATGCTGGGCATATAAAACTTCACTAGATAATAGGATTATTGTGTAGAAACACCCCATTTCTATCTCTCAGGCTCACAGTAGCTACAAAAAA
>VZRH01003987.1:602409-634679 GCA_013397555.1 Urocynchramus pylzowi | reverse complement strand
AAAAAAAAAAAAAAGGCAATAGTGAGTACAATGTTAGAGTTGCAGGCAGAGTGAAAGAATAACGAATAAGCATGGTGTTAAACTTAAATCAGGCTCCCAGCTGGAGTTTTGCTGTAGTCTGCCAAGCACAACAGGGAAGAAGGCAACAAGGACACCAGTCTGGAGATCAGAGAGGAGGTGTCTGTAAAGAACAAACGATATCCAAATAGTATTATTGGCTGCAGACACTGCACTGATAAGTTAGGCAGCATTTGGAAAGAGGAAACTCACAGGAGGAGAAGAGAAAGAAAATGGAGGTGGCAGAGGGATAGAAGAGAACAAAATGGTACAAATGAAAGATAATGAGAAAAAGTTGTAGCGTCCTTCAGCATTTAATGATGAGAAATCAGTGACACATTATAACTATTGATCAATGGGCAAAAAGAAGTACAGAAAAGAGAGAGAATGCTTCTGGAAGGGTCAAATGTCTTAAGGGAGGGGATTAAGGTAACTGAGACCTACTTTAGTTTTGCAGACTCTTGGGACAAATGCCACTAATGAAAGGCCACACTCTTTGAGGCATGAGAGATGCCACATCTGTGTCCAGCCAAGTGGTCATGGACCACTTTATGAACCAGGTCAGAGAGTTCCTGGGAAATAGCAGAGAGAGGTGGGGAACTTCTTCCCTCATGGTATTTCTTGGAGGAAAGTATAAGGGGATGTTGCCTCTTGCACCATCTCGTCTTGACTTGGACTGACTTGCTGAGGGGGAAGCAAGACAGATTCTAAATAAAAATATCCCTACAAGAAAAATAATCAGTGAGGATGATACTAATGACAGAGACACTAAGCCCCACATAGCACAGTGAGAAGTAAAAAACAGAGTTTCTGTAGAAGAGCTGGCATAGAGAAAGAAGGCTGTAGCCATAGATTTTCCCCCAGAATAGTTTTCTTGCACTTACTATGATGTTTAGATCCACTTCCACTGGGAAAATCCTTGTGTTTTTCATAAGTCTTTCACAATACTTGTTATTTTTTGCTCTCCTAGGCTTCTAACACTGCTGGAGGCACCAGCTTGTAAGCGATGCAGAGAATATGTGCATGCCTTGTCCTTTCATCCTACCCAATTCAGTCCAGTAGGGCAGACTTCATGCTCTATACCCACCCAAGAACACTGCTTCCCACGTGGATAGGTTTCTCCCACAGGAAAGGAACCATCTGGGAAAAGCTAGATTTCTTTGGAGAGTGGTAAGCAAAGTTAAATATTTGTGCAGAGAATTGTCAGCATGAAGATGTCCTCAGAAGGATTTTCCTAGGTTAAGTTCCCTACAGAGCCTTTCAAAGACACCAGCCTAGGGAGCAGTCAGTCACATGCATCCTAAGTGATTCTGTGGACATCACAGGTCAGCATGTCTTCAGCCTTATTTAGATGGAGCTGGCACATCACAAATCAGGAGCCAAATCACTGGGATGTTGGCTCTCTGAGAGCTTTTCTCAAGCCTTTTCCTATAATAAAGCACTCCAAGGACTGACTTGCTCAGATGCAGAATGACACTGGTTTCCAGAAGTTCAATCAAACTGAAATTCTCTGGAGTCTTGGCCTATAATAAAAGCTCCCCAGTAAGGTACTGAGTAAGCATATTTTCCTAAGCACTTTGGGTATTACTCCTTCATCCTGATTCATAAATTATTGATGCCTCTCTGTTTTTCCTGGTGTCTTCTTCAGTGGAGTCTTCAAATCTGTGATGTCAAGTAACTCACAACTGGCTGTCCCTTACTTATACAGACATAACTTCCCTGTTTGCTCTTCAAAAGCACTGTGCAAACCAAAGACACTGAGGAGGGGATCTCTTTTACACTTCCTATAAGTTTCTCTTTTACACTTCCCAAAAATATCAGTGATAATTATATCATTTATAGCCTGCGATCATAACCAGAAAATGAGAAACGTTCAAGTTGAAATTGAAAGCATGCAATCTGCCTGTTTTTCAATTTTCATCTTTCTGGAAATTACTAGATACATATAGTTCCATAACCACTACATTGTGAAAAGTTGTGTTAAACAAAAATATTACCTGCTATAATATTAAAAAAAACCCAAATCAGTCTGCTCTGTCAGCTGGGTCCACTTCATATGAGATTGTCTCATTTTATTTTTGGTTGATGAATTCAGGATCAGCTATCACAGATGCTCCAATTTCATGTTCTGTGAAGTCCTCTTCATGATTATTAGTCTTGGGGAAAGGATGCAGTAGAAAAGTAAAAAATGCTAGAAGCTTTCAGCATCATTTGATGGAAATTAAACTATTGTGAAGGTTCAGCAGTTCAGTAAATTGTCACTGCAGAATCTGTGCCTTCTAGGCACATCAAAAAACTGATGCTCTTTATGTAATCCAAGTCCATAAACCACACAAATTACACCCTTCTATGTTGTATTGAGAACTGGAACTACTCTATGCCACCACCAAGTAGACAAAGTACACCACAGAAGACAAGATCAAAAATGAAAATATAATTAGACTAGCTTCTGCCAATCCATAAACAGCTTGGCCTCACTCTTAGAACCTCTGTTTCCAAGAGGATATTGACAACCAACTAAATCTTGTCTTTTGAGATGAGTCTGCTTTGAATTGTTTCAGTGTGTGCTGCAACATTAATAAATCACCATGGTATGTGACATGTCAAATATACCACCAAGACAAACTCAGGCTGTTGTTCTATCACTTCTCTGCCTCTCCTTGTAACCTTGTGGACCTGGGGCAGACAAAGACCTACACAGGTGAGAGACTTTGCTAAGAGAAACAAAAAAACCATTGCTGTTTAGAGAATGATGGCTTCCCTTTCCTGTTTGGAAAATTCAGATGTAAGATGTTCCGTCTTCCCTGTGCAGACAAGATCTCTGTGCAGAACTTTGATCAGCACATCTCATTCTGAAAGATGTCAGTCTCCCAATTCAAAGGGAGTTAACAAACTTGATTGTGAGTCTTGCAATGTCTGACAATAGAGCCAGCTTGTTACATCAGCATACAGCTTTTAATCAGAACAAAATCAAGCTCTTGGGGTTATTGAGTACCTCAAAGAATATTGCCTGTGTTCCTGAACAGTTACAGATGATAAAAATATCTAGAAGTACAGCTAAGATGTCTTTACCTCTGAGCCAGTTTCATGAGCTTGANCAGGTGAGAGACTTTGCTAAGAGAAACAAAAACACCATTGCTGTTTAAAGAATGATGGCTTCCCTTTCCTGTTTGGAAAATTCAGATGGAAAATGTCCTGTCTTCCCTGTGCAGACAAGATCTACAAGAGCATTTGGAAAAATGCAATAATTGTACCTGCCTGCACTCCAGAACTTTGATCAGCACATCTCATTCTGAAAGATGTCAGTCTCCCAATTCAAAGGGAGTTAACAAACTTGATTGTGAGTCTTGCAATGTCTGACAATAGAGCCAGCTTGTTACATCAGCATACAGCTTTTAATCAGAACAAAATCAAGCTCTTGGGGTTATTGAGTACCTCAAAGAATATTGCCTGTGTTCCTGAACAGTTACAGATGATAAAAATATCTAGAAGTACAGCTAAGATGTCTTTACCTCTGAGCCAGTTTCATGAGCTTGACTAATTTATTCAGGATTTTTTTATCCTGGGAGATGTCAATCCTATAGCTATAACAATAAAAATCACAATGTATACTTGCAAAAATATTAGAATCATAGCTGTTTCCAAGCAGTTGCAAGTTGAAGTAAAGATATCGCTCTAAATTTGACACTAATCCCATATAAACATACCAGCATTTCTTTCCCTCTAGTCACTAGAAACCATATAGCAAATCTTTCTACATTTATTACAAATTATTTTTTCTAGACTAACCCACTTAACTATTATCATCTCTAATCTTTAGGTAATTTTGTTCTTGGATATTTCTCCAAAAGAGTCAGGTTTGCTAATTTTTAGTTTTCCTTTCACCATTGCTGCATTGCAGCTGTGGTGGATTTATTGCCCAGTGCAGTTCAAAAGGACCTCGGCCCCATCACCACCACACCAGATACATTTGGTCTGCAAGAGCCTGAGACAGACAGCACCAGCCAAGTGGCCCAGGCAGGGCAGATGACATCATTCTTAAGGGAGCAACAACAAACCCACATAAAGAGGGAATCATCAATCAAGTGATTTGACTGACTGTAATGTTGGCTTTGGCATTTTTGTCTGGCATCTTTCTCTGAAAAACAGCTGAACGCTACTTTGGTCTTTTTGAATACTTGACTAGATCTCTCTCATTTGAGCTTTATTACCAGTGTGACATGTAACACTAAATTTCAGACATGTAATTCACTCTGGAAAACAGCAAATTATCAAAAGTCATGAGTACAGGCCATGTCTTGCATTGTCATACCTCAGTGTTTAGTTAGATCACATTTCCCACTAGCTTACGGGTTGTACTAAGAGCACTAATTGAGAGACAAAGGTCACCATCACTTTTAAGAACTTTCCTCTAGTCAGACAGTTAGAAGGGGCTTTAATCACATTGTACACAGTGTCTACCACACTGTGCTGTGAAATCACTAGTCTGTCAAAAGCCAGATTCAGTTAAAGATTTCAGCTCTTAGCTACCCATTGCAAAAGTTGATTAGGAGCTTGCATATGTTATCAAAGGTACAGGATGAATAAAAAGAATGTTGCACTGTAAAGAAAACTGTGTGCCCCATGATTCCATCATAGTGATATAGTCTCCCAGTTTGGAGGGTTTCTAATTTAATAATAGAGATATTTGAAATGCTTGCAAATATGCTTTTGTCTATGCATACTTGTTCTGGAACTGTATTTGTGAATTTTTACATCCTCTTGCCATAAGATTTTGTAAGCACACAGTCTCAGGGAAAACAAAGGTTCCTTTCTGCATAAAGGTATGCAAGCCCAACTTACTATGATGACCAATGGGATTTTATCAGTTCCCCATGCTTCCCAGGTAATTTTTTTATCTACTGCCTCTCCTTTTGCACTTGGGTCATAAACTTTTTTGGGCAAAGACCATTTTTATGTCTACCTTAAAACACCAAGTACAATAGTATCTTGGGCCATGACTTAGTTCCTGGTGCAAATAATAATCTGGCTTTTAGATCTTAGATGAAAGAGGTTTTCAATCTCTGTAAAGAACAAATTAATTACTGTTATTTCTTAAAGCACAGAAGCATAACCAAATAGAAAAAAAAAAAAAAAAACCTAGATATACGAGGGCTGACAACGCTTTTTGCAGAAACCTAGAAATACTAAAGGAGAAATAGATGCCTCATATTACCTCAAATCAAAGGGAACTCAGGACAAATGACCAAACCATGATGTTTTGTTAAGCTGGAGTGATGAAAGCTGTTAAAAGCAACTGGAAAAGGCCTTATTATCTAAAGTCAGTAACAATTCTGAACCAAGGACTTCAAAAGAATCAAAACAACATTATGGTGGACAGAGTTTTTACACAGAAGGATGGTATTAATTTTAAGGCATCTGTAAAATCAAACTCAAATGTTTCCAAACCCATGTTGTGGGGCATGGAAATACCATCAGATGCTTTATATCAGCTTGATGTAAGGCTAAATAAGTTAGTTCATTGTCTCCAATAGTCACTGTCTCTGTTATCTTGCAAATTTAAAAGAAACAGTAAAATTCAAAAGTAAAGGTAAAGCAGTCAAAAAAGGAATACATTTTCTGTTTTCTGATAATATCATCATGTTCTTTGATTTTACTTTGGACAATAAAGTGATTCTAAGTCTCCAAAGCACCCTGGTAACATATTTCTGTTGATCCACAAAACTTAATCACAAAGTTTTCTGTAGCACATATTCTGTGTTCCTCTGAATCTTGGAACTATTTACGCTATTTTTGATCAAATAGATTTCTCAACACCTGAGCATCAAACTGCAGTCTAACTCTTGCTGACAGGAAAAGAAACTAGCAAAAAAACAAGCAAACAAACCCCCCACACCTACACATTAAAAAGTGGCAGATCTTGCCAGAGTTGATGATGACCCCCTTTGCCCCGGTGCACTCAGGTCCAGACAAAGGCACATTGGCAGCCAGTGGCATAGAAATGAGTTGTCTAAGGTAAGACCCTCCAGCTGGTCCTCTGGGAGGAATTACAGGCTGGAGAAGGTGTCCTTTTCCAGCAGGAGAAGCAAAAGCTGTGGGTCCCCAGCCCCTCCTCTGGTGTCTCTGCCTGGCCCCATCCTTTCCCTGCCCAGGAGGCCGAGGCACAGTCAGGTGAGCAGCAGGGGACACCTGTAAGGGGACTGGAGAAGCAGCAGGCAGAGGCAGAGGACATACCCAGCTCAGGTCTCAGGGGGAAGTGGAAGCCCTGTATTTAAGGAGAAAATAGGAGGAGGAAGGAAAAAATTCAGGCTCCTGCTCCCATCTCTGCTCTCCAAACCTACTGTTCTTTTTCCAAGCCTCCCAAAAGCTCTGCTGCTCTCTCCAGCCTAAATCATCCATACACCTGTTTCATGTACTCAGAATTATCTAAACCCAATATATTTCTCTTTTCTCCTCCCAGTCCCCACCTGGAAGCCCCTTTGCAAACACTGAGCTTTCCATAGAGTGTTAAATGTCCCTTCAAATTCAGCATATTCTATGATTTGGAATTTACTCTGGGATTTGACTTCATCATTTTCTGTTGAGCATGACTCCTTCTTAATCCTCTGCCCTGCCTTCTGTATCTCTTTTCCTTTCTCTCTCTCTCTCTTTCTTTCTTTCTTTCTTTCTTTCTTTCTTTCTTTCTTTCTTTCTTTCTTTCTTTCTTTCTTTCTTTCTTTCTTTCTTTCTTTCTTTCCTTCTTTCCTTCTTTCTTTTCTTTCTTTTCTTTCTTTCTTTCTTTCTCTTCCCCCTTGTCATCAGAAGCATAACATTTTTTCCACAGCATGACTCAATATTTGAAGCCAAAATTTGCTTTTTTTTTTTGTTTGTTTGTTTGTTTGGTTTTTTTGGGTTTTTCTGTGGGGGGTTTTGTTTGTTTTTTCCCTCCAAGCACTTAATTCTAAACTGGCTGTTTGTTCAAATACAAAGCATCATGCAATCATAGATCTTAAACTTCTTGTCTCCCTCTGTATTTTTCACTCTCCAGTGCACTATCAAGGAGATCCACATCTTTGCTTTTCTCTTGTGAGCTGTATGGAACCTCATTCTCAAGCTCAGCACTGAGCTCTTTGGCACTCCACTGCTGCCATGGCCGAGAGCAGAAGCACTACAAGATGAAATCCAAATCCACTGAGAGTGGGTCTGAGAATACTTTCTGAAGGTCTCAAACATCACTCTCATAATGAAAGTAAGATATATAATATCATATAAAAATAAGTAAAGAACTAAAGCTAAAGTAAGAAGTTTGATTCCATCCTTGAAAAGCAATATTTCTTCCTGGTAAAAATCAGACGGCTGTTGAAAACTCTTTCTGTTAGCTGCTGATGAACTCCAGGAGCAAGAGGGTACATTTAGAAGCCTTATCCTTCCCAAATGAACCCAAGGAAACTTAAGGAAGGGGCCTCTTTCACCCCAGAATTGTTATTCAGACTCAAGTTTCTCCTGGGGGAACATAGCACACCAAAGCTGAGCTCATGTTTGTCATTTGATGATTCCATCAGGGTCTTTGCTATGAAACTTTTCCTCTGGGTCAGGGCAGAAGAAGAAGCTTAGATGTGAGTGTCAAGAGAATGTTCTGCTGTGGCTTGACAAGATACAGTCTCTACCATTGTTGAAAGTTTTCTAAATGTATGCCTAAAATAAGGATGAAATCCCTATCAAAATATTCACAGCCCCAACACTTCTGTGGCTCCAGCTGGGAGTAAGGACACAAGCAAAACTGTTTGCTCTTCTTTTGTTATTCCTGGATTGCAATACAGAAATATATTAAGTTTCTCCAAGAAGCAGTGGGTGTTGTCTTCTGTTTTCACAGATCATTTTAGACTTGAAACAGTAACCAAGAAATAAAAGCTTGAACATTTGGGTTGATTCAACAGAGAATAAATTAAATGTATTTTTTATAAAAAATGTCTGTGCTGCTGGGAAATATTTATTCCTTTGGAAAAAAGGAATTAACAGAGAAATAAAAAGCAGAAGGAAATCCAAGAAAAACTTAGATCTGTGACTATCTGTAAGCACATTAAGGTGCTCATTGGAATATTGAGCCCATAAGATGCTTTTCATCTTTATGGGAATGTTATGTGTGCATGCATATATATATAATGGGTGTCTAAATACATAATGTACTTGAAACACAAATTAGGACTTTCAAAGAGCTATTATTTATGGATTTTACCCAGATGGAAGAAAACACCTAGATTCTTTTTGCAGCTTTAGTGCTCACTTTTCCTTTCTAAAAGAGGCCTCCTAAAACATTAAGAGCAGAAGCTAATGCCTTCATGTGACTCTTACAAACAGAATAGTAATATGAGCAGCTGGAAAAAAATATTCAAAGTAAATACAACAGATATTTCAGGAACAAACAGAAATGAGGAAAAAACATCCCCAATTGTTTGCATGAGATGCATTTATTTTTCAGGACTGGGTATTTAAGGTCATGCTCCACTATTGGCAGAAAGAATATCTGTACCCAAAAGCCATGCAGATTTCTGAATGAAGCTTGCCTGAAGCTGCTCTCTGACACTGAGACCAAATGGCATGGAACAGCTAGGGTCCCTACTATCAAACTCACTTACTCTGTAAAATAGGGTGGCTGCAGCTACATCACACTTGGGAGCAGTCCCTGGCCTAAGCCAGCTTCTTGGACTGTGCCTGAGAATCATTTGGGAGAGCACTACTTGGCCAAAAGCAAGCCAAAGGGCATTTCAATAATTTAACAATATAAATAATCAGGTCCAGTGATGTGCCCTGGCACTGCTTAATTTACTAGAGCAGACACAGCTGACACAGCCAGCTGCTGATCCCTTATTAGCCCAGAGGAAGCACAGGTGGCCCTGGACTGCTGTGCCCTTGCAGCAGGGCTCAGGAGTGTGCCACAGCGCAGGCAGGGCTGCACAGGGGCCAGCAGGATGGGAACCCGCCGGGTGCAGCGCCTGCAGGGCTCATGCTGGTAGCACAGCTGCTGCTTCCAGCACCACTGTCCCCCTCCCTGTGGGCCCTGCAGGAAAGCAAACCACCTCTGCTCGGTGCCAGGCTGATGGAGCGCTGGAAGGTGCTGCTGGAGCCTGCTGGGGCGCTGGAGGAGGGAGCAGGGATGGCGTGGTCCCCTACAACAGCAGCTTGTGCCCGGGGTCAGAGGCAAACCTGTGGAGATCGAGCGCCTCCATGCCCTGCTGAGCTGCTGGGGCTTACTCCAGCATAAACAAGAGCTTTGGTATCTGGCTTTTGATTTATAAACAGGTATAAATCCTTTGCTGCTGAGAGCACAGTTTGGCTCAAGCCTGCGACATGTGCCCTTTGCCAGGGTGCACTGTGCAGCCACCACAAGGGAACAGCTGCCCTCAGGCAGGCAGTGGGATCCAAGAGAGCTTGGACACCAGGGAACCACTTTTCCAGGTGGGAGAGTCTTGTCAAGGAGCAGGCAGGGAGCTCCTGGGACCTTGGTGTACTGCAGCAAAAAAAAGAAAAACCAGAAACAGGCTTACAGGAGGGACTGCATTGTTTACTGCAATTTACATTTCTTAGTGCAGTTCTCAAAACAGGTATCTTGTTTTTCTCCTGAGTAGCAGTGTAAGTATCTGTGGTGTGCACTTTTCAAAATTTCCTACTTTTTAATAGAATAGTTCTGTTACTGGACTGCTCTAATCATTAATTTTTAATGAATGTCTGGAAAGACAGCAATTACTTTTTGTAGGTCACTGGATAAAATCCAATTTTTTCTTCAAGAGTCTTAAGAATTGTAATGAACTAAACCACAAACACTTAAATTACATTAAAAATTAAAAAAAAAATATGCAAGGCAGCCATGCATAGACAAGTTCCCAATGTGAGATTCAAATGCAACTCTTTTGTGTCTGTCCCTCTGTTTTTGTCTGGAAGGAAACAGGGAGCCCTGAGGAATTCATCAGCCTCATTTGCCTCACAACACTCTTGCTGTTAAGCCTCCACAGATGAGGCACATGCCATGGCCCTCAACTCTGTCAATCATCCACTTCAGACTCCAAGCTCCTCCACACCTGAGGGCTGACCCTCATCACTGACCCCAGCCTCACATCCATCACACCCTGGACAGTTTGACTCAAACCTCCTACTAGAAAAGTCTTCACTCCAGCAGTTTCCACTACCAACCATCATCTGAGACAGGCAGCACGGATGCCAAGCTAAGTGCATGTCTGCAGCAGCTTGTCTCAGAGGTAGTTTTTACCTTGCTCTAATGAATGGTGGGAAAAACCTTTGTTTAGACCTTTTCCTCATTCTCATTCATTTGCATTCACAAGTTACAGCTGTTTAGGTTATAGCTTACCCTTCAGAGTTTGCCTACCTCCACAGAAGGATTAAAAGGTTTCAGCGTGGAGGGACTGATGCAAACTTGCCACCATGGCAGGTGGGATGGGGTCTGCAGATTCACCTGGATCCAGGATATAGGAAGTGTTTCTGAAATCAGTAACACAGCCATGTGACCTTAGATAATGTCTGCACCACGTGGGGCTGGTCGCAGGCCGCTGATATCTACGGACAGATTGACTTGTGTTGGCTGAAATAACTAGAAAATGGAACAATCCAGTGATACTTAGTGAATGCACAACTATTACCCAAAGTGTGTTGGATCTAGGCTGCATTTAGGCCAGTGGAATTTATAAGGGCATTGTGGATGTAGGTGTCTGTGTCCTGAGAACTTTGTGTAGAGCCTCCACAGCAAAAAACTGTCTGGTGATTTCAGCTCTCTGATGTCCTAACCACTGGAGCAGACAACACCAAGGTAAGTCAAATAAAAAAAAGCAAAAGTCCAAACACCCAAGTGCTCAAGTCATTCTCTGGCTTTCCAGGTGATCTGTCCTGGGGATTTCTTAGCAGGGACACCTGCATTCACTCCATGCAAAAGCACTGCTCTTACCTCAGTTACTTTTGTGTCTGGGACTGTGTTCCTGAGAGTGCATCTGGAAGTTTCTGTCATTACATGGGACCAGACTATCTCTTTAACCAAGATCATTGAGCATCCCAGCAGAAACATGTTACTGCAATTCCTGAAAATCTCATACAATTAAAAATCCTGCTGACATGCCCTCTAGCAGTAAGAATGAGAGGGTGAAATTTTTATATGAAGTAACTATGACAATTTATTGTGAAAATTTGAATCTGGATGCACAATGCCACTGAAAAATCAAAAGTAGTGAATTTTTGATAGAGCTAATTTTACAATATTTTTAGTATAAAAAGAGGAGGCAATTATTTAGATTGGTCCAGTCCCTCTCAGTCACATGAGAGCAGAGTTTTCCTTAAGATAGGCTATATTCCTGGGAATCTGAATAAACACAGGCCCATAAACATGTTATTACATTTGCTGAAAAGGAACAGAAGAAGCAGTCTAATCTGATCATATTACCAACACAGAGTAAGTGTCTCATAAACTGTGAAACTGGAAAAGGTAAACTCCTTGAATTTCCTCTCTGCTAACCCAGTTTGCTTTTAGCAACTGTAGAAAATAGAATTATAAAAGAATAACTTTTTTTTTATATTGGTAATATAAACAGTCTCTTGCTCCAAATGAATGTGAAAAGCACAGCCACTGTTTTTTCCTCTCCTCAGACAGAAATAATTCTCCTCCTCTCTATGCAGAATTAAAGCTCCCAGTAGCCCTAGTAAGGACTACTGAAAGTCTTAGGCAGACCCTATAAAGATCTGAGAGACATCCCAAAAGCCCAGATCAAACAGTTTAAAAGGGAAGCATTCTTCTTCACTCTGTGACTACCATTTTCTTGTTGCTGAGGAAAGAGGCAAACCTAACTCCCAATGTGATATCTTTGTACATTAAGCAGTTATAATAAAGGCTAAATTCAAAACTAAATCGCTTGAGTAGAAATTCAGGACCTAATTTACCGTAATATTAGGCTCCTGGCTCCTATTATCTTCAGTTTGTAAATGCAGATTGGCTAGAGGGACTGCAAAACACAAAGCAATAACATAAAATAAACTATTAAAGCAAAGGACACCATGTTCCTTTGATTCTCACATACACCCACACACACACGCCCACACATACACAAAAGCTCCCCAGGAGTAAGAATCTGAAATGAGAGGAGTCCAATGCACAACAAGGCTGTAAAATAGACTTATTGCTTTTTTTATGTACATGTCCTGTGTCATTAAGCAGCTTTTTCTGAAAAAAGGCCATGACATCTACATGGTTTTGGGGGTTTTTTTTCCTCTTGATACATAATTGCTTTTTCAACGGAAGTAATTTCAAGCTTTTTGCTACACATTGAGTGACAAACTGGACAAGTAATTTTGTGTTCCCACAACAGCAAATTAGAAAAGCAGCAGAACAGTAGAGTAATCACAGGACAAACTTTTTTAATTGTTGCATAGAAAGCAAACAATATAATGCCCAGCTATTGATTTCACAGTGGAACCTATTTCACCTCAAATTCTCTTGCAACAGTTCAGGTCTATATTGCTTTTGAAAGGATTGCAAAGATCTAGAAAGTTAAGAAAGAAAGCTACTAATATTTAATTTTATAGAAAACCATTAAAAAATAAGACTTTTTTTTCCATTTGGAAATAATTTCTTGATTATGTCAGAGGCCTGATTTGCCCTTTAGAGTTCTGCCTTAACCAGCTCTCCATTCAGTCATACAAATTCAGTTGTGAGTCACATTCACCAAACCCTCAGCTCAAGGTCGTAAAGTTATTCCTGGATAGCCCTTGCCTTCCCATAGCACAGTTACACATTGCAGGAACATACCACAGTTACAGTGATAACATGCCCATGGAAAAGAGGAATCCTCTGCACCATCAGAAAAACGCTTCCACCAGTGTTGTAGTGTGTTTTTATATTTTGTAACACTTTGTAATAGTTTTTTGTATTCCTTTAGTTTTCCTAAGTAGTCTACCCCAAACTGTACCCCTTCCCTATACCTATGTTAACATTCTCCTGGGTTGAGATCATCCCCAATGACCCTCTGTCAATCACTCAGCATCCCATCCTCTTTATGCAGAACCTTCGGCCAAATCCGTCGTGTGATTAGCTGGAGGCCAAGAGTCAGCCCCCCAAGAAGTATCCTATACGTTGCCCAAAATGTCCATTCCTTAAGATCCCATCCCTTTAGCATCCTTATTGGTCAACAAACGTTATCTAGCTTTTGTTTCCACCTCCCTTTAAATGTGACCTTGGCACAGCTCCCCGGGGCTCTGAGCAGGAGGCCCCCTGAGGTTACAGGAGTCCCTCGGGAGCTCCGAATAAACCTTGGAATTAATTACCCCTGCTGAGAGTCGGCCTTTTCCTCTCCCACTGTCTCCAGTGTCTCTCCTGCTGCAAAGGCACTGGCCCAGCTGCCATCAGTGCCCTGGGGCACAGAGAGTGTCCCCCTCTGAGTGCCCTCAGAGTGTCCCCCCGCTGTCAGACGCATCGGGGGAGCCCCCCCCAGCGTTGTCTGCCGACCCGGGGCTGGCCGGGGGCCCTGAGAGGCTGCAGGGAGACCAAAAGACACACCAGGACCATTATTCTTTCAATTGTTTTGTGTAACTGTCCAGATGCCACAGTGAATGCCTTCTCACCTTCTTTTTCAATGTGTCAGATGGTTTTGGACAACTTTCCTGACAACCCACCTTTGCAAGCATGTGTCTATGTCACCTGCAAAAAGAGAGGGCAGATAACCCCAGTTACATCATTTGCACAAGAATAAAGACATGGTTGTCCATGGAAAGCAAAACAAAGCTTTTGGGACAGTTCTGAATAGGAGAGAAAGGATTGCAGTATTTGTACTTAAAGGCAGGGGAAAAAGGGTAAGAAAGCCTGGAGCTGCCACCTCCACATGGGATGCTACTGTGCAGAACTGGATTCAATGCTGAGCTCAGGTTGCAACACTCCCCACATGCCATAGTAGATGCCTTGCAGCACTTAAAGGAAGAGCTGAGGAAGGCCAGCTAACACCAGTTTTATTCAAAAGCCTGTGACCCCTCCTAATGATTCTCCAATGATTGGCTAAAATTGATTCAGCCTGCTGAAGAAGGGGAAAGGAGTTTAAGTAGCTGTATTATTGTGTACTCCAGTTTAACTTCCCTCATCCTTTCCTCTTTCCCAGAAGTGTCAAGCATACACTGTGGATGGAAATAGGAGAGCCCCTTTTGAAGAAGACTATTTATTTTCACAATGTGCACTGACAGTCATAAGCATCCAAAACAGAAAACAAAAGGTTAACATTGAAAGCATGCATATAAACCATTTCCAAGCGTATGATTTTACAGGACAGGCAGAGAAGTTTTTACAGAATAAATCAGTGCAATGAAAATGGAAAAAGGAACATGCTGAAACCCATACTCCAGTACTTAGATAAAATACATACAAATTTGAAAGCAAGTTTTGCAAGCAATTCCCTAACTGGTTGTTCAGATTCCATGACTTTTCATAAATAAAATGACAAATATGTAAAGTAAACATCCAGATGCAGCATGTCAGTTTTCCCATCTCCAAATCCAAGTCCAAAACAAATTACTTCCCTTCTGTGCTTGGACTTGGAATTAGAAATAAGTAGAACTGGTTCACTTTTGGCTCAAGGGATTGGCTTTCAATTGGCTTGCTCAGTTAGAGAGCAGCAATAAGCTTGCTGTTTGTAGAATATAATCTTAAACTTGGCACTTGCTGTCCCTGCAGTCCTCTGGCACAATGGCATCTATTCAGACTGCCTACTTTACTTGCCTAACACGAGTGCTGAACATCTCAAAACTGGATGCCTGTCCACAGCAGGCATCATTAAAAAGATAACTCAGAGTACCCAGATTAGGGCTACTTAGCCAGTAGAAAGAGCCAGGCCTGAAAGACGGCTCCTGAAGAATGATTCAAAGCACTCAAAGGATGCCAACCTCCCCCTGGGACCATGAAGGCTCTAAGCAATGAAGAAACAATCCTGAAAGTTTCCTTGGGACTACTACTGTGTAGCTGAATAGACAATTGTCTGAAGGAGAGGAGAAGGTGCACTCCCAGCAGGTATTTCTCTGAAAGTTTTGCATTGTTTGTTGTCTGCAGGCGCTCAGAAAGAGGAGCTTTCTCCTGTGGGTGCCACTTCACTGATGTTTCTGCTTCCTGTGTGCTTCCCTTGCAGCCCCAAACACGGAGTCACTGGGGACCTGAGCCCATTGCTCTGCTTTCCCAGGGGGTGCTATTGGCTTGCTTTATCCTTTATCCATTGCTCTCTTTTCCCAGGGGGTGCTATTTGTTACCTCCTTAGAGGTCGTCTAGCAGAGCCTGTTCTCATACCACCCCACACACCACAGCAGAAGAGCAGATACATTTCCTTCAGCAATTTGTAAGTGAAGCAGCCAATATCAGGGTCCCTGCTCCAAACAAGGAGCTGATGCACTCCTGGCAGCACAATGAAACCTTGTTTTGATATATCCCGTAACATATATGTTACACACCATAAAATACAAATATATGCACTATATTATTTATAGAATATATAAAATGTAGATTAAACATTATGTCATACATGTTACAAACTGTTGTATTCATTATATTTATGTATTCTACATTAGTAATAGATATAAACTGAATTCTTACTCATTCCAAAAAATAATAACTTGAAGTTGATTTCAGACTTTCTGGGCCACATTCTTTAAAGTACCTGACACTTCAAGAAAACCTTGATCTTACCCCCCAGAATGGGATCAATAAATTTAATAATGGGCTTTAATAAAATATAGCATTGCATCAAAAAATTTCATCAAGAGTTGGAATGATGTAAAGCAATCAGTTAAAATGAACTTCTACTTCCTCTACTTGCATTTTTAAGCATGAATAAATGTAACATAAATGTAGAACAACCATAAGTCTTGCGGCATCTGCAATCCCATCTTTCTACTTTTTGATTTAATTTGTTTCATTTTGTGATTTTCATTTGGTTTTCCCAGTATTGCTAATCTTATTCAGTACAATGTTCTGGCATTGCAAATTAAAAATTTGTAAAATGTACAAGAAATAAATTTCATTCATAGTTACAAGTCACGCTAAAGCTAAGCTGCTCTGCCAAATATTAGCCTGTAAATATCAAAGTGAATTACACTCTGTTACTATAGGCAAATATAGAAAAACTTTACTGGATACTCCAAGCTTCTATCATCACTAGCAAGTAGAGAATGTGGATCAACACCTAGCAGTATTAAGCTTTAGCTCATTTGATGAAGTCACAAACATTTTTCAGGTTGCTTTCAGCAAGACAAAAAGAGAAGGTTATGGAATTTACAGTCATTTTCTTCAAAAGTAAAGTGTGCAAAATGTGACCTTATATTCTCTGTCCTGTGTTAGTCCTCTTATAGTCACTCACTGCATCTTGTCTAGAACTTGTCTTCATATTTCCATCTTCCCATTAAATATCACTTTCTTCCCTGGCAAAGTTGGGATTTTTTCAGAAAAAAAAAAAGTATCAGAACATCTGTGCCAGCATCAAAGTTGTTTTGTAGGATTTTATGGTTTTCAGCCATAGGTTATGTTCTCTCCTAGGCAGCTACTTGCTTGGCTCCAGCCTCCTCAGCAAATACAAAAATTCCCAAATGCCCAGATGTGATAAATGTCTGCTTGTCAAGTACAGACATCCCACATATCTGGCCATAATCATTTGTGGGCTCAATGTCTTCCAGGCATCATAAATAAAATTCACTGTATCAGGGACAAGAACCAGAAGTCAGGAAGAAAAATCAAGATGATATAAAATTTAGCTGTGCACCTGCTTAGTGGCACAAGTTGTTTTGCCCTCAAAATACAGCACGTCTACTGCAGAGAGAAGGCTACAACTTCTAAAATCATGCCATTCAAATTAGAGAGGTGGTAAATAGAGAAAATTACATTTGAAAATTAAGTCATAAATGTAAGATTGGCAACTGCTATTTATTCCTCCATCATCTACAAGGCATCACGGGTGTTTAAAGCTATATGCAGCAGCTGAGATGAGGTTAGGTGAAGATCTGGTCACTGCAGAGCCAGTTCGTACTGCAAGACATAAAATATTGTGAATTCTATTCTGCCTGTAGGCTCACTGATTTGCCTCTTCAGCCATGCCCAGCTGAGGCATGAATCACCCTGTTGCTGGGGATCACATCCTCATTGGCACATACTTTGTGCCAAGGCATGTACACTGCAGTGTCAGTTTCCTGCATCTATGATCTCTGCTTGCTCACCAAGTAACCACCAAGTCTTCCAATTATTCCACCTCACAGCTGTCTTTCCTCATCCAAGCTTTTAATGGGTTCATCACAGAAAAACATTGCCCAGACTAATATTAATCTTCAGTGCCACAGAGGTCTAAAATTTGATTGTTGTGGAAATTCCTCTGGCTCTGTGGTATTTAAATTCCCAGCCACAATCCCATGTTAATGTAGAAATTATTGTGTCTTGAATGGGTTTGTGCCTTCCCAGAACAATGTTAGATTAGAGCTTAACATTTCAGTGTCACTCAGCTTCTTGTCACATGCGGTTGTTTTTTTTTTAATTAAGTCCAGCTTTATCTAGTACATACTAATGAGTCCAAGCTCCTCCTGTTTACATGTCAGGAGTTTCCTAAGGCTACCATCACAGGTTGGAAAGTCTACTGTGTATTCCGCTCAAAATAAAGAATAAAAGAAACAGAGTGGAAAATTAAATCCTTAAGTAAAAAGACCAAACTAAGAAAATTCCCCCAGCCCTCCAAATAATCGCTTGCTTATTCAGGCCTCACACGTTGCCAGCAGACTACACACTGATATAACCAATTTTGGACTATTTAGACTTGAGCAAAACTCTGTGAGTTTAGGAAGTCAGCATGAAAATCACTGGCATAATGAAAAGCTCCAGCAATAAGAAAATTTAATTAAATCATTACACAGAAACATAAGCACTGATGGAGTTTTCACAGCTTTAATGAGGCCAGTATGGAGTTCATGACCCTCTATGAAAGTCAGTTTAATAATGATGGGCTGGGCCACTGGGTGCCATTATTTATTTAAAGTCCTAAAAGGAAGCTTGTCTTTCACTCTGGATGATTCTAATCAGCATTAAAAAAAGTTAGCCTAAATAAAAGATATGTCTCTGCCTTTTTCAGCATGCCCTTTACTAGCACCAGAGAAGAAAGGAAAAATATGAGTTTTGCAGCATTCTCGTATACTGAGAACCAGGCAACTGTTGGTGAATGAAGAGCAGAGTTCAGCTCTATCCATGGGTCATGACAATATTTTAAGGGATGTGAGAAAAATTATAATTAAAAATTATAATATAAAAATAAAATTAAAATAGAAATTTTCTTACTTCAACAATTTCTAAATAAGTTGTCAAAGTAGAAAGAGAACAGGTGAACTGGGCGTACAAGAAAAAGAGCCATATCTATGAGAAAAGAAACAGAGCAGGAAGTTCCTGAGTTTAGAAGTAAAGCATGACCAAATAAATCCAACATTTAACTGATAAGGTGTTTAATGGTGGAGAGCAGAAAATCAGAAAGGCCATGCCTATTCTTCTAAATCAAACAGCACAAGGCACTTTTCAGGTTTAACACTGCTAGGCTCCATTTGTGCCCCATTAAATTGTTAGTGATCTCTGCTACAGTTCAGGAGCATTTCAGCTAACGCTATCCAAAAGTTTCCAGTTATGCTTCAAAAGTCAGCAGGGATATTCAGCTGACACACAGCAGCTTAACTTAGAGAGGAGGGTGGATGCAGTGCCCACATGATACAGCAACAACACCTGGCAGCACTCACAGGCAGTTCCATTAACTGATGTAGATACAGCTGTAAGCTCCATCTCTATTGCTCCAGTCCTAAGAGTTGTACCTGGCCTCATTTCTGCTCCTGAAGAAAGACAGCAAGAGGTGATGAATTTCTGTCCCAAGACACTGTTTGAGAGTGCAAGATACTGGCATTTATTGCAGTGCTGCATTCTGGGTGTATGGTCAAAGTTTTTACAAGAAATTAAATCAAAACCAGAAAAAATGTCAGCTGAATGTGTCACGAGACTATTTGCGTGGTCACCTTTATTTCATTTGGTTTATTTCAGATCAGCTCTTGGGAACATTAAGTACTTTGGACTCCATATGGAGTCCTCAAGTCAAAATTTTATTAAGATAAAATTGAACTCCCTCTTTAGGGAGTACACAAAATGAAATCCAGCACCAAGAAAGAAAGGGAATTACATACTTCTGTACCCATGGGAAAAGTGAAATGCTATTAAAAAATGCACAGTGGGTAAACACAGCTCCTCATGTTCTCTCTCAAATTGCATTTTAGAAATATTTTATTAGGGTCACCACCACTCTTACAGTTGTTGTGCAGAGATGGGGAGAAAACACTCCTTGGTTTTCAAGAAGCTGTGCTCTGCAGCCTTCAGAGGATCTTTTTTGATTTTTGAACTCTGAGTGTCTCTATCTACTGCTCTTCCACATGCAGACAGGATCCTTGGTTGAGTGTTTATTATGTTATGCTGCCACATAAATACTGTTCTATTGACATTTCCCAGCTAAATAAACCTTTCTTTGGCTGTTTAAAATTCACCATGCAATACTCAGTGTTTGTAGAAAGGTGCTAAATAAAGAGAAGGAAGAAAAAGAAAGGGAGAAAAATGCTTCAGGCAAAGTTTTCCATCACCTTCTTCTTACTGTAATTATCAACAGAAAGCATAGCAAAAAAATGATTCAGAGCACAATGGTTTATCTAACATGATAAAGTAATAAAAGTCTGATTCTGATTTTCTGATATTCATCAGTATTAGTAAGTATAGTGTTAATAAATTCATGTGTTCAGTGGGGTTGGCAGTTGGAGGCAGGGACAACACACACACCAATGCTTCATGTGACAAACAGCCTATTTTATTGTTGAGAGCCTTCTTATACAGGGAATTCAAAACTCCCAGGTCTAGATAGCTCATTGCTCTGATTCTCACACACAGCCCAGCTCCTGACCAGTGAGATGTCTGCAGCCCAGGATGAAATGTGATAGGTGAAGTTCCCTGTCTATCAACCCAGGGACTCAATTGCCACCAGTAAGAAATCAGGTCCTCAGTATTCTACATTCTTCTAAACCCTGTGTAAATGACATCACAAAAGAGTGGGGACTGATGCCCTTGGGGATGTTAACCTTATTTCCTACCAGACTGATCCAGCCAGTTCTCAATGTTTCCACTTCCAAGGAAGCACTCAGCTGTGCTGTTCTCATCAGCATCTCTGTTCTCAAATGCCTCCATGCTCCAGGGGACAGTATGCAGTCAAGGCAGTTTGCTCAGGAGGACGCTGTGTATTGTGTGCTGACCATGGTCTCTACTCCCTCCTTACAGAGCAGAGAGAAACATCTGTGGAATAAGCCTGATTTTCTGAGAATCTAGAAGTTAGAGAAGTTATTGCTAAGAGTAGCAAGGCAAGAACAGAGGAAAAAAGTAGGATAGGTCCAGGAGGGGACATAGGAGAAAAACAAGCCCTGGGTTGCTGCGCTTTTTATAGATGTAGACAAATTGCCATTTAAATGTTGGTGTTTGTCAAAGTAAACAAAATATTTATTAAGGAAATCGCCTGCTTGGGTGAAAAATTTGAACTCTTCAAAACCAATGATATGTTTACCTGGAGCAAATGGAGATTTATTCTTTTTTAATAAACCCACACTATAAGCAAAAGTAAAACCCAGACCTTGACAGACCATACTCAGAGCGATTCCTCTGCACTGCAACATTTGGAAATAACCCAGGTATTCCAACATTTGATATCTAACACAGCTCAGCTTCCCATTTGCACTTCTAAATAAGCTGCAACCACTAACTACTACAGGTAATGCCAATAAAACAGGTTGTGTAGCACAATATTCTGATGGGGATGATTTCTGCTTTGTTTTACTGCTCTCCAGTAGATTATCTTGCAAGTGTTTGCTGCAAGATATGATTATGCCTGATTGAAACACAAAAAAACCCACCAGCATATTCTTGCTGGGAACTATAATAATTTCATTGAATTGCTATGGGCTTTTTAATCCACGAAAAGGAATCATGCCATTTTGGTCTGAAATGCCTTTACTAGAAAAAAAACATAAGAAACGAAAACTTTTGTGACAGAAACTCCCCATGTTTGTTTGCTTTGAAACAGTAGGACTTTATCAATTCTGCCCCAGGAATATCTCAGTTGCAGTTGCAAAGAGACTCTTCAGAAACCAGAAGG
Organism: Urocynchramus pylzowi; assembly: GCA_013397555.1. Lineage (NCBI taxonomy): Eukaryota > Metazoa > Chordata > Aves > Passeriformes > Fringillidae > Urocynchramus > Urocynchramus pylzowi. Next base: position 613,431 of record VZRH01003987.1, on the reverse strand, counting down.
CAGAACACAGAAAAAAATCAAATGATAATTGCATCAGTCTTCTTCCTCTTTACCCAGACTGGAAGCTGTGCCCACGGATATTTTGTAAAACTTTCCCCCCCAGGTAGTTAGATGCAGAATCATCTTGGGTTTTTTGTCTGTTTGAGAGTCCTTGAAATTGATGCAGGAACACACATTGATGCACTTCTCAGAGATGGCTGAGTTTGAGGGTATTTAAACATTAGCTATATATCACAGTTTTCAAGCACTTAAGCAGCAGATTACATATAATAAGGCTTTGAAAAATAAAGATTTTTTTTTTACAGCTTTCCCTCTTTGATGCCATTGTTTTTTGTAGTTTTTGTAGTTTCCTGTGCAACTTATTTGTTATGTTTTGGAACATGATCATGAAAACTCTCTTGTTCATGGTCAAGGAAACAACTGTGAACAGATGGAATATTTTATGCCCATTCTTGTTGCAGGGTCATACAATAATTTGTTTGAATGACCATCAGAGCTGAAAATTTTCTATTGTCAATGTGAGTTGAAAGATACTTTGACCTATAGTAGACTACATCAGGACTGGACATTTTAGAAAAGTACAAAAAGACAGTAGTGAGATTCCCAGTTTAAAGAAATTAAACCTCTGAAATTCAGTTGTTGTCAAATTGAGTCTCAAAAAAAATGTGATGAAAGCTAGCCTGCTATTATTTTTGCAGTTATAGCAAAAACTTTGAAGAGGTGACAACTGCATTTCCAAAGTTATGCAGTATTTACATCAGGGTCCCCTTCCTCTTTCCTTGTGTTAGCTTGTCTATCTTACTACTTCCACCTCCTTTATAAATATAGTTACCTTTATTCAGGCTTATGCTTCTGCCCCTCCAAATTGCTGGTTTCTCCCTGCTCTCTCAAATGTAGCAACTCTTACCTCTTTTTTTCCAAATAAATCCTTACAGTTCAAGCCATGCCCTGTCCATCTCAACTCTCTGCATCCCTGTCAGGGCTGCAGCTTCCTGAAGGAGTTCCTGGCACTTTTCCTCACTCAGGTCTTAACATCTTCTTACTTTTTAGCCAGCTCCCTCTACATCTATTCAGATCACTCAAAAAACCCACTCTTTTCCACATATCATTTGGGTTTATCCCTTTCTGCTTCCATTCCTGGTGTGCCCTAGCAGCTGCACCAACATCCCTCAGCAGAAATGTGCCCTTGCCACCACCACCCTACAGCTGTGCTGCCCCTCATGGCCCCACTCACATCTTGGGCATTTTAAATAGAACCTGTATTCACAATTATTTTTAAAGGTTTATCATTTAATATACTTTATATTATTATCTTCTAAGTTCTGTCATCAAAATTCCTGAAGTAGCAGGAGGAAATATTAAGAGAAGAAATTCTGGCTGTGCTTCAGCACAACCCAACTAGATTTGTGCTCCTATTTTTCTTGTTTAATGAAGGTTGATGAAATGTGGCCCGGTTGTATACATGTGAAAACTGTACCTCATTAGTTGATAACTCTTATAAATGTGTCAAAGACTGTTACTTGTATTAATGTGCTAAGGAAAGACTTCTACAATCATTACAAGATAATGAAGACATTGTGATCTCAGTTAAATCTATTTTAGGAAGACATAATGAGCCAAAATTCATCTAAACTAAAAAATTTGAAAGCTATGTGTCTTGAGAGTTTGAAAAATGTAATGTCTTACAAGCAATGCCCAGACAATGTAACACAATGAATTTTGAGTAGTATTTAGCTGCCAAGAAAAGACAGAGCATTCTATTTCAAAATGAAAAATATCAAATCACAGATTTCTGTAAATTCTAGAGCAATGAGAATAGTAATGAGACAAATGAGAAGAAAGGAGCGAAAGGGGAAGAAATTAATCTCTTAAAACTTTATGATACAATGATTTGCATGTAGTTTTTCTGGTTTTACCAGCACTTTTGTTGGAAAAGTTTAAGGAATTCTGTGAAGATGTTACATAACCTATACAGCATGTTTTCACATAGAAAGGCTTGCTGCCATAGAGACTTCAGGAAGAACAAGCCTACAGGGAAGTCAGTGCAGCACCCCAGAACTCTGCTTCTGAAACTCAATTTTGGGGCCTCCATTGTGACCACAGGAAATGCTCTAGCAGAAGCACTGCCTCACTTGAACAACCTCACAAACAAGATGTAAGTGGCCTTGGCCAATTTCACATCTCACTATTTCCAGAAACAATGGTCAGAGTCCCTTTGAGAGCAATAAAAAGTCCTTTGGAAGCAGCAGGACTGCCCAGCTGCAGGCTGGATTGATGGCCAGGGAGAGGTAGCAGCCCTGTGCACTATCACTGCTCAGCAGAGTGAGTGTGATCATCACAGTGACCATCACTACCCCATCTTCACTGCAGCTGCACCCATCCTTTGTAATGGCACCAAAGGATGTCAAAGTGGCAGTCTTTCTTCTAGCCAACAAAGTGATCAGAGGTACCCTTAGGCCACACAGCCCCTGAAACTCCTGGATACAAAGATAATGAAAGTTTGTAGTGCAAGCTGTAGCCTGTTAACAACCCACAGGGCTGGAACTAGACTGATGCATCAAAAATTATTTATTTCCAAGCAAGCAGCTCTGTGTGGTAGGACAAACTGTTCTGAGGATCATCTCATACTCAAATAACTCAGACCTTGGCGCACAGCACCAACAGTTGCCATCTCCTACTGCTGCCCTATAAATATGCTGTCACACTGCTGCCTTTTCCTCTTCTCACACTTGCAAGTAGACATGCTGCTCCTCTTTGCTTTCTCCTGACCAATCCTCAGGGCTGGCTCACCCATACACCTTCTGAAATAGGGAGAGTAAATGACACCAGGTCAGAGTAACTGCAGCTGGAAGGAAAGGTGTTACCTTACCTGAGGATTAATGCAGTACTACAAAGATTCTGTGGAAACTGTCATAATTTTAGGTGATGACAGCATGGCCTCCATATTGTTCAAAGTAAGAACAGGCCCTAGCTGTTCTGAAAAAGGATAAAACCTATAAACATGGTTGCATTCATTCATGAAAATACCTTCTGAAAACCTAACACCATTAAATCAATAGTAATAAAATAAGCCTTGGTAATTCTGTACAAGCTAAGCCAGCCTGAAAGATTCTGAGAGGATTTTCACTGTTTGTACTCTCATAAATTGTTACTTCCTAGGAATAGTATTCTAAATACAGCCAAAAAAAAAAAAAAAAGTCTTGAAGAAGGAGTTTTATAATGTCCCCATAAACCTGTAAAATAACAATGCAAGTGCAGAAGCTTTTTTTCTTTTTTTAAAGTGTATCACAGAATGCTGATGTGTAGACTGGAATTATGTTCTCAGGAATAAATCTCTGGAACTACCTCTGGATCTATCTACTTATGTCATATTGCATCCATTACAGCAGCATTTGAACACCTTCCAACTACTTACAGTACAAATAATAATCTCTGTCTCCTTTTCTACAATAGGGCAGTACTCATATTCATGGTTGGTTTGTGTATCTGGTGTCTGTATAGTGTGTATGGCAGCTTGATGCTGTTTCTGGGTACAACCTACAATAAGTATAATAAGAAATAACAGAAGTGAAGCAAGTGGTTTGTTTGGTAAGACTGTGTGTACATTCAAGCCTGGAAAATTGAATGGGCAAGTATTGCATTTGCTTTTCAAAGCAAGTATTTTTTATCACACCAGCATGTCTCTCATTTTGTAGAGGCAGATTATCATCTCTACTGCTGAAGATTTCTTGTCACACTGATTCAATCCCACGTGCATCTCCCTTCTTCTAAGATAAACCCTCCATGAAATACTGGTAGTGAGCTTTTGATTTTCACAGTCATTTAATAAAAAGTATTTAATTATTCATTCTATATGACTCTCTCTGGAAAAAGCAAGCTCTCTTTTAACAGGGAGATGCTTCAGCAGTAAATCATAGGATACCAAACAGAGAAGATAAAGCTTGCGAAGAACTTTTTAATTAAGAGAATGAATGAACAATTCATAATTAATTATTTGGGAATTAATGCCACCTCAATTTATCATCAAACATTTACAAAGGCCATACATGCACTTGTATGCCTTTTACAGTCTTTACAGTCTTTAGGGTCACTACTGAATGCTGGCCCAATCCAATACAGTATGACAGATGTAGTCAGGGCATTAGTTCTTTGTTGACTGCTCTGTCAAAGTTGTATGAAGGATGATGTCAGTAATCATTTAAATGCTCAGTTCTTTGTGGATAAAAGAACCAGGAAATTAAAACTTTGTGCCTATTTATTATTTCAGTGTGGCTGGCTGTAAATTGTTATGCAATGATTTGTGTAATCTTTGTAGGTACAATTTGAAAATGGTTTGATATTATGAATTCCCTGTGTTTAAGTCATGAAGACTTCAATTTCATTTCACATGCAGAGTTTTCCTTCACTCATCATTGGCTATTTTATCTCTTCATTTTTATTTTGTACTGAAATCTCAAGGATGGTGATTCAGGGCTAATAGCTGAGCAGGGATGCCATCTTTCTGTCAGCATGTGTCACATAACCTGTTATGGAGACATTGGGCAGCTATTCACTGCTAACTCTGTCACCCATAAAACCACACATGCAGCATCTTAGGAGCATCACCAAGGCCCCTCCTCTACCAAGGTCACTATGTGCACCATCACAGACATCACTTCTGGCCATGGGGTGGTACTGTGCATCAGATCTCCTAAGCAACTTCTCACACACATCTCAGACCACAGCAAGGAGATCCTGAGCATGTCAGCTGCAATAAACACATTTCATTCACAGTCTCATGATGGAAGAGCCCACTGAATCTTCAGAGGGGAAAATGTTGGAGAAGAGGCTATAAGCTCCCAGAGCAATTCATCCAGTCCACTTCAGGCTCTCCCCATCTCCAGGCTAACCCCATAAAAGGAGTTAGTATGAAAACCACAGAATGGTTGAACTCTTCTATTCATTACAATTTTTTTCATCTTCTGTTCACGTGGACATTTCATGGTCCAAAATGTTCATTAACACACTGGTCAGCTGCCTTGCTAGACCTGGATATCAAGAGAGAAGTAACCAAGCCAACAATTATTGAGTGGGGATCTAGACAACCTTGAAAGGCCAATAAAAGTTTTAATTGACACAGAAAATTTTGGTCTAAGTATAGAGATAGAGATGAATCCAGGAGACGAGGCAGAAAAATTGTTACATGCCAGAACAGAGATCCTGAAGGAAAAGAGATATCATTGCAGCAGAAGGAGAATTCTGGCCACTCCAAGCCCAAGAACAGTTCCAAAGGAGAAAACTGGAGTATGTGTATATGTGGAGACATTCTGGTTCTGATTTCTTGTGCAATGTAACAAAGCGTTACCATTTTCTAGACCACTTGCTGTGGTAATCACATATCCTCTGAACAGAGAGAGACATAGCTGTCCCAGGATTTTCCTGGGAAGCTGTGAGAAGCTGTGAGAAAGCTCAGAGAAAGAATTAAAACAATTATTATCGCTCTTTCTGTAACTGTTGTTTATAGATATGATTCTCCAGAGTGTGCTATTCATAGTTCACCAATAGTGTGAGAGAAGATTCCTAAAGGCCAATCAGGTCTTAGGTCCACCATTGTTTCTGTAAGAACTGTCAATTTCTAATAATAAAGTGTCTTTTCATGCCTTCTGATGATGAAGTCTCTATATCCCCTTTCTCTGTCCTCAATACCCCTTCGGTGATAACTTGCCACATGCATCTCCACACAGCCAGAACTTCGAGAAGGAGTGAGCAACAGTGTTTGACACCAAGGGATCATCATTGTTCCTTGTTAGTTCAGGCTTCTAGACATTTAAGACCTGTTTCTGAGAAAGATGCCAAGGTTTCACAGACAACATTCATCAGAGACCAAGGAAACAATATGAGAATTATTCAAGTGGCAGAAAGCTTAAAAGGACAGAGAGAGGATCAACAGCAGCCATCCCAGCAGTGTGACATATATCCAAATTCTTTAGAAGTTCACATTTTTCCATCCTTCAAGGATCCTCAGAATGTCTCAGTGAAATGCAACCCAGATAATGACCCAGAAGCAGCAATTAATGAATTCTCAAAGGAAAATACATTTGCTTCTAGTGTTGCAAAACCAGCTTCTGTACAAAGACATTTAATTTAGATATGCCAAAATATTTTGAGAGTTTCCAACACTATTCTATACCAGTATTTTCCATACCTGAGGTTCTCGTGCAACTTTTATTCAGATCTAAAAGAGAAAGATTAAGTGAAGCCTTTAGGATTTGTGGGAACTTATGCCTCACAAATCAACAGGCTCTACATGTTTCATGTCGGCCACTCCTTTGGGCTTGCATGAAGCTAGGATCTCCTGGAAAAGCTCTTTTTTTCTGATTTGGGTATTTTTGGTGGAGGAAATCTGAGGGATAGATCCATTGGTCTGGAATTTCTGTACTGCTGTAAGTACAAAGGTTCCTGAGCTGTTGCCTATGCATAACCCAACTCCAGAGCACTTGCTTAGCCAACTCTAGAACTAGATAGACTGCTGGAAATCTGCTGTAGTGCAAATCCTGTATTTCCAAGCTGCCTTGGTGTTCCTATACACAAATAAATCAGCAGTATTCCCGTAAACAGTTGATCCAACCTGAGCAGACCTCAAGAGCAGAGATCTTCCTGCACATTTACCATGTAATGCATAAACAAGTACTTCTGACATTTCCAAGGCTCATATTTCACCTCTCCTGCCCAGAAGCAGAAATCAGCTTCCCATAGATCACCAACAGTCAGATCCTATGGCTAAGAGCTGAGAATATACTGAAGGCAAGCCCAACATGACTCGCTTCCCTCAGGACTCGTGTAAGTTTTTTTGAGAAAAGTTGTTTCCCTTCTTACGCCTTCATTCCTAGGCAGACTGTCACTGTGGTAGGTCCTCAGGTATTTCTGCACAAGGACAAACTACAATGAGGGAGCAATAGCCAATGTTTCCATGCAAACAACAACTCAGCAGAGCATTCTCACTGAAATAACATAATGGAGGTAATTATACAGAGGAGCTGGGTCCAATTCATGACTAGAAAAATGAAGTAAAACAAACTGATGATGCTCAAAATACTTAACTTTTTTTTCATTAGTCATTCCTACTGCAACAAACGTGCTATTTGTTCCCCAAATAGGTTTTTTTTTTCTCTATGCTGGCCAAAATATTTGTGTCTGGAGCACTGCAGTATCCCTGGCTAAGCCAGTAGAATGACTTGCCAAATAATGTCTGTGGACACATACAAAAGTTGGAAAGAAAAACAAAACATTGATGCTGGCCTATAAACAGAAGTCAGGTTTTCAAGGTCAGCGAGAGGTAAGTGATTTGTTTGGTCTCATGGGGGTAAGTATTAAGCCTCTGAGGCTTAGAAGGGAATTAAGCCCAGACATTTCATTTTCTGAGGAAGTGATGTACTCAGCAAGCTATTCGATAATCAGAGGGGGCACATTCATTTCATTGCCCCCTAAAAGAAAGAGAGATGTGTTGTTTTTTGAGAGAACAGCTGCAGATAAAGATCCCTTCATGCAGCAGTTTCTTCACTTGTTCTCACCTACCTTTAAATACACAGCAGAAGTACCTAAGCTTATATCTATGTCTGCTCGAAGGTCACTGGAGGCAGCCAGAGAGCTTAGCTCCAAGGCTAGATGTGATCTCTGTCTCCTGGAGATGCAGGACTTCAATGACTGTAAAGGAAGTACAGGCACTACAGCTGAAAGACTAAAGTTGATAGAATAAACACAGGTAGCAGTACAAACGTTTTTCAGGTAATTCCCTGGGACACCCAACTGCCTTCCTGGTTTGAACAGAAAACCACAGACATGGCTTTCAGCTTTGGATCCCACCTTGTGAATTAAGGACTTAAAAGACATGCACCTGTCTTCTACTACATCTGTCTTTTTTTCTCCTCTCCTCCCTGTTAGTCAGCCCCTCAGTCAGCTTCAAGTTTCACAGATCTAATGTTGATCCCTAGAGAACTACCCTGGAAAACCTCAAGATCCCTGATACTAACAAGCCACGTGTAGCTCCTCGGCTACAGGATACTTATGAGCAGTTCAGAAGTCACTCTTACATGAAAGCTGTGCCTCCCAGGGCTGTGCTGGCCCCACAGCCAATGGGTTGTCTACATCCTTGGCTGCTAGAAGTAGCTGCTGAGACTGACTTTGCTGGGTTACAATCCACCTTTGCACCTAACTCAAGAGCCACTGCCATCTCCTGTCCTTGTGTCCAGAACATTCTGTAGCTTTTGGAGCAGTGTAATAGGTATCTTCTTGTTCTCAGACTGAGAGCAATGCAGGCTCATGCAGCCTTCCCTTATTTGGAGCAGGTGAACATGAATACCCACCCAATCTATAATCTGCACTCCTCCCCAGTGCACTTCTAGTGTCAGTTCAAAGCCTCTGTGACTAAAGCCATTGATAGCCGAGGATATAGATAACACCTTGTAAAAGAGCTCCTGTAGCAGGGAGACTGGTCAGCATGCTGTGGTCTGCCTCTGGACCTCAGTGCAGCTTTGTGTAGAATTACTATCACCCATTGTACTGAGAACAACCATTTACAATTGTGGAAATTCAAAGGGTCATGGAAACACCATCAATGGGGCAGTCTGCAATAACAACTCGTGGTGAGAGCGAGCTGTGGCTCACAAACAATCAGCCATCGTTAATAGCTGTCGACACAACAGGTAGCTACAAGAAATAACAGAAAAAAGGAAGAAAAGAAGGAAGATGGAGGGCAATGCTAAGAAATCAAGCACTTACAAGACCTGACAAAGTATGTAACGGAGAGATTTCAATTGGATTCAAGGTGTTATTCAGCTCTTCTGTGATTAACCTCTGGTCAATCAAAGGCTTATTTTTGAGGTTATGCAGAAGTTAATATTTGCACAATAATAGAAAAAACTGATCCAAAGACACAGGACTCGTACAAACATTTTCCACACATAGATGCCTATTCATTTTGGTGGAATCTGCTTATCCTTACCTCTCAGGCAGTTCATGATATATCAAAAAACAATAAAGACAATAAATAATATTTGTGCATATTATTTATGTGCAAATAAAACTAACAAAAATCTGTAAATTATTTTAAGAAGCTAGTTGTAGCCCTTATATGCCATGTTTATCAAAGCAGAGAGGAAAACAAACAAACAAACAAAACAAAACAAAAACCCCTGACCAATGCTGTCTTAAAATGCTGAAAGTTATGTAGTCTTTATTGGTTATAAGTAATTTGAAAATTCTTACAACAATAACAGACAACTGAGTGGACTAAATATTAGTCCAGGGAATTAACCTGTATGAGTTCTGTGGACTAGATTCTAGTAATTAGGGGAGGTAATATTTCAGTATGTGTGCATCCTGTATGCATTTGGGAACCTTTTTAGAGTTTGTAATGTTACAAAAACTGAGGGAGAAGGAGAATAATGAAGATAGGTACAGTGCACTTGGATTCAGCACTCTTTCTTGGGGCTACATTCAGGCAGGAGAAGCTGATATCAGACACTTTGTATGCAGCAGCACTTAAGTCAGGAGAATTGCTGAAGGGGTGGAAGTTAGACAGAGCAACAGGATTTACCAGGAGATCCAGACCCATCCGCCTCTGCCGTGGTCACAACCATTTGACTACACAACTCCTACATGATCCAAGGCAGTCTCTCTCTGGCAAAGGAATCAAAACCTGGCCACATCTTCTGATGTCTTTAGAGTCTTCAGTCTTAACACAACTTTTTCACATGTTCCTTGCTGACTGCCTGAATTTAAAGCACTTCTGGCATTATTAATGTTTTCTCAGTTAAAAATAATAATGACAAATGTGAAACACATTTTTTTTCATATAAAAGAAACAGTACTATGCCATCTGTATTTCCTAATAAAAATTGCTAAATGCTCTTGTATAATAATGGCAAAATAACAATGACACATGAAATAAATCCAATTACTAAAGACCAAAGGAATTAAATTCAAAGAAAGATGAAAATGTAAGATTATAACGTTTTATTGTGTGTACATACTGAATACAATTACCACACAAAATTCTCATCTAAATCATCATAAGCTGCTATGCTACATGTTCCAGTGTTAAGTATCCAGGAACAGAAATTTAAGAGTTTGCTGAATATTCAGTTTTCTTTTGCTTTTCAGACTCTGGAAATCTGCATGGTTCAAGATTTTTGTGTTAGCTTTCAAGAAAAAGGTAGACTTTGTGCCATCTGGAAGGTGAGAGGACATAACACATTTTAGCAAGCCAGAGGTATGAGGCAGGGATATTTGTCAGATCTTTTACTCCTCCAGAGCAACCAGTTCAGACTCCCTTGTGCCGCGGTTTCAGACAGAATGCTCTGCTTTACCATTTACAATGCTGCCATCTATTGACATCGGTGGGCTTTTATCTCACCATCCGTGGCAGTCTTTCCTTGAGCAACTTTTTGCACTTGTATTTGCACTTGTATTTTTCTCCATGGGATTTATCTGACTAAACACACACATCTGCAATAACAGCACCATGTAAGAATTGCCTCAGGCTTCCTTGAAAATCACTGGAAGAAAAGAGCACTTCTAGGGTGGGATTCACGTCTACCCAAAGTAGATAACCAACATATACCAGATGAACAGCACCCAAAATGCATTACTGTGCTTTGCCTGTGGCTGTAATGATACCTGAAGAGTGACTAGCTCAGGTGTAGAGATAACTGTGGGACTGTAAGTGAGCACAGAAAGACAGCAAAAGAAATATTACCCCCTGTCCCAGTGGGAGAAGTTTTTAGAGATGCTCCTGATATTTAATTTATCAACATGTATCCATGTACAATGGGGCCACAGGAGTGACAGAAGGGAGATATGAGCTACATCTAAAGTATTGGCATTTGGTCTAGAAGTCTACCTCCACTTCATATTTTCTTTGGTTGTAAAATTGTCTTAAAAGATATTTTACCTCTCCTCAGCTCTGCCTCTGGTGGCCTGTCCCTCAGAAAGCCAGAGGTAAGAGAAGTCTCACATGCAGTTTCCTACACACAAACACAGCCA
>VZRH01003987.1:555215-598379 GCA_013397555.1 Urocynchramus pylzowi | reverse complement strand
GGGAAGCCGCGCTGGCCGAGCTCGGCCCCGCCGGAACGGAGCGAGGGAGCGCTGGAGTGCGGGGCTCTCCGTGCCCGCCGGAGCCCCAGCCTGCCCGGGTGGGTGCGGGGACGGCGGTGCCCCCGCGCAGGCTGCGGCCTCCCGCCCGGAGAGGGAACCGGGCTGAGGGCGGTGGCGGCCGAGGCGAAACGGCGGCGGGAGCGGGAAAGCGAAGGGCTCAGGAGGGAGATGTGGGAGCCCGGGCGCCTGGCGGGGCCAAGGCCGGGGATTGTGGCCCCAAGGCGGTGTTTGTGGCCCCAGGAGGTGTTTGTGGCCCCAGGCGGTGGTTGTGGTACCGGTACGGGCGCGGGGCTTTGCCGTTTCTCTGCGGTTTATCGGCCCGGGGCCTGAGGCGGCGATGAGCGAGCTCGGGCGGGAGCGGCGCTCTGCGCGCTGCGGCCGGCGGCAGCCGGGGCACGAGGCCCGTGCTGCTGCCAGCCCTTGGGTGTAATTGTGTGCCCTGTGAGCAGAGGCGGGAGCTGCTCTTCGCTTCTCGAGGCTTTCAGTCCCTTGCCGGAGTCTGGGCACGAGGTCTGTGAGACCAGGAAATTGGTTAAGCCTTCAAAAGCTGTGCTGGAGAAGTTCCATCCTGTTCCTTGTTTATGACTAAATTGACCAGATATATATGAAACATAAGCTAACTGGGCTACTAATAACGGTATAGCTTTCAGCACTTTATTTCTTTGGTCAAAATAACTTTTGGGTTTATGTCCTGAAGCTCGGAGAATGAAGACCTTCTTTTGGGGAGCCACAGTAGATTACACTGCCTCAGCTTCTGATAGGGCCAAAAGATCTGTAATACATATGCTAAAGTTTGAGAACATTATTTTGCATTATGCTAATTTGTTTCCCTTCCATTCACAGGAGTTGCTGCTGTTGTTTTAAGGACATTGATGTGAACATCATAGTGATAGGTGGGTCTTCATAGCATTCCTCTTGGGATGAGAAGCAGCTGTAACTGTATATTAAGTGCTGGACAAGTCTTGTATTTACAGCCATTGGCAAACCAGAACGCAGGGTATAGTGTTGGGAATTTTTACCCCTTCTTTTGGAGAGAAATAACTTTTGCTGCCAACTGTCCCAGCAATCACAGGCTTGTGTTTCTGCGTGACTGTAACTAGGGCACTTCAGTATTAAAGCTAACGTCACAGCAATGCACAGTGTTAATCTGAAGCACAGAATGTCAGACCACTTTTCAGACATTTCCTTCTTCTGGTGGTAATTCTGCATCAGAAGTATAAAATGAAATAGTGTTCATGGGAGGATGCACACTATTGATGTTGTTATCTTCACATTTTTTTAGCTAGTATGTACTAAGGTGAGGTCAAAATATACAGCACAAAATTGTGTTTAATCCCTTAAACTGCGAAGTTTACTGCCAGGGGATTTATTGGAAACACCCGTTACTCATGGGGGTTTTGGCTTTAAATGCCAAAACCAGTTTGGAGATGAAAAAAAGAAGTGTCTGAACTACTACTTGCTGAAATCAGGAGAAATGTACCTGGAAAAGTAATTCCTTTATGAATATTTTAGTGTCACATTTTACTGAGTGTCTCCTACTAACCATTGCCAGAAACTGGATACTGAGTTAGGGCAACTCTGGCCTGACTGAAGACACTTTTCACAGCAGGGACAAAAGCAGCAGTGGGCAGAGGGGCTGGTCAGCTGTCTGTTGTTAGGGACATTTCCAATTCAAATGTAGTTGACTTTTTCATGAAAGCTTTGTATAAATATGTTTTGTTGAAACCTGCTGAGTTTATTGAAATTCCACTTTTCTTTCATAACATATGATGTTTTTACCACAATATTGTGCAGTAGCTTAATCTTGTGTTTGTCACTGTTTCCTCCATGTGGCCATGCTACATCCAACACACCACTAGTCCCAGAGTGGGATTTACTCACCAAGTTATAAACCCCAGTGCATTGAAGTTGAGTCTAAGGTATGACAGACATTGTCTCAATTTCTATTGACTCCAAGGAAATTAAATGCTGTGATTGCTTTGATCAGATTTATTTATTTTCTCTAATGCTCACCTGCCTCAAGCTGGTAAGTTGGGACAGACAGGTTTTGATGAAAGGGTGTACATCCCTGGTTCATTATCAGTGGAGAAATATTTTAAAACTGGGAAAAGAAAGTAGAAAAAATATCTATCATTATTGATCAGTATAAGCAAACAAATTTCTTTCCCATTTTAAATTGTACATTTGCTCATGAGTTTCATATATTCAATTGGTTACATATTTCATTTGTAAAATATAAATTATAGAAGTAGAACTATTACATTTATTTTTCTGCTCTTGTCGTGTTTCATATTTGATGTAGTTTGTCTTGGAAGAATAACTCAACTGAAAATAAAACAAACTTTTTAATTTAGTTTCCTTGCTTGCAGCATTTTTATGCTTTGCTTTATATTTGTAGTCTAATGTCTCATAAATAATTTATGAAAATAATTAAAGTTTCTATGTTTGGAAAAACAGGTTTTTCATATTTGGTAAACTAATATAGTTGGATGGTTTTGCCAGGGTTTTTCCCCTCCTTCCCTTTCAGAAAGTGTACATACATGTGGTGTGTTAGTAAGAAAGTATCAGACTTTACCAATTACTGCTTTAAAAAATTATTTACATTGAGATCAGTCTTGATTTCTGTTTATTCTGAAGCTGTTTCAAAGAAATTTTTGTCATGTAGGAATTGGAGTGAACATGAAAATTAAACACACCTACTTTTCTGAAGTGGAAAATGAAAGAATTTGCTATCATGGGATTAGGTTTTTTAAGTATAAGAAAAAGATGTTATGGCAACCTTGACAATATCCACACGTATCTGGGAAAGATATATATGGGGAAGAGACAAAAAGTATATGTGTACATCATGAGAGTGAAGATGGAAGTTTTGAAGATGAGATGTTTGAAATGCACAAAGAGGGTTGGCACAGCAATCTTCTATGTATGCATGGGTTTTGAGTGTTCCAAGTCACTGCAGTGGTTTGCAGTGAGCTCAGTGCTGGGTTTCCTTCTTCTCCAAGCAGGCAGGAGAGAATCCAGTGACTCACGTGCTTTAGCTGCCTAATGCCTGAATCTGCAGCCTTTGCTGGCATGAGTTGTTCCATCAACTGCAGTGGGACTGCTCCTGTATGTAGAGCTTCTTGCAGGCACTGGGTTATGGTGTTACTAGAGGTTTATGGCTTTGAGCTTAGTGTGGGCTTTGGAAAGGACAATCATTTGCTTTTGTGGTGCTGCATGATTTGCATTTTGTGTGACCATTGTCCTTTCATGCAGTATGGCTTGTCTTAAGTGATGAAAAGCTGCTCTTTAATGAGTATTGTTAAATATGAGGCAGAACACAACTGTACTGTATTCATATGCATTTTGAAAAACCCTGAAAAACTGGCTTGATCCTGGTATGAATCTACAGCAGTTTTAAGTGCTGTCTTGGCTGTATTCCAGTGTTTCTCAGCATAACATTTGACCATATCTTAAGAGTAGCAATAGGTAGTTTAGTGTACTCTGTTTCTGTTACCTTTCACTGGCACCTAAAATAAAGTTCAGGCTGAGGGTGAGAATGTCAGGAGAAATATGTGAATGAAGCAGCTAACCTATTAGTGTAATAAAATAATTGTCAGATAAGAGGAGATTAAGAATATTTCTCAGTGAGATACACTGGTAAACCACCCAATAATGTGTTGGTAATTATAAATCCTGCCTGGTGGTTATAGAGCTCTTGTTCTCCCTTTCTACCCCCATAACCCTTTTTTCCTTTTTTATTTTTTTTCCTGTCCAATTGCCCCTCTTTCTTATGCCTTTTCCTCACATTTAAATATTGCGGTTGCAACTTGCACTGACCTGTGTTTTCTTCATGGGAGGTGGGATCAGATGGTGGAGGGGAGAAAAAAAAGAGAGGCAAAGAGAAGGAAGGGACTCTATGTGGTCAAAAGTGTACCACAGGTTAAACAGAAACCTCACTGCATGAGTGGGATCAGGATGGGTTTAATAATTTTATGGCAATTGCTTATTTTATACAAGTTCCTGTGCAGACTCAGCTAAAAAGTGAGAACAATTTGTTTCCTTTAAGTTTATGGTTTTTGTTTGGCATTAATTTGGAGAATAAAGGTTGGGGAAGCATGAAGAAAAAGAAGAGCAGTGGGAGAAATGTTCAGTTCCAGCATTTCAGGCTGCATTTGGTAGAAGGCTCCCTTTTAACTTTCTTACTGTAGTGGGGAATTTTAAGGATTGGGATTTTTGCTGCTGCTAATCAAAATCTATCAGTAAGAGACTTCAACTTGCCCCAGCAGAAAAGGGTTGCTTAACAGTTGTAGGTCATAGCACTCAAATATACAAAAAATATATTCCGTGCCTGTGAGCGCCTAAATACATATATTTTTATGAATTAAAAAGCTATTCTTTTCTTTTCTTTTCTAGTTCACCTTGATCATCACCAGAACAAACTTCACAAGAGATGGTAAGAGGTTTTATGGGTTTCTATGGAATAGCTTAGTCACATTTTGTATATAAAATGCATATAAACACTTTTATTGAACTGTGAGTGCAGATATGGAAAAATTAGATGTAAAAGTCACTAAATTGCTTTGAAAATAGAATTCAGATTACAACAATGAGTGATTTGTCTACTCCTGGGAAGACTCCAGAGAAATAACAGGAGAATAACAGAGGACTCTGATCATTTGCCTTAGATTTATAGCTTTTGTTTCCTTGAGGAAATCTCTTATTTCCATTCATTCCACAGCTGAAAAAGCACAGACACAGAATTAAGTGAGACTAAAAATGTTCCTTTCCCTTTTCCACCCAGATGTAAAACATTTCTGTAATTTCTTTTTTAACAGATGTATTTTTAAAATTCAAATGTAAGAGCGGTTTTCAAGGTTCGCTTTCAACAAAAAAACCCTCACAAAAAGTAGTTGGACAAGCACCAGCATCACAGTTCTGTCTGCATGAACTGGCTTTTTGTCTTCCTTTCCCCTAAATTAACAACTGGAGCTAGTCAGCCAGAAAAATCAACCAACTTGATTCCAGAGCCTTCAGTAAAGTCATCAGGTTCCTTTTTAGAAACATTTTATAAGAACTGGAGATAATTTTTGAGCTTTAAAAGAATATATTGTCTTTTTTGCAGATATATAGAATGCAGGAGATACTAGGTTTTGTCAAGCTTCATGGTCTTTCAAAACTGGATTTTAAAGTATTTTAATATTTACGGAAAAAATAGTCAAAATGTTTTAAAAGTAACTTGTTAATGTACCAGATTTGATAATAGGACATTCTCATCTGTCTGCTGAAGGATGAGGAGTCAGTATGACATTCTTAAGCAAAGGGAAGCAGTAAATAAAACATTGTTCATCCTAGCTGTTAGGTAGTTGGATGATTAAGGATGAAGAAATTCCATATGGAAGGCAGATGCTTTCCTTCTACCCACTCATCTTGGGAATGATGTATTTTGGGAATTCTAAATCATGGTCTTGTAGCAGTGCAGTGTTAGACCAAGAGGAGAATAGCAGTGAAGTTTCATCTCCATGAATTCTTTCTTTGCAGGAAAGATAAGTTGTCTGCATTTTTAAATCACATAGCTGAGCTGCACAGCCCTTCACAAATAGGCTGCAGTTTTTGATCAGAATACCTTAAGGAATGCAAGTTTGTGGTGGTTTCCTTTATGTACTCTGCACTCTGTTAGCTGAAGATACTTTGTTTCTGAGAGCACTTAGCAATGACCTAAAAAAGATACAGCATTGATCTTTTATGGAATAATGGCCTCAATTTTCCAGAAAGAAAGGTAGCATGAGAGTTGCAATTATTCCAAATTCACTAGCATTTGCTTTATTGTCTGAGCACCAGAAAGTGAAAACAAATGTAACTAAACTAAATGAACCTCTCTGGATAGTGTTAAATGGAAAGTATTTTTTAGGTTTGAATTTTCTGGTTTGCCTTGGGATTTCTTTTCCCCAGAGAATCATTCTTTTAAGGGGACCAAATGGTGCCAAGGCAGATCAAGAAAACAGACTTAAAGATTTTTGTTCTGTATGTCCTTAAAAGGAAAAAAAAAAAGAAAAGAAGCCACCTTAATAAAGGACTGTAAATGTCACATTCATCTATGAAAACGTCAGCTAGTTTTGCCATAGTTTTGAGTGTTTGCCAGAACATGGCTTAATTAAAATTTTCCTATTTAAAGTAGAGGCATTCTGTTTTACTCCAGATAAAGTATTTTCTATGGAAATTAAGACATGAGGGAAATGGAGAAAATATTTGCTCTTTAGTTTACTTGTTCTAGTCTCTAGTCTACTTTATGGCTCTGTTTTTTTAAGATCCTCTATTATCCTGCTTTTTGAGAGTAGGATGAGGCGGGAGATGAAATGGCTTGAAGGGAGCTTGAGGCTACAGGGACTGTGGGGCTTTGTAGTTGCTGATGAAATCTGAACAGCACAAAACTTCTTTAAGGAAAACTAAGAGCAGCTGGAAGACAGGAGAAGGTGTGTTACACTAGGTTTCTTTCTATAGAACTGTTTTTCTCTGTACTTTTATCAGTGGCACTTTATTGCCTCTTTTCATGTTTGGTTGTTGATGGATACAAAAGGGAGATTTACTGGCAGCTTGCATTTGGCTAAATACAGATTGTGGCCATGGTGGATATATGAACTTGTCTGAATTGCTGTTTGACCTTTTCTGAGAAGCTTTGGCAGGCAGATGGAGGAAATACATTACTGGAGGAAATATGTTACTGGATAAAATGAATGCATTTGTTTAATGCAGAGGAATCTTAATCTCTTGTGTTTTCTGTCTGTGGATTTGGAAATCAGGTATAGGTTATAATATCTACACCTTGGAATTACTCAGTTCTTACAACTCATGTGAGTGTCTAAGGAATTGTGGATTATATCTACACGGCATGTTTCCTAAAAAAACCTGATTCCTATTGTAGTAGCATAAACACTTGGAAAAGTGTTCCTTCTGGACACTGCAACTTCTGGACACGTACCTTCTGGACACTACAACATCTCTGTTTCTAGTTCTTCAGTGGTGATTGTGTTGATGCCAGAAGAGTCTCTTGTAGGAGTAATGAGGTGTGGTGCAAGTGCACTGTGCTCATACATGTTTTTCAAATCTCCGTGTTCCATCATAGCTAAAGGATGACTAAAGATTAAAAGGCAGCATTGTGCTTGCATTTAGTTGCTCCCCTTAACTGCTCTTCATTTCTCTCTCTCTTTACACCTTCTTTTTGGGGGGGAGCATTAGTGCTGTGGTGTGTGGTTGATTTTTTTGTGTTGCTGCCCTCTCCCTGTGGCTGCAGGAGGACACCGAGCCGTGGTACTCTCAGAAGGTGTATGCGAGGTACTGGAGGCACTATGGCTTAGCCATGCGCTGGATGCGCAGGCACCAGAAAGCCTACAGGAGAGCCGTGGAGTCCTTCTACCGCCTGCCGTGGCATCCCTGGCATCCTGCTGCAGCCTCTCCAAGCAGCCACTACTCAGGTTGGGATGGGAATGATCTCCCACATACCCAAAACTATTCTTCCAGCTCTAGACCAGATGTCAGAGTTCCGTATCATGGGAGAGCTCAGCAGTACGCAGGTGCCTACCAGGAGAGGGAGGATGCTGACGAGGACTCCGAAATGGAAGAGGATGCTGAAAGGGACTCTGAAATGGAGGAAGACTCTGAGTCTGAAGGAGAGATAGAATATGATTTGAGTAACATGGAGATCACAGAGGAGCTTCGCCAGTTTTTTGCAGAGACGGAGAGGCACCGAGAAGAGCTGCGTAAGTCCGTGCTTTTTCTGTGTTTTGTGGTATTTGGTGGCCATAACATTGGGTGCTGGGTGGCTTCAACATTTACAGGTTTTTTAAGAATTCACAGAAATACACACTGCAAGTAAGCAAGCCAGCTGACTGCATTAGAACTGATGGGTGCACTTAAGTACTACTCATTAGAAATAAGTTTCAGAAAATGTTTGAAGGTTTTTGTTGAGAGAGAGAAAAAATTATGACTGCCAAGAGGAGAATAATACTTTTGTCCTGAAGACAGTATTAATCTTCAGTGCTGAGGAAAAAAGCTCCAGAATTTTTATGCTTAAATCTAGTTAATGTGCTATATGTGTCGGGGGTGGGAACCTACAGGAAATGCTTGAATGCATCACTGAAACCTAGAGTAAGCATCAATGTATTTTATAACATGGAGCAGCCATTTTGTTTGTTATTCTTTGGCTAACCTGACAGTAAAATTTCATGACCCTTTTCTCTTCCCCCTGCATCCTCTTCATTCTGTACTATATCACAAGTTTCTCTTTGTTTAGCATCTTGATCTGGACCCAAGTCCTTTGATAGGGAATGTAAGTCTTAAAATTTTTCTCAGGTCTTGATCCTCAGAGGTATTTGTCATCTTTGTTTCTGTGAAATTCTTAAAAGAGTAAAGGATTATTCTGTACTTCATTGACACTTTACTCATATACAGATGTTGCAGAAAAAATTGTTATCTGTTTTAAGAAAGCAGAATAATAAAAATAACTTTTCTTACATGACTCCTGTAGAAAATACACATAATGAATGTTTAATAGAGCTTTTTCTGCTTCTCTGAAAGAGAAAACATTCTAAAAACATATAATAAAGGCAGTGATTGAAAGGGAAAGAAAAAGTATTTTAAGTTCTTTGATCAGCAGGTATCAGAGGGTGAGCTGATAACTCAGCTTAACTTCACACTTCTCATCAATGTGATGCACAGTTGATCTAGTCATCAGAGGAAAGTGAATTAAGGAGTTCTGTGGTAGTGCCTGATATGAATCCCTTTCTCATTGTACTTTTGCAGAATCAGCTTGGTATTCTCTGTTGAAATGCTCCTTTGATGAAATACATGCTGCTTTAAGGCACTGGGCTACTTCTGGGAGTGCAGAACATGTTCTTTGGATTTATTTTGACTAGTATGATTAGTGGTATTTAGAGGTATGTGAGTGATTAAAGGTGGTATCCTAGAAATGGGGAATCAGGTCTTAGAGATGTTCTGTGTTGCAAATATCCTGTATGACCATGGTGTAGCTATTTAGTCTCTTCCTGACCCCTCACTGGCTGTTCTTGCTAAAAATATGATTTGTTCTTTATGATGAGCAGGTGAATTGGGAAGAAGTTTGACTCAGAATACAGATTTTACTTTTATTCCTTCCACCACAGCAGTACTCAGAGCCTTTTGGAATGATTGGGTCTCTGCTCTGCACTGTGTAGTAACCTAGTTCTGGATGAGTGTCACTCCATGTGCTTTGGTGGCACTATTGCAGATCTTCATGCAAATTCAAGCAGGCTCTGGTCTTTCACTACTGCATGCCTCAGTTTCTTTAGTAGCTTCCCTGATAAAGTGAAGATAGTGCTGAGCAAGCATCTATAATTCCTCAAAGCATGAAAAGGTAAACAAGTACGTGGCTTAAATGAAATTTAAAAGTGACATAGAAATCTAGGGTGAATGTTGCTTTCTAAATGCTAATTTTGTAAGTAATTAAAAACACAGTATGATCTCGTTTGGAAATAATTTTTTTCTTGCATGGTGAGGGAAAAGGAAAATAGAAGAATTTTTTTATTCTGTTAAAGTTTCTCAAAAGAAGGAGGAGTGGAAAATCATTGTTTCTCTAATGGTTTGGAAATGAGCTGGTATAGTAGACTGTTGAAGAGGTAGTTTTATTAATTTTCCTGATTGCTGTTTATGAACAGAATTAAATTTAGAGGCTCATTAAGCTGTGATCCATAATGATGCTATGTCATGTCTTTCATACTATTTAACAGTTGTCATTCTGTGTTGGTGCTTGAGAAGATTGAGATAATGCATCCGCAAAAGAAAGCTCAGTTACTTGAGTATTTTCTCTTTAATGACTTTTCATTTTAATCCCAAACTGCATGTCCTTAGGAGCAGATTTATAGAGAAACTTGGGTAGCATAAACCCCAGTAATGCCTGAAATTTACACCTCCACTTTTGAGAGAGACATTTGTAAGGGTGAGGCAAGAGTTTTGCATAGCATTTAAAGCCAGTGAGGTTGTTTGGTTGTGCCACAGTAGAATACCAATAGGGACCTTGGCGATCAGTTAAAGTAAAAGCCAGTCCTTAGGGAACATTAAGGGGAAGGCTGTGTCTCATATTTTCTTCCTCTGGCATCAGTAAGGGGCTCCAGGTGGAATTCACGGCCTCTGACCCCTGCACCTTGATATTCACATGGGAGAAGACACACAGCTTGCTCTTCTTCTGAAAGCAGAGTTTGCAAGAGTTAGACACATGCTTCTGGGCAACTTAACGAGGTGGGAGTCACAAGGGAGCAGAGCATCAGTGGGGCAAATAGGAATGGGAATTTGGCACGTTAGGAAGGGGATACTAATCTTTGTGAAGTATGACCTCCATTAGTTTGGTGTTTTTCTACCTGTCCAAAGTTAGAAAGTACAACACAGCATTAATGCATCTATTTTGGACACGTGTAGTGAGTCTTGATTTTTCATGTGGGATACAGCTGGTTCCCACACCTGATCCACAGATAGGATGTAGGCATGTAGAAGGATAATCAAATGGATTAAAAGGAATCCTACCTGTTGTCAGACTCTTCACTTATAATGCCTGGTCTAGAGCTTGCTGGACATAAATGATCACAGACATCAGAAGATAAGATCTTGCAAACTTTAACTGTGAAAGACTTAAATAGGCCTGGGGTGGGTGGGAATGAGGTGACTCAGTCTTGGAGGTCTTTTCCAGCCTTACTGATGCTGTGGCTCCGTGAAAGGCATTTGAGCCTAAATTGTGACATTCAAGCCTTAATGCTAATTGCAAGGAGAAAAGCACCACAGATAAGAAGGATGTTTTCTCAGACTAGCCAAAGAAGAAAACTTAAGATTTATTTCATTTCTTTGTAGCTGCCACAAACTTGAAGAACAAGCAGATTTCTAACTGCTGTAGGATTTTTAGTTTTGTTTTCTCAGTGGGCATTTGCAGTGATTGGCTGACTTGCAAAGTAAGGGCTTTGAAACTGGCAAACTTGCTGCATGATTTAACACTTTTGCAGTGATACAGTTCCCAACCAACCTCGTTTAAAACAATCTTTTTTTTTGTCTTTGAAGTCATGTCAATTTCTTACTAGTTTTTGTATTTGTATCATGTGTTGTAGTCAATTACATGTTCCTGGAATGCCCAGAAGTAATTATGAGTAAAGTTTGGCTGAGGCTGGATGAACTCAGACATACTAATACACTACAAACTTATCTCATGTTTTAGATAAATGGCATTTGGTTAAAACCCTTACAGACAGTTTTAATTCCTCTTCATTTGTTTCTTCATATGCAATCATAATTATATAGTGATTCTCTTTTTCAGAGGGTTTTCTTGTCAGCCTAGTCTGTCGTTCTGGTTCTTCATGTAGCTGGTGATCCAAGTGTACTATGCATCTTGGGAGTGTTTATGGTTGCATTTAAGTTTTCCCTCTGGCAGTTGAAAACCATGAAGTTGTTTTCCTGGGTTACCATACCTGTCGGACCTAAGTATGGTAGCAGATTCTCCAGGCATCCTAGATGTAAAGGATAGAATACAGTAAGTTTGCCTTTTTACATTTGCAAGAATTTAAAAGGCCAAAAATCAAGAAAGGAAGATTGACAACCCTAACAGTTCTGTAAATTGTCTAATGGCATATATTTATTACACTTTTAAATTTCGCCATTAAAACATGTAGTTTGTCCTTATACAATTTTTCTTTGTTTCCTTTTGCATATAAGAGAAAATCACTGCTAAAATTGAGTACAGCATTGCAAGTACATTGAGAACCATTCTGTAGTAGTTAACAGGACATAGACAGAATCCTTTATCTAAAAACAAAGAAAAGCAAAGGAAAGTACCATCATGTCAGTTCATTACCAAAGGATAATAGTCTATCATTTGTTAATGCTCTGACTAGTTTTTTTCCATCAAAGCCCCTGTTTCTGTTGCCCACATATAGCCTCCAGCTTTTCCCAAAAATAATGTCTCAACTTAATTTTTTTTTATGCTAGATGGAAAATATTTTTTTAGAAATGAATGGGAATGGTGAATGAAGATGTTTGTTTCAAAACTGCAATCTGTAGGCTTTTCCCCTCAGGTTTCTTTTTCTCTGAAAGATGATAGTTGTCACTGCCTCTTCTGTGAAGAGGAAGTAATGGAATTTTCCATGTTTTGTAACTTGTTTGAATCGTACCAGATTCATGAAGCTTTTGGTTTTGTTTAAGGCTTGCATGCCTCTTGGAAAATAGACTTTGACTCAGGGTTTTTGCCACCATATTTTCCTTCTTTCCTTCATTTTTGGTAAATGCTTTTCCCTGGATTTTATCTGCCTTTTCCTTCATAAGACTGTCGCTCAAATTCTTGAAACTACAAACTCCCCACCATTTCTTTTTCTTTCTTCTTCCCCTACCCTAAACTGTCCAAGCAGTGTGGATGATGAACTTACAAATATCTGCTCAACTTCCCTGCCTTTAACAGCCTTTGTTGACAAACTTTTTGACAAACCAAAAAGCCTTGTTTGGCATGAACTTCAGCCACAGTTTGTAGAGGCTGAGATGCTGAAGCTTCTGAGAAATGCCTGTGAAATAAGAGTGCTCTCTGCAATATGTGTGGGTGCTTGAGAGATGCTTTTGAAACATGTTATTTTGTGAACTGAAGAAGAAATGTGAAAGTTATTCCTTTTGTACCACATCTCTGAACCTGATGGTTGAACCTTTTGTTGTGGTCTTGGAGAATCTTCTCAGGTGCACACACTGTGTCCAGCGTAGAGACTGTGTTATTCTCTACCAGAAGCCAACAATTGAGAAAATGCCTCCTTACTAGAGCAACAAGGAAAAGTGCCACAATTTTCACTTTTTTCACTGCTTTACTATTAAAAACTAATCTCTACTTCCAAAATTAGAGAGTCTGAAGAGCAAGAGTTTGGCACAGTTTTAGATCTCTTTCATGACAGACAAGGTTGTCTTTATACAAAGAGTATCAATTCGTAAAATATTGTCAAGAAAATGTCCTTGGATCCTATGCTAAAGACAAAATTTGAGCTTGAGAGAATGTGTATCTTTGCTCTGTGAACCTATGGCTTGCTGCTGCTGGAAGTAATGGAAGAGAGACATTGGAAAGCTCAAGGTACTGCTGAGGAAACTGAGCTGTGTGCTCTGGAGAGTTGCAGAGGAGTTAATACCTAGAAATTATATATAAAGTCTTTCTTATGTGTATGTGCCTCAGGCTGAGTCTGTTTGACATTGTTGGCAACCCCTAAAAGTACACAAGAGCAAGGTCAGGCTGCTTGTTTTCTGCTAAGGGATACTGCAGGCTTCAGCTCCTAGGTGGCATCTGGGGCTTGTGTGGCCAGGCTCCCATGGGTGCAGCCTGGACAGTTGGGTGGAGCTGGGACCTGGAATGCCAGTTCCCTATCTGCCAGTGACTGTACTGGTCTTAGGTTTTTCTAAGCATGCTGTGGAGTACTGGTATTTGAGTTACAGCAGGTTTATAGCTGGGAGTGTGAGAAAAGAAGCTCGTGTGGTTCAGTGTGACTATAAGTGAAGAAGTTGCTTTAAGAGGAATGCCAAGATGTTGAACACCTCTACTTCCTCTTAAATTTGATGGAAATGAAGAATGCTGTCTTAATATGAACATATGTATTAAATTTCAGAAGCCTGTGTTGGAAGCTGTCATCCTTCATTTGTCTGCCTGATGTGTTCCTGTTATTGTAGTGAGACAGTACATACACTAGGGGGCTTGTTGAGAGATTCAGTTTATTCATCTTTATAAGGGGTTTTCAGGACCTCAGAAGGAAGAAAGCAAAAGCCTCAAATTCTAGAATAATGAACAATCTGATCTAAGTGTTCTTTATAGACCTTTTGCTTAACATTAACTTAGATGTCATCCCTGTGAC
The DNA here is from genome assembly GCA_013397555.1 of Urocynchramus pylzowi. Classification (NCBI taxonomy): domain Eukaryota; kingdom Metazoa; phylum Chordata; class Aves; order Passeriformes; family Fringillidae; genus Urocynchramus; species Urocynchramus pylzowi. The sequence continues at coordinate 584,460 of VZRH01003987.1, read as the reverse complement.
CAAAACGCATCTTTTTGACAACATCTTTGCTAAACAAACACAGAATTCGAGCTACTCTTTCTCCCAGGAAGCTATTATCCCTAAATTAGTCAGGACTCAGTAAGAGAAGTCTGGAAATCTTGTATTGTTGCTGCTGTGGTAAATCAGTAATGTGGTAAAATTCCTTCCGACTGGACTTGTCTTGAGGATACACACTTAAAAACAGGAGAGACAGGTCATTGCTCCTCTCAGCAGCTTTGTCCCTCAGATCTGAGATCCATTTGATAACTGGTTTTGGTAGTCGCTGGTTGCAGAAGGATCCCATGGAAACTGGTCAGTAGCTTGCTCTGATGGATCAGCCACTGGAACTTTCTCTTTACAAAGAGAATACTTGTGGTAATTCAGTTTTAGATCACGCAGAGTGTCAGCGCCTGTTTTGTGTCCGTGAGGTTTCCAAGGATTGAAGGTATTGCTGTGCCGTTCTTGGGCTCTGCAAAGTTTTGGCAAAGAACTAACAGGTGGGCCCCAGGGCTGAGGCCACGTGTGCAGCAAGGAATCCTTCCCCAGTCTTGTTGTAAGAGCAAACACTAATTTCAGAATGTTGTTATGGAAGATTGCTTCATATGGGAACAGTTTGGTGTGGGAAGATGCGGACACTACTTACACTCAGAACTTGTGCTGGTAATTTTTTGAAGGCAGGTTTGCCTGTTTGGTTATTCCATTAGCATCTGCAGCTGCTCTGAGTGGCTCCTCTAGTCTCCTCTTCATTCTTTGTCCTTGCAGGGAAGGCTGTTAAAGCAGCTGCAGCTGCTGTGGAAAAGAGCAGGTGAGACCATGCTGACAGACACAGCTTTAGGGAAAAGTGGCATAAAAGCATGTCTGTGCTAATCACTCAGCTTGGGCAGTCTGTCTTCACAGTTTATGCACTTTTCCCTAAAATTCCTGGATTACTGGTTCCATCTGGGTGCCACATGCAGCATTTCTGGACCTCTAAATGATCTTAGGGAAGAGCTGTGTCTCAGTTCTCTGCTGATAAATCTGAATTCATCTGCCTTTAGTGTGATACTTTCAACTTTGTAAGTGGACAGTGACATTGTGGACTATGAAGTGTTTTCTGACACAAGCTATTTTGCTATCTACTGGGAGAGCTTTGGTTGTAGAAAGAATGTTTAAAGTTTCAGGGTGTTCAGCACTGGAGTAATAGTGAAAAGCGAATGTCAGAGAGCAAGGTGGAAATGGATGTAATGATGATGTCTTCATTCTACACTCATGATGTACAAAATCTGCTGAGAAGCTGCAACAGAGCATGGCAGCAAAATACCTCGAGTATAACATATTTTAGGTCTCTCTGTTATAAAGCAAATCCCCTATACAGACAGATTTGCTTGGAGACAGGTCATTACCCTGGCTAGTTTTGATGGGGTGTAGTTAATGCCAAGACTTCAGAGGCACCGTTTGCTTTACAGCATCTCTCACTGTGCCTCAGTTTTATCAGAAGCATCCAGATGGAGTTCACATCCTTTGTCACTAGGGAAATGTGGGTGCTGGCGTGGCAGAAACTGACAGTTCAGAGACTTCCATCTGCCTGGGTCTTTTCAAAACTCATTTCCTTGGATGCTAAAAAGCAAGTGAGAGAAGCAGGCAGAGTTTGTTAGGCCACCCATCTCAGACTTGGGTGGCCTGTACAAAGTTCTGTCACAGCCTCGGGTGTGCCGGTTGTGACCAGATCCACAAAAGCTTTCAACGTAGGTAGAATTCAGAAACAAATATCCCAAATAATAGTCTTTGTCTTCCACACATGCCTTCCAGGAAGAAAAAACCTAGTCATTTATACCCAAAGGATGATGCATCTTAAACCCTAGGATACAAAGGATACAAGGAAACATTGTCCTTGTCTTTTCTAGTGACAGGGTTGAGCAGCTATGCCACCATGTGATGTCATCTGCTGTGAAGCTCATTCCAAGGAATCTAGAACACCTCCTGCTCTAGGAATTTGTGTCCATTTTCTGTTTATTTAGACCTTTACTACAAGGGTGATGGTACTTCCCTGTTGCTCAGAGAAATAGAGAAGGTTGATATAGCAACATACTGAGAAACACTTGTTCTGTAACCCTATGAAATACCCAGTACAGACCAATCCAGCTGTTCATCTCTGTTACAATTATTACAATTGTTGCTGGCCTCCAAAGTACCCAAAGCTGTTTATGTGACTATTTAAATTTCCCACAATATTTTCAAGGACCTATGTCTGAATTTGTCAGATCACTGCTCTGGTACACTGAAATCATGGAGGTAAAGTAAAAAAAATTAAGGCTAAATACTAATTGGATATTTTTACTGAAATAAATAACATGGGTGTTACACCATTGAGTGTTATTGTTCACATTTAGCTGGATAAGAATCTCCTGGGTTTAATTTCATTTGTAGTTGCTGAAGTGATTGTTGCTCTGAAAGTCAGCTCTGTATTCACAGAAGTTGTAGAAACTTTGCCAAGGAATGTAGGTCTCCAAAGAGCGTGCTGGGCCTCAATTTTTCTGTGATTGTTCAAATGCTGAAACTAATGCTGCTGTTCTCACTTTGTATGAGCTCTGCAGAATACCTTGATTTCTAGAAGGTCTGCAGTTTCTGATGTGGTTGCTGAACAGAGCGTTGGCAGAATCACTCTAAAATTCATCAGTTGTCATTTCCTTGGGATTTTTGGCCACTGGTAAATGTAGAAGTGTCCAGACTGTGAAGATTGCATCATGTGCAACATACTGATGGAGGAGGTGTTGAGGTGGTAGATTGCAGAGCAGCTGGCTGGCTTTGGAGAAGCATCTGCATTTTTCTGATCTCTCCATTTCTCACTAGGTGATGCTGGTGACATGTAGACATTTGCATTCTCTGCTTTTGCATCCTTCCCCTGGCATTAGATACTGACCTCTGTCATGAGCAGGCTGTCAGACTAGGGCTTTTAGTCTGGTGGCTCTCCTTGTGTAAAGTCTTCATCAAGTCACTGAAATACTTAATGTAGGAATTATCCCTTTGAAGTGACAGAGAGGAGACAGAAAGCTCCCAAGTACTAAGAAGTACAACTGAACTTTCTGACAAGTGGGATGCTAGCTGTCTCTCTTAAAAAAAAATAGTGCTCAGATTTGTGTTCCAGCACCAGATCCTGGAACTTTTGAAGTCAAACATTCCCGTTTTGTGGAAGGTACAATAGATGCACATCTGCAGATTTCTTCTGGCATATGTCCCCAATGTTTTTTGTTGTGTTTTTAATACTGGGCATAGCAGTTATCCTCATGGGTTCAAGTGTATTTCATTTAATTTACTAGAGTGCTGAAGTAAGCAATGAGAAATTCAGAAGGTCAGAGGTAAACTTACATTTCCAAAGTTACCCTTCAACCCTTCCTTCCAAAAACTGTGATATGTTTCACCAATTCCTTTAGTTTGACCCTTTTTTCCAGGTGTCTCTTTCCAAATGCTTGGTCAGGCAGCACATGTAGTTTACTAACAGCATGGAGAAAATGCGTATTTACTTGCTGAAATTAATTTTCTCTGGATTAGACCTTGTTATTTAATTCTGCATCTCTGTGGTAATACTGCATTTTGGACCTGCCAGTTAACTGAATGGTCAATTCAAAGCCTGACTATACTTCCTCCCAGAAAATCAGCCACATGGCTGCAGGTTGCTCTCTAAAAAAAAATGTTTTTCAATACTTTTTGATAAAATAGCTTTCTCATATCAAGCAATAAACGAAACTCGAATTCAGCACTGTAGTGTGTCTGGAGTCAAGAAAGAAATTTCAGTGTGAAGTTCAAATGTGAATTTGATCTAGAAGACTGACACAGGCTACTTCCTTTCTTTTTTTCCTGAAAGCACCAAACTCAGTATTATTTAGCTGTCTAGCAGCTCAGTGCATCGTGAAACATGTTCTTTCAAGTGCATGTGTTTAATTTCTATTCAGGGCACACATAAAAAACTATTGTGAAACTCATGTTTCTTCTGTCTTCTGGTTTGCTTTTAAAGTAGCACTTTTAAATCTTACATTTCCTTGTTCAGTCTCCTCAGACTGTGCCATAAATGTATGTGAAGACATATTTATATATAGATTTAAGTAATCCTTCTGTTTACTCTAGCAGTGTTGTCTTTGTCTGGTGTCAGCATTGTTGCCATCAGTGACAGATTGGAGTTGTTTTGGGGGATGGGAGTGCAGAGTCAGCTGGTCTGTGTTTAATCTTATTGAAGTAGACTTGATCCTTACTAGAGGCAGCTGCCAGTGCCTGATCCTGTTCTAATTTCTTAGCAGTGGTCGTTCAGCAACTTCCTATCAGTTTAATTGTGTCAGATGGCACCAGGGTACAGATACCTTGGTGTCTCTGGTGTGCTACACACCCCTGACTGCACAGGGCTCACCTCTGAGTTTTCTCGTCTTCATCAACAAATCCCTGATTATGAATTACATTTAGAGCAATCAGATTTCTAGAGCAGGCTTTCACTTGAAGTTCCATTGACTCATTGATTGTTTCATATTCATGGGGTTTAATTGTTTCAGTGCATTTTCTGGTTGGGCTAAAAATACTCCTTTTAGGGGTTTCATTGTGGAGGGTAATAGAAGAAAATAAAGGTGATTTGATGTTTAGCTGGGCAGTAACCAGTGTAGCCTAGTGCTAATGTAAACATGGACATGAGGGCTTATATTGTTTCTGTGGAGGATCCTTGGCAGTTTGTTTTGGAGACCACAGAACAATCCTTGGTTTTTAATCCTGTTTCTCAATCAGCTTCTTTATTCTCCAGTTAGCTGTATAACTTTGTGCCAGTTGCTTGACCCAAATAACAAAATAATGTGAGATAACTAGTTCTTTAAACTGTTAGATTAATTTTGCAGCTTATTTACAGTGAGGCATGTGGTTAATTAACTTGAGAGTGACACATACCATTAACTACCAAACCTGAAAGTGGAACACCTTAGTTCTAATCTTACTTCCTTGTTTTCTATTAATTTTTATTTCAAAGGTAATTTTTTTCCATTTGCTGTATTGGTAAGTAGTTTTGCTCTGTTTCTACGAGCTGTTCTCTTCAAACTGTGTAGAAAAATTGGATTACAGTGAAAGAAGGTATTGGAGTATGTCAGATGAGCAAAATCTGTTTGCTGTCTGTTTAGACAGCCTGTTGAAACTGTGTCTGAGGGAGTGCACTCTCTTACCTGAGATTATTTCCTGCTCTTAGCAATATGTTTCAGTTGGGCTGTGCTTCAGTAAACACATCTTGGTGCCAAAGCCAGGCTAAGCAGTTCTTCTTCCTAGACATTTACTCCTGCTCTGGTGCTTCCAGGGCATTGAACTGCACTAGAACTAAATATATTGTGTTGAAATTTTGTTTGTTGGGGGGGGTCGTTTGTTTTTTGTAAGATTCTTTGTGTTGCCCCTTAGACAATTGTAGCATGAAGAACCTGGGAGCTGGAGCACTCAGCTAAGGGAGAAGGAGAGCAGAAATTGCATAAGCTGGTTTTGTAGCTGAGGAAGGAAAAATGTCCATGGAACCATGGTTTCAGGCTGCCACAAGCTTGCCAAGGAATAACATCTGCTCTTACTTCAAAGCCTGTAAGGGAGCATTTTCTTTTTTCTTGAGAATATTGCATTGCTTGTAGATATATGTGATGAAATAGTCCATTTCTTTTAACTCATTCTCTCCTCAACTAGCAGATGGAAACTTTGTCAGTGTAGATATTTGGGGTTTTAATATCCTAAGGATTTTTGGTAGTTCACTTTGGTAGTGATTGTCATGACTGATAACTGAAAGGTTAACATTGCAGGCGATTACTCCCAACAAAACTAATTTTTATTCCAAATTATTGTTTTCCAGTCAGTATTTGATTTTTCTGTATACATGAGACTACTTGCATAGTAAGATATGGCCTAGCTGTCCTTGGAGATCAGACTTCTGCTAAAAATGGGAAGGGGAAAGTTACATGGTGTCATGGGGAATCCCTTTGTCAACATCTTTTGAAGCACAAAGTTTTAAATTTAAGAAGTTTTAAAAGAAGTCTATTTTTCCCAAGCCAGCTTAAAGCTAGAACAAGGCTGTTCATTTTGCTATAAAATCATCATTCTCTTTCAGTATGTTTCCACAATTTCAGTAAGTTACTTAGTGTTCCATAGTAACTTTCCAGCTAGCAGGACCGTGCTGTTTTTAGCAACCAAGAATATTTTATCTTTACAGATGTGGGGGTAAGTCATAATTTTTTGTATCTTGTAGACTCCCACTGATGGAAACTTGTTCTGCAAAACTTTGCACTTGATAAAGAGTAGTACTTGAGATTCCAGCCCTGTGGAAATCCAGAGCTCTGCAGAGCTCTGCAGAAATTAAACTCCTTGAATATCCTGTGTACAAATCCTGATTTAAATCCCTGTTTTGGTGGAACTCCTTGAGGCAAAGATTTTGATTTTCCCCATGTTATGCCCAGTTTATGCAAGTATGGGCAATAAAATGGTATGATTCTATCTCATGAAAAAAACCTCTTATGTAGGTTTATGGTGAAGGTGTTTAGCTTTTCTAGGAAGATGAAAAAGCTGGCATTTTGCATGGAGAAACCTGTGTGGGCAGAACACTTAACACAGCAGATAGGCTCGTGGGAAGTGGCATTCAAAGAGAGAACTAGGAGTTTTTAATCAGTAGAAATGGGTAGTGGTTTTAACTGTTAGTGTGGGCTGCTCAAGATCAGCTCAGATAGCATTTAGGATGAAAAGCTCACTAGGTACACATGCAGCAGTAACAGAAAATAATTCATCATTTGAAATAGGCAGACAAATATGTGAATGCACAGTCTGAAATAATGGAAAATTAAAAACGCATCAAGACTGGAGAAGGTATTTCCTTGAAAAATAATGTGCTGACTAAGCAAGCAACTGAAAGTCAGTAATGGCATTCAACACTTGGGAGGAGCAAGCCCTTGGTCTTTTACCATACCTGCCACTGTGTGGGGCAGCACATGGCAGGCTGCTCCTGAGTGTGGGCACCTACAGACCTGTGGGGAAGAATGTCTGTATAGGAAATGTTGTCAGATGGAATATTATCACTGGCTGCAGTGAGCTGAGGGTTGGATGTATAAATACCAAGAGCTAAAAATGGTACAAGAAACCACACAATGCTGGGTATGAATCTTCCATTAAAAATCTGACATAGAAGTAGGGAGGGTAATTATCTATCTACTTTAAATGTTGCAAAGTTTCTCCTTGGAGATTTCTTCCTAAATAAGGGAATTTATTTGGGTTTTGGTTTTGAAGTTGTTTCTTTCCCTTGGTTTGTTTTGCTGGTTTGTTTTTTGGTTTTTTTGGTTTTTTTTTTCTTTTAATAAGAAGAGGATAAGTTCTGGACAGGATCTTTTTTATTATTATTACTACTTAAGCTTCTCAAAGGATATTACAAAGAAATAAATATAAAGTGGATCAAACTTTTAAAAAGTGTGAGACATTTTCCCTTTTATAAAATTAGAGAAACGAGGCATCTGAGTTTCTAAGGACCTAGGGGGAAAATAGCTTATGTCTTAGGTCATATTCTTGCTGAAAGTAAGTAAGAGGTCGTTTGTGTGCATATTGGTGCCCAAATGCAGTGAATGGCTAATACACTAGTCACTGTCTCCTCTTTTGGCAGTTCCTGAACATGGAGGTAGTTGTCTGTATTTGTTCGCTTTTCTTTTCATTTAGTACACATCAGATTAAAAGTCATTCATTAAAAGTTGGAAAAGTGGTGAAGTGAGAAACAGTAATCTGAAACTTAATTTCATGAGGCCTAGAATTACTAATGATGGCCCAGGAATGTAGCATGAGTTAGGTAGATGTGCTGGTTTTGGCTGGGGTAGAGTTTATTTCCTTCACAGTGACTGGTATGGGGCTGTGTTTTGAATCCACACTCAACACAGGGTTGATAATACAGAAATGTGTTTGTTATTGCTGAGCAGGGCTTACACAGAGCCAAGGCCTTTGCTGCTTTTCCTGCTGCCGTGCTGGTGAGGACCTTGGTGATGCATGGGAGTTTGGGAGGAGAGACAGCCAGGGCAGGTGAAGCAACTGGCCAAAGGAATATTCCAGACCATCAGACCAGTATATAAAGTGGGGGGAAGAAGAAGGAAGGTGGTGACATTTGGAGTGATGACATTTGTCTTCCCAAGTCACTGTTATGTGTGATGGAGCCCTGCTCTCCTGGGCATGGCTGAACACCTGCCTACCTCATTAAAAAACCCCCAGAAGAAAACCAGAGGGGAGCCTGCACTGGTGCTGCCTCAGCCTGTGAGAAGGGAAGGCAAAGAGCAAGAGAGAGCTCTGCCTGTGCAGCCCTGACTTGAAAACGGCGGGCGCCTGCTGGCCCCAAGGTTCCATTTCCAGATCTAGCGTCTCAAAGAGACGCTTCCCATTCTTGCCGCAGGTAGATACGGAGTAAAATAACCTTTTGGGTAACCCAGGACACTGGGTGCATGACAGATCTGGACTTTTTTTCTTCATGGTTAAAGAATTCTATTTACTGTGTTTGGAAAAAGATGCCCCAACTGGTTTTGGCCAGGTAATGATGACTTCCCAGCAGAGCTGGACTTGGCAGGAACAAGTTAATTTTGTAAAGAGCTTCAAGAGAGAGAAAGAGCATCTTTGAAAAGAAATGGAACTGACCAACTGGGAAAATGTCAGCAATGCTTTTCCTTTGTGTGGGAACCAACCACCACTGCAGCTGTCTTCCTGCCTTGTCAACGTTTGCAAAATACTGTTCCTTGATTGGGGGAAGCTTGCCAGTAGTTGAAGAGAAATGCTGTAAAAGAAAGCATGTTTATTTTAGTCTGTGTGAAGTAGAAGGAGGAACTACTTAAAATTGTGTAAAAATTACTTGTTTTACATTTATAACTTGGCAGCCCAACGGCTTGAGAATTTGGAATGTGAAACTGATCTGAGAGTGAGCTGGGGACTCCATTGCTGCAGACTGGGAATTAGTATTTTGATAAACCATGCTATCTGCTTCATGGATGAGTATGTGTTGCTTGCTTCAGAGAAATTCTGGTTGTCTCCATAGGCTTGTGGTTATAGACAGCTTATAATTTTGTTTGTATTTCTGTTGTCAGATTCTAGTTGTCAGCTTTTTGCTGAAGAGGTAGTTGCACATTTAGCTCGAGTTGTACTGCTTTGTATTGTTTTTAAACTAAACTCTGAGGTAATGGATAGAACCCAGAGTGCTGGAAATTACAGCACTTCTACTTCCCAGCCCTTGCTCCACCAAAGCAAGTTTGGTGTGCATCTCAACAGGACAATACTTTCTCTGTTTTCTATTCCTTATATCTGTTTTTGGCTGGAAATACTGTTTTTGGAAAAGCAGTAGTTTACATGCCCATTTAGTTTCATGACTTCTTTCGTTGATAATCTGTAAAAGCAAATAATGCTGCCTACTGTGAGGGTGGTGAAACACTGGAACAGGTTGCCCAGAGAAGCTGTGGATGTCCCATCCCTGGCAGTGTTCAAGGCCAGGTTGGATGGGACTCTGAGCAACTTGATCTGGTGGACACTGTCCCTTCCTGTGGCAGGGGGTTTGGAATAAGGTGATCTTTAAGGTCCCTTCTAGCCCAAGCCATTCTATGATTCTGTCTATGACTCTGGAGTTTGTTACAGTGCTATCTCTGCACAGATAACTGATTTGAAACTGCAGCGTGTTCCACACAGCTGCAGTGGTATTAGCAGCAACAGCTGTCATGTTCTGTGCTCACATTCAGCCTTTGGTGCAAAAACCTGTGGGTCCCTATAGCACATTTCTGTCCTGAGCCTCTGCCTGGATTCTAGACCTGATTTATATGTCTAAAACTCTGTAATACAATCACTCTGGGATTTTTTTTAACCAGTAGCTACGGAATAGCAGATGTAAAGTTAGAAAGTTACAGGCACTATATCTGATTAGTGTAAAGTAAAACACTCCAGACATACATCAGGTAATTCTGAGAACAGAATTTAAATTGGTATTATTATTTTGATTGTTGCAATTAGGATATACAGATTTATGAACTACTCTGTGTTGAGAAATGGAGATCAAAGCACACTAAACTGTAATTCACTCATCCATCATGAAGCTTCTGCTAGAGATCCATTTAATTTCCAATCAGAAGAATTCATTATCTGTCTCCAGAGAAATATTTTTTTTTAAGGATCAGCATCTGCAGTGACCTATCAGACAGCATTCTACAGCAAACAAGCAAGAAAGCAGCTGTCTCTAGCATGCAGCTATGGAATTAAAGAATTACAAATTTCCATGAGCAATACAGAAGTAGAAGGAATTATCTAGTGTCCCAAGAGAGTTAACAAATATGGGTCCAGTTCATTGCCTTGCCAGTTTTGCTGTGTAATATATAATGGGAGACATTGGTTTGCCAGCACAGTCTTGTTTGGTTTTATCTGTCTAAAACTATTCAGTGTAATTTGCATGAAGTTTGTGCTTAAAAGTGTGCTATGTAGTTGTGGGCAGTGTGGTGTCCCAGGAAATTGGTTTCAGTGGGATGAAAGGTATAGCCTGGGTGCTGTACCTTGTCCTCGAGGTGCTGAGCACTCTGTAGGCAATGTTAGTTTTTTTAATTCAGACCTTCTGGTTAAAATGGCCCAACACCAAATAAATCTGACTCTTCCAAAAACACATATGGACTCTAATGTATATTTCCTTGTGAATTCTGGCAGTGCAGCCTAATGTAGGGGTGTGCCCTTAAAGCAAAATCACAGAAATGGCTTTCTGGAATAGATGGCTAGTAACTCCTCAAGCCCTTCTATGACCAACACAAATGGTGTTTCAAATGACAGGAAACAGACATTTTTCTGTGTCTGTCAGACAAACAGATCCCAAAATGGAAGTTTCTGATCATATAATTTAAAATATCTGTTTTCTGTGAATGCTGTTCAGGGGATAATTCCTTTAGGAAGGCTGACAGTCAGTTGGCTGCCCGGTACAGTACTTTCCAGTATGAAAATAAACTGCAGATGTTTGACACACAAATGTCAGGATATTTAACTTTGGGTTAGGGTTTGCAGATGTCATGTGTGTTGTGGAAGCTGAATCTCTGTGTTGTGGAAGCTAAATCTCTGTGTTAGGCTGAAAGAGAGAAAAAGTACATGGCACCAAATACTGAGAAGCATGTCTTGTGTGTGACCAATGCATCCTGACCTGTGGACACTCTGTCCTTTTTGATGTTTAAAAAAACCCGACTGCTGTCAGTAGTAGTGAATTGTGCCTGTTACATGGGTTGAGGATGGTCATTTGTTGTTGAGGAGTTCAGCTGCTGGGTGATTTTCTCTCTCTTGTAGAAATGTCCCCATAAGAGGGGAGTTTTGTGTAGCACTTTGATGTTTTAACTGCACACAGCATTGTTTCTTTCATGAGGGCAGTACCCAGGAAGCAGGGGTAAATTCAGACATGCACAACCAAGTTCTTGCTTCCAGTCAGGCTTGCCACAGAGCATTTTTGCTGACCGATTGGTCCAAATGTTTCACCTCTTGAATTATTTTAAATCCTCTTTAAAAGACCTGATGCATGCCTTTATGTTGGTGCTGTTTTGTTTGTTTTCAAAGCAGTAGAGTAAGGCTGCCAGCTTCGAACTTCGCAGCTCTTGAGAAATGGCTGAGTTTGGACAGTTTACCTAAACACGATGCTTACAGCTGTGTTTCATTGAATGCACTTAATGGCAGACATGACAGACCCATTTGTTCATTTTCACAGAGTAGTAACTGATTACATTTTCTCTTGGCTATCATTCAGCTAAAGTTGCATTGTCTTGTGCATTGTTTCCTTTCTCAGCTGCTAAGTCATTATTTTGAAAACAACTCTTCTTTTTGTTTGGATTTTTTTTTTTTTGGTATGGGGAGTGGTTTGGGATTTTTTGGTTGGGTTGTTTCTGTTTTCTTGGGAGGGAGAGGGGGATTGTGTTTTGGGTTTTTGTTGTTTTGTTGTCTGACTTTTTTTCAGGGCCATGTGTGTTTTGGGGAGAAATGGACCAGTGTTGATTTTTGCTTAGTAGTACTTTTACGGAGGTTTCCTACAGTTTTAGGATTCAGTTCCAGGATCTTCTTAATTTCTCCCCATTTATTCCAGCCTGGCTTTATCATGATATTTAGGAGGAATTTCTTTATGCAAAATGAGTGCAGCTGCACCCTAGAACATGTGGATTTTTTCCTTTTAGATGCAGCAAAAATATGAATATATAATATTTTTTAAAGTTAAAATAAAAATGATTGGTTGATAGCCCAGTAATTTACATCTCTTATGGTTTATTTGTCTAGGGAGGCAGCAGCAGCTGGAGGCTGAGGACCCATACGTGGAGGCTGATCAAGACCTGCACAGGAGGGTGGAGCGTTCTGTGGAGCCGCCTACAGAAAGACCTGGGGAGAGGCGCATGGCGGAAATGAAGAGACTGTACGGTGCTGAAGCTGCCAAAATCCAGGCAATGGAGGCTGCCATGCAGCTTATCTTTGATAGGAACTGTGACAAAAAGCAGCCCAAATACTGGCCCATTATTCCCCTTAAGCTGTGAGTACCTGGACTGTGCTCTGACATGGCACCGGTCAGGTGCCTCAGGTTGGGCTGCTGAAAGAACAGATGGCAAGTTTTGGTTTTGGGCTTTGAGGGAGAGTCTGGCAAGGACAGCATGTATTTCTTTGGCCTTTTTTTCTTTTAGAGTGTCTGTCAGTGATGTTCACAGTCCATTCAACCCACATACAGTTGTCAGGTAGTAATAGGAGGGACAGGAATATCAATTGTCTAAAATCCTGTCTAAAATTCAACCATTTGATACCCGCTTGCTTTGACCACGTGCGTAAGAAACATAACATCCATACCCAGTGAACTGGGAAAACTTAAAGCAATGCAGAGAAGAAAAAGACTTTACGAATTGTCTGCTCTTCCTGTTTAGGAATTTGAGTGATCCCATTTTCTAGTCTTATTTAACATAGTAGTATTAGGATCTTGTTTCACACAGCATAACTTGAAGTGTTATGTCTGCTAATCTTGGATTTTTTTGAGAATCAGGAGCCCACTGGCCAAGATACAACTTATCAAATTACCATAGCCCAGACATTGGAATTCTTTTTCAAAGGTTTATAATAAAGCAGGAAGTTTTTCTTCCAGACTGATACTTGTCTGGAAAGAGTTTGACTCTAAAGCAACTTTATATAGAAAAATGTTTTAATGAAGGGGTGGGAGGATCGGGTAGAAGCCTGATGTGGTCCTGTCTGTTAGAGATCTGTTTAGCAGAAGAGAAACTTAAGAGGGCACAGCAGTATTGGAGCCAGTGCCTACAGTGATTTTTTTTTTTTTTTTTGCTATTCTAATAAAGGGCAACATTGGGCTTGAAGGCTTGAAGCTTTAAAGATGGCTTATTAGAGCAATGGACCATGTCTGACCAATGTATACGGAGCTGTGGAAGCCAGGTAGCCCTGTGGGCTGTATGTCTATTTTAGGGGCAGGTTTCCAATGGCCAAGTGCATAGGACATGCACAAAAATTAAACATAAGCAAGTAGATGTGTTTTCATCCATCTGCACAGAGATGTGCCTCTGTGTGTGCTCATCCATCTGCACTAGCTGTTTTGGTTCTGCTTCTGTCACTCTATTTTGGGCCAGTCGTGTTTGCCCCACACTGAGTGAAGCACACTGGTGGTTTGTGTAAGAGAGGCTGAACTGGCCCCTCAAAACCTGTGACTCCTTAGAAAATGGTACCCTCAACACTTTAAAGGACTCTCTGTGAAGCTCTGCTGATAAATATCCTTCTGTATTGAAGGTGCAGTAGTTTGTGACATTGCTGCATTTCCATGCCAGGGCAAAGGAATCATCTGCTGGTTTCATAGTGGCATACTCATCTGCCTTCCTGGCAACAGAGGAGGGTTACAATTAAAAATTTAACTTCAGCTCATGCTGACTGAGTGTCCAGAGTTCTCTGTAGAATGTGTAGTTTGTAATACTCTCAGTATTGCTGTGCCCTCTGCAGCAGCCAGCTGCAACAAAACAAGTTTGCAGTGCAGTTTGGAATATCTTTGCTTTCAGTAGTAGTTTTTTCAAAACAGAATTTCCATGTCAGTTCCACCTCTTTCACGGATGAAGTTAAATTGAACACTGAAATTAAAAAGCCTCCAGTTTCCAAGACTTACTTCTGGTATGATTAATCTGAAAAACTTCAGTGAGAAAGGAGAGAGAAAAGGATTATTAATAGTCCTGCATTTGTTGTCACTCTCGTTTTTGGCGGGCTTTGTCAAAAATTCAGTGTTTTGTTTGGGTTTCCTTCCTTTGACCAAATAAATTTTCTTCTTAACACCTTGTAATTTACTTTTATTTTTTATATAAACAAGCCTCCATACTTAGAACACTTCAGTTCTTAGATGGTAGAGCTTTCTTTTAGCTGCTGTATTGTTTAAGGAAGACTGAACTTAGAGCAGGAGTGGTTTTAACATATGGAGAAGCATGAGGAGTGTTGACAGGACTTTCACAGCAGTGTCAGGCAATACCACACATGCATGGTGTGGTGCAAAATGAATGGGAGGGTTGCTGTATCCACTGGGGGAAAATCCTCTCGCAGATTAACATGCATAAATTTCTGTCTTCCCATTTGAAGTGTTTCCTGTGTGATGATGGTGTTTTCCTTGTGCAGTTCAGAAAAAAAAAGAATGGGTAGGGTAGGACTGGGCTGTTCATACTTTTCAGCACAAGTTCCAGTTCTTGCTGTGGTTGATTCTTCATCCAGCTGGTTCTGCTAGCAGAAGCAGAAATTCTGGTCTCAAAAAGTATTTGTGGAGATCTCATATAAGACAATCATGGAATTCCTTTCCTACTTCACGTAAACTGTAAAATAAATCTATAAAAAGAAATATATAAAAGAAATTACCTTGTCTTTGGTTCTTTTAAGTATTTTTAAGAGGGTTTAATATGCTTAAATATGCTGTGAGGTTAGAAGGAGGGAGAACTGGATGAATTGTTCCTTAAAAACTATGTACTAACTCCTGCAATACCCTACTGCAGACTTAAGAGTTGCTGCCAATTAATCTCATTTCAGGGGATGGGCCAGCAAAATGGGACATCTGGCCAGCTGCCCCTAGATGTCCCATTTTGCTGGAAATTCAGCAGAACTTGAAAATTCTGTGTTCTTTTACTCTGTCTTCCATTTAATTTTACATTTCTGATAAACATCTGACATAAAAGCATGTGATCATGGAGGAAATTCAGCAGCAACTCAAAAATGGCACTTCAGTCATCTGTAACATTCACTTTTCTTGCACACATGTGTTATGCTGCAGTTCTCAGTCATGGGATTATGTACCCTTTTTTTGCCCAAAAATACTCCTTGACTACAGTGGCGCTGTGGTGCTGCAGACTTGATCCTTCCTTCTCCAGAAAGTTGCACATTTTCTTTCACTTATGCCAACTGTTGGTATAGTCCTGTCCAAAGGGAATTCTTCTCCTGCTGGTGGTACTGTTTCTCATGAGCTTTTCCCAGCTCCACTAGAAGGAATTATGCCCTGAAGTCAAAAGTTGTCATCCAGTCAATCTTGATTTCAAAAACTGGTTTCCTCATTTGTTACATTCAAATCAGTCTTATTTTCAGGAAAAGAGTCTGTGATTGGTTGAAGAGGCTTTGAGGATAGGAGAAAAATGTAATAGGTCTTTTCTCCTAGAAGCATTCTTAAAAGAAATGAAAAGAAACACCCTTCAGAATAGGTGTGATATAAATGTAACA
The DNA here is from genome assembly GCA_013397555.1 of Urocynchramus pylzowi. Classification (NCBI taxonomy): domain Eukaryota; kingdom Metazoa; phylum Chordata; class Aves; order Passeriformes; family Fringillidae; genus Urocynchramus; species Urocynchramus pylzowi. Next base: position 568,767 of record VZRH01003987.1, on the reverse strand, counting down.
CAGAAATGAAGCAATGATCTGTTTAGTTCTGAAAGAAAAATTGCTTACTTTTATGTGTTGGTGACGTTGTCAAGGGCTCTTGTTCTTTTAGAATTTTTTCCCCATACAGCATCTGACAGCTCAGTGTGCCTGTGTGTTCAGAGAAGAGATTCAGCCCTTTTGATGAGCATCGTTTTCTCAATCAGAGTTAGGGGTAAGTATTCATCCTTTTTGACAGGGGTCTCATTAATGGCTGGCTGCAAACATCTCACACTTGGAAAAAGTGTTAATAAAAAAAACAACCTAAATTTCTGTAACAGCCTTTATGAAGGATAAACATCACATATATAACACATACAGATTTGGTCACTTGTGTCTTTTTCTTAGTAAAAGCTTCTCATTCATTACATGAAATATGCTGTAAATATTGGTATCTTCATCTCTTGTTGCACTAATAGCAGTCTAGCTCTTGGTGTAGAAATTGAGAAAAGCAAGACACAGGTTCAGCTGCTTGAATTTTGAGTTTTAAGTGTGATTTTTGGCATTCTGGGTTGAACATTTTGGCTGAAAGAATTAGAGAGGGACCAAGATTATTGCCCAAAATGTGAAATATAGTCTGTCAAAATGAAACATCCCAACTCTGTTTTCCTTCTGGTTTCTTAAAAGTGTAAGCTGCTGGAAAATGTATTATTTGTTAAAAATACATTCGTGCTGTGACAAAAATCTTTTTTCATGTTTGTGTGCTAATCAATCAGCTGTCCACCCTGTCTAACCTGTTGTCTCCTGTGTTCCTGCATGGATAGTCTAAAGGACACTAATTCTAATGGGCTCTTTTCTAGGTAGAATAGCAGCCTATAAGGGAGTCTCAGCTGCTTCTGAAGGGTGGTTGTAGCCAGAGGGTGTTCCAAGCTTCACACCTCTTCCTATAGTCTCACATAGCTGGAATTGCTGAGCTGGCACACAGTGACACGTGCAGAGGAGCTCAGGGTGGCTGGGTGACAGACAGTGACATTGTCATTTGGGTATTGTGTTGGGAGACCTGGCTATCATAGCAGAGGGATTGCTTGGACTCAGTCCATTCTTTGGAAGTGGTTGTACAGGCATCAGCCTCAACTATTAATATGGACAGGCCAGGAATGGTGCTGTCTTGCTTGGCAAAAAGTGGAGAAAGACTTGCTTCTCTTGAGCTTGCAGGGAGTAATGGAGATTCTTTGTGCATGGATTTCATTACACAGACACAAGAAATTTTTTCCCCTTCAATCATGGATCATTTTCTTCTAAGAAGGCAAGCAGGCAGAGTAAATGCAAACATCCATAGTTTTTGAAAAGAAAATACTTTTCAGCCTAATGATGCCAATACCACTGCTGGTTCCCTAAACTACATTGAGATTTTTTGCCTGCAAAACCTTTTGAAAAACCAAAATACACATAACTGCTATCCCCATGACTTGTTTTCAGCCATCCCAAGGACATATATTTGTGGGGAAGAAGGAATGAGAAAAGAGGAAAGGATTGGTGGGGATTTTTTCTAAATAGTTACACATGGTCCTCCTTAACTTTAAGAGTTTGTTTTAAATAAAAGCAACAATTTCTTGACTCAGTAAGAAGTGAGGCAAAAGTCTATGATGAGCTATTAAAAATAAATTACACCACTGTCTTTGGATGTCCATAATCTGGACCTTATTGATAGCTGGGGAGGGGTAAAAAAATAGTGTTTTATTCATGCCCCCTAGACAGCTGCCATCAGGTGTTGGCACAGGAAGATAGACAGATTTCTAATCTGTTTATAGAGATGTTTAGAATCTTTCCACATGCTTCTACTGAAGATGAAGATTGAAATCCCAGTCCTGAGGTTCAGCTTTCAGCTATCTCATGCATTTTCTAGTTACAGCAACCCCTCCTGTTTGGTGATTCAGCTCCACCAAAGTTTACTGTCATTGAGGTCAAAAGGAGTCAAGTTGGAAGACACCTAGTGCTAAGCTGTTTAGTGTAATCCCATTTACTTGTTATTTGGCTCGAGATTCAGTGAACTCTTTTTGGTCTAGGCTTGTACAAGTAGCTAGCATGAAAATGTCTCTGCATTGTATTTTAGCAATTTGGATACTCACATAGCTGTGTTACTCCCATCCTTTGCATTGGACAGGAAAAGATCTCGGTCATCATGTCTGGTTTCTGCTACCTCCAACAACAACATCATCTCATTTCAGAAACTAATTAGGAAATTCCATTTCCTGTCACCTCCACGTCTGCTTGTTAAGCCTGCAAGGCCTGCTACTCACTTGCAAAGTGTAATAAAATACCAGGAAATTTAAGTTGTCCTTTGTCAGAGAGTTGCAAAAAATGTAAATGTGGTTACAGATGATATATATTGGGCTTTTTTAGAATTAAGATCCTGTAATATCTACTATGTGGACAGAAGGCAGGGACTTCACAGAAATAAATGCTTGAAGTATGTTTTTACTTAAGAAATAACTCATCAAAGGCCACACTTCTGGTCTGTAGCATTTTCCATGAAGTGGCTGAGTAATAGCTGAAGGCTCCCCTTCCGTTGTCCTTTCCTGAAAAGTGGTGAGGTTGAGATAAAACTTCAGCCAGTTATGCTGCAACGCACTTGAAACACAAGTTATGTCAGTTTCTCCAAACAGAATAATTCTTACATGTCTGCAGAATATAAATCTGAAATGCACTTTAAACCAATAGCAGTCAAATGAATAATAGACTGCACAATGGGAAGGTAGTAGTATTCACTACTTTTTATCAATTTTTGTCTACATGTGTTGTTGAATTTAGGATTTCCAGTAATGCCAGACACTGCACTAGAGACAAGAAAATATTTGTTGAGCAAAACATGACATTTGCATGGATACTGCTCTGCAACAGAGTTGTGTCAGCAGTGCCACAGCTGCTTTGCTGTCCTGTTTTGATGTAACTGCCCTGGGTGTTGGGGGCACACAGGAAGTCTTTCCTAGGCACCTCCTCAGAGAAGCCCTGTAGCTGAGCATGCTCATGGCAGCTGTTTTTGTCATTAAAGGTGGTCTTTGTCACCTTTTTCTGCTGGCTGCTGGACTTGGATGTGCCAGCTGTACTGTCTTGCTCTGAAAGGATGCTGAGTGTGGGATATGTGTGATGACATGATGGTCCCATGGCAACAGGCTGTGATATCATCAGTGCCAGATGGTGAATTCTTTCAGAGACACATCAGAAAGAACAGCTGTGTTGTGCTATAGAAAATCCTTACTCCAGAACTGCTCTTCTCTATCACCACAGAAAATGGCAGACAAACTTCTCCCTCCTTTGCTTTTTGTGTTGAGCAGACCCCTCTTCAGGTCACCTACAGCTCCAGTGTGAGAGCATAAACATGTATCTCCAGAGTGCAAAAGTGCTTTATAGAGAACTTGTTAACAAGATTAGTTGTTTGCTCTTCTTGAGTGTGTTTTACTATGCAGACCTGCTTTAGAAAAATGTCCTGTACTCTGTCAACAGCAGTTAAATCTTGTTTAAAAGCAGAAAAAGAACTGCCTTACTGTCTCTTCCCTTCAATAGCTCTTTTAGTCTAGCTGTGTTACTTGCATTTTCAAGTCTAAGAAAAATGAAATCTGTTTTTCTGGCATGGTTAGAGCTAAAGCTTTTTTGTGGTAAATACATTGATAATAATTAGCAGCAGTAGTGATTTGTGTTACTTTGGGAAACTGTCATTCCAGGCACAGCCTGCAGTGTGACAGTCCCCATCAGCATGACAGAATTGTTCACCTTAATCCAAGAAGATAGGACATCCTTCTGGAATAAAACATACCAACTGCTTATATTGTTGGAATTTTTTAAATACCTTACTAAAAGCCAGTAATTAAACAATTTTGTTTTGCTAGTTCAACTGCCTTCATGACAGGCTTTTGAAGTCTGAATTTATGTAAAACCATTAAAATGCTAAAAACATACAGCAGATTCTCAAGTACAATGCAGATTTTTTTTATTCTAGTAGGGTGCCCAAAATTATTATAATAATTCTAAACAAAATGTGTCCAAAAATTGTGTTGTGTTTCTTGATTTTCCAACAGTATTTTGATTTCCTGGTTTCCAGGATTAAAATTTGAGACTTTTTTTAATATATTTCTTAGCTGAGCAACCTTTAAAATGTTGAGTGGCTTAGCAGCTGCACTTTCAATGCCTGAAATACCATCTGAATGTATACTGAATGTAGGAAAAATGCCTACACTGCCTCTCCCACCACTGCCACCCCATGAAGCTACCTGGAATTAAATGAATATGCACTGTGATGAATTTTTCTGGCCACATCCGTGACACTTTATATCTCCAAGAATCCAAGTGAGCAGTTTGCTAGGCTTCTCATTTCCTCAGTTCTTTTCAGCACACCTCTCTTCTTGCTCCTTCATGTTCTTTTTCACAAAGACTCCTTCCTGACTGTGTCTCTCCACCCCAGCACATGCTGTTCTGCAGCCTGATGATGCTCTCTCAGCTCCTGCACGCCTCTCTGCCTTGCACAGGGAGGGCAAAAACTGTTGCCTGGACACTCAGTTGCCAGCAGAGCACATGAGAAGGACTAATGGAGATGACCAGATTTTCTGGTCAGTGCCTCTGGCACCATAAATGCTGAAAGCAGAAAGTACCAAGACCCTTCCCACAGCATTGCCCCTGGCCTGTCAGTGGGTAAGGGAAGATTTTTCTCTCCTCTTTTCCTACCTAAAAGAAAATTTCCTCACTGTTGTGCAAATGGTGGGAATCGTGTCACTGCCAGTGTGTTTCTCTCCACTGCAGTCAATCACCCAGAACCTTTCTAAAGTTGCAGTGCAATGAACCACCACAATCCTGTTGAACACCAGGGAAAGCTTTTGTAAGTCTTTCCCCTAGTGGGAGAAAACAATTGCTGGATACAGTGCCTAGCCTGCACAATCCATCTGTTAAATTTATGTGTCTTAACAGTACATCTCAGTCAACTGCACCTCCAAGGGCAAGGAGTAACTGTAACTTGGGAGCTCAGCCATTTGGAAGACCAACCAGGCAACTGTGATCTATTACCACCCAGCAGATGAGGACGTTGCTAAGGCAGTTTCTTATGTAAGAATGATTTTATCTCTTTTTTTCTCTCTTTTCAGCCCTCTTGGCCAGCTGGCATCCCGTTTTTTACTTTTCCAGCAGGCATTGGTTCAGTTTGGCGTGATCCTTCAGAGTGGGAGCAGTAGCCTATTTAGAGCTTCAAACACATAAAGACTGACTGGCTGGAACCCCAGAGAACAACCTAGCAAGAGGCTGATGAGGGCACTTAGCCAGACCATCTCTGAAACACTATTGTTAAAAGAACCTGATATGCATGTTAAGTAAACATCAAATATGCAAAACCCAGTACATGTAACATGCAGATAATAGCATAAGGTAATGGGCCCTATCTCCAAATAAATAACAGCACCCTCATAACCACAGGCAATTTCAATATTTTCTGTTCACTTTCAATGTCCTCTGGATGGGTCATATCTATAACACAATAAAACTCCCACAGGCTCCAGTAGGAGCTGGATTTAGTATTAAACCCTGGCTAAAATGAGGGAAAGAAATTTCTCTTGCACACAAACGGGCAAAAGCTCTAGAATAAATGTGATCCAGGAAGTTATTATATAAAGGCATTGATAATTTCATTTGCATATAAAATAATAACAAGAAGAACGGAAGCTAAATTATCCCATATATACAGAAACCCTGGGTGTTCAGGATTGGCTATTCATTATTCTCTTGTCATATAAAGCAATTCAGTCTGCAGCTGCATTTCTCTTACAAATCCAATTCAATCAAGAGAACTGAAACATCATTAGGAAACCCACTGATTTATCCACCAGTAAAGTGCTGATACAGGCCTCCGTTCCTGCTGCTAATAAATTTTCTGCATAGCAGTGTTGGCTCTCTCTAGGGATCTCCCATTATTCTAATGACTACAAACTTCTAACTTAACCACTGGAATTTTTCAACCTGAAAGTCTATAACAGTAGGGTTCAAAACCTGTGGGAGCCATAGGAAAGAAAGAACATGAGCCAAACTACCCAGTTGCCTCAGAGATGTGTCTAGATGAAACTGCAGATAGAGCAGCACCTGGTGCCTTAGAAAATTGCTGTAGTAGGACCTTTTTTTCCCCTTTCTGAAAGACATTGTCTCCTGTTTTGCTCATCACTTCCTCTCCCTGTTTCCCTCAGTGGGCTTGCCCACAGAGCTTTGCCTCCCCCTCTGTACCTTTCCCTGGCTCCTGCTTGGTTTGTTGCCTTAATTGCCAGCCTGCCAGGCTCATTTACCTCTGCCTCAACCTCTGTTCTACAGAACTGCAGGAAATGCTCTGATAACCCCTGGTAGATGTTGTCTCTGGTTCCTCCTGCCCATTGTCTGCCACCAGGGCTCTGGGCAGTCGCCTCCGAGCTCATCACAGCATCACCTTGTTGACACTTCATGTGCATGAGCCCTTACACACTCTTTCAAGGCCTGGGCATACACTTCTGCTTCCTTTTCAAGGTGGACTTCAAACAGTGTCACTTCTAACAGCCCGATGGGTGTTAGAAGTAATGTTGTCTTTTGGGAATAATTTTACAAGCTGCAGTTTCTGTAGCTTCTTTAATGGCCTTGGATCATTTTGTCTGGCAGGTTCTTGTGATGTTTAGTTTGCCTGTGGTCCTTTCATCTTTTAAACACAAAGAAGCTATATTGGATGGCAGAATTAACGTTCTAGGCTATCTGGGAGTTACAAAACCCTCATGTTCAGCCTGAACTTCATTAAAAAAAAAAAAAAAAAAAGAAGTACAAAAAGTAAGAATCCAGATTCACCTATGACAGTATAACGTGTTTAATACAGTTTTAATAAAAAGTTTTATTACATTACTCACTTGGAATATTATTTTTCTATTTGCTGAACATTATATCCAGGAGAACAAGAGTCAAATAACAAGAGTCTTAAAAAAGTCTTCTTTATTTAAAAAATACAGGCACTCGTAGCTATCTTATGTATGCTCTAAATAAAGGATAAAAGTATTATCAATGTAATATACTTGACACTTCCATTTACTTTTTTATCTCTCCTAATTGAAGAATGGATATGTATGGGTGACTAGTGTGTTCTGCTTTTATGTTTTAATCATGTACTTGTGCATTTGCAAAAAATTAGCTGTCTGTACTGAAAGTAAGAGGAAAATGCTCTTGTTTAGAATAGGTGTTTGGATTTTTTTAGGAAAAATCACCAGGTTTATTAGTCTAGGGAATGAGAAATTACATTAATCTTCAAAACTCAACATCTAATATCAAAATGTCATCTTGTTATTTTTCAAGTTTCTCAGTTTCATTTATCACATTGGGCTTTCTGGGAGGGCTCTCACTCATCTGACCAGAGTGGCTTGAACTTTTTTACTCCTGAGTGTCACATTTCTGGCAGGTCTGATGTGTTTGGCTTTCTGTGAAGTCAGAAGGAGGTTAAGCATTTCCATGATGTCAGCAGATCTGAAGCCACACCTTCCTCCCAAAACCACATCTCACAGAGCTGATGGAGAATGTTGAGCTGCTTCTGTCACCTCCCAGTGAAAAACCTGTAGGGCTGTGCCAGCTCCTGTAGCTCCCACAGCCCAGGACACCCATCCTCTGCAGCCTGTTGGCACTGTGGGCACAGCAAGGATGTTACATTATTGCTGGCTAATGGAGTCTTTCCCATTTTTTCTCTAACACATCACATTTTTGCCACAAACCACAGCTCTGAGTATAGCCACTTGCCAGAACTGGACTGTGCAAAGCAGGAAGAGCAGTACAGAAGCAATGAAACATACTGTGTGTGGAGTGAGAAAATCCCAACACAAAACCCAAACCAGCATTTTGGAATGTGTGTTAGTAGAAAACTAAAGCTGAGTGGCCCTTTAGGAGAGAATTTAACTCAGCTTTGTGATACAGTTTAAGACAACATTCATGTTTACAGAGCAGCGTTAAAACCTTCTGTAGTCAGTTACGAGCTTGTACCTATTGACAGAAGTAAAAGAATGAGAACTAAAGTGAAATCAGCTGGCTGTTTCTCAGTCTCCACTGCTCAACTAAAGCAGGAAAAGAGTTAAAATTACTCCTGCAATTTTCTTCCCCATTTTTTTGAGTTTGATTTTTCAGTTTGCAAAAAAGGCACCTGAGAATGTTCTTAAATGCTCTGTGCCTGCCATCAAAGGAGTTTTCTACTTTGGAAAAAGAGAGAGAGCCTTGTCTCAAAATGTACTTTGCCAGGAATTCTGTCCTGATTAGGCTGCCTTGGAGCGCTTTCTTGGGAGGTTGCCATGCTGAAGTTGTTGGATGGCAGCCATGTGTTCAACACTCTCAAAATAAAGTCTTTTCCCTTAATTTGCAGTGCAACAGAAAACTGAGGTTAAACCTATTGATACCACTGGAGGGTGGGGCTAACATACATATGTATGCAATTATTTTCAGAATATTGCAGAGTGCATATATGCTCACACAGAGGTTGCTCTGAAGTTGAATACTAATGTTCCGTGGGTATGGATTTTGCCCCCCCTCTCGTTTCTTCATTCGCAAATTATTCCACATTCAAATCTCCCCAGTGGTACTTATGAAAATGTTGGATAATCCATACATTTGAGTCAGCTCCCCCTAAAGACCCTAGGCTGGCCTCTCCAGCCCACATGATCATACCTCACAATAGGAACGTAGCAAAGCACTTCAGTCAGTGTTTATATCCAAGACTTCTAGGCTGAGCTCATCATCTCTGATCAATCTCAAGTGAATTTTTGAGCCCAAATGTTTGAGAATGAGGTATGTGGAAGAATGCCTTCATGGGATTATTGTTTCATGATTCACATAGCAGGAGGTAAGACTTTTCTCTCTCTCACTAGGAGGAAGGGTTGTCAGCATTTCTACATTTCACAGATCCATTCAGGAGGATGAAATGAGATGGGCTGCACATGAAGGAGAGGTTGTATCCACTTGTGTTTTTTTCTGTATAACACTTACCTGTTTTCAGATTGCTGGTGCACTCATTCACTTGCAAGCTTTCTGCTCTATATAATGCTTTACTGAAACCACTCATGCTGTCTCAGACCACATATTGTTTCCTACATGGTTCCCTACCAGGTGTGGGTTATATATGGGGCACGCAGACAGAGAAAGGCACAGAAGCAACTGCATGTATCCAGAATAGAAACAGCTTATACCGTGAGATAAGGTGTCCCCCAGACCTGGATCTCTCAGGGACACTCACAGAATATCCTTGCACATAAGTGAAAAATTCTGTGCTTAGGGTAAAATCCCTTATGTAGGCCTAAGTAAAAGCAGAGGTCCTAATCAATATATTGATCCTTTGTTTCCAATGATACCTCTTAATTTTTTTTGTGCCTCTAAAATCACAAAGCAACATTGTTCATTCCACAACTGAGTTCCACAAAGGGTATATGAAATAGAGATGAGTCTATCTTTTAACACTGAAGATGTATTTAGTACTCCATAATTAACACCAAAATGGTAATCACTAATTTTCAGATAAAATTAACTGTGCTACATTGGGAAAAAAATATGCATTTTGTTGAATATATAATTATATATTTTTCAAAGCAATCACTGTTTATATTTACATATTGAGAAACAGTTGTTGGAAATGTGACCTACTTGGTAATAAGAAGCAGTTTTTATTTTGAAGATTATTTATTTCTTATACTATCATACCTGAATGTTAAATTCTGGGAGGGGTATCTACATGTTGGTTAAACTTCATCAAATTACTTCTCATTTTTTATCTTTCCTTTTCTCTCTTTTCCCCCGGACTAAACTGTGCCAATGATCTGATTTTGTGCAGCATTTTGCTGGATGAGCTTTGCAAACAGCTCTCTGCAGTGAGCGCTAAAAAGTGCTTTTGGTGGCAGCAGTTGGAGTCTACAGTGGATCAGCTTCACATAACAGGTACAAAAGACAAAGGAGAGCATGAGTCATTCCCCTTGATCTACCTCCAGTTGCTGAGAGGTGACCACACAGGTCACCTCCTCTTTACACACAGATATAAAGTGCACAAAGTGCACAAAGGGATCCAGCTGCCACCTTACTTCTCTTTAACATCATGGCCTCTGTGAACAGAAGATCACATGGGGCAGAAGAACCACAGTATGCCTCAACTGTACATGGAATCACAGAAGCTCAGTACAGAGAGGATGGCTGAACCCTCCCACCCCCCTTGAGAAAGGCCTCAAAGAACTCTCACTGCAACTAAAACCAGTTTTTATCACTTCTGATTTCCTTAAAGCTAAAATACATTCATGTTAACATTCAAAAGGAGGCTGTTTTACAGGTCCCTGATTTCATAAGGTTCTGGAAATTTGCAGGATTTTTGCAAAAGCAGAGTAGCACTCCATATACTCACTCTAATCCTCTGGAAAGTGGCCATGACTGCTACCCACTGACACTGCCTATGTAGTAGTCAGAGGAAGGAATATCATAATTAACCATTAGCTTCACTGTTAGCAGAGGGAGTCATGGGATAGAGCCTCACATACAGCTGATGTAGGAGCTGAGAACCCTCTGAAACACACAACCCATTAGCACATATTTTTATTAAACCCCTGTCTTTAATGCACCAGAATGTTTAGTCAAAGCTGAAACATTAAGTGGAAACATGCTGCCTTTGATTCGGTTTTTAATTGGGAAGGTTTCCTACCTAGGGCAATCTGTCTAGTTAGATAGCCTGAGGAAAGAGTGGGAGCAAAACAGAGACAAACAGCAGCGCCTATCACACCATTCCATCCACAAATAAGGGATTAGTTTTAGAGCTAGGATGTTCTGCAGTGGAGAAGTGGAGAAACAGATGGAGTCTGGTAAACTAAAACAGCAACAAAAAAATTATATGCAATGAGCCTTCCCTTAAACTAGAAATCTCTTTCACCACTAATTGCTGGACATGGTCAAATACAGTAAAATGTGATATTTCATACTCAGTTACAACTAGTGAGACCCCCACATTCCATCTTGTCTCTTCTTGACTAATCTTGAGACTGAAGTTAAATCTTCTGAACGTCAAATGGCCTCCTTAAGATATCTCCAGAGAGGAGCATACTGCTCCAGAATAGGTTAGGAGGCAATACAAGCATATTGCTACAGGGAGTGAAGGTGTCTCCTGAAACACCTGGCATCATGATGTTAGTATTAGGGTAGCTCTGCATATAGAAAAATGTTTGCAGGTTGTCACCTAAACTATGGAAAAGGTTTTAAGCACCCAACATAAACAATGACATTAATCAATGCAAAATTCTAACCTTTGCTTTCTCTTCTGTAGATCAAATCTGCTTCAGTCGTATTTTATAATCCCTTGATAAGAGATTGTTTGGATCAGTCTGGCTTCCAGCATCATCTACAGCAGGCCTTTATCCCTTCCTTACAGCTACCAGCTATAGCACCCAAGGAACCATTCAAACAGGGAGACTTGCTGAAATGCTGCACTCTTCAGCCTTTGTCTTCTACATTGTGTGCTAGATACAAGAGCAAGAGCATGGACCAAAATCCAGTCATAAGCCTTTCCCAAACAGGGAAATACCTGTTTCTCCAGACATATTGGGTTTGAAATTAAATCCATTAATTTCTATTCCTAACAGAAATTTCAAGTATTCCTGTCTCCTTGACCTCAATTGAATATTGCAATTTAGTTTTGCTTAAGGAGCCAAAACTTCTGTCAACTTCTCTCTTCACTTATCAGAGACTTGGTAGCTCTGTGAGTGGAAATCCCCACTGACTGCGGAGCCATGACCAATATTTGGACAGCTGTTCTTTGCTTTACTCTTTGGAGAGAAAAATGACCAACATTTCTGAGAATGGCAGAAAGTGAGTCCCTCCTCTCAGTGCAAATGTGTTGATATGGACAACTTGTTCTGCACTTCCTGAGGAATATCTGCCTCATACTCCAGTGTAAGTGTGTAAACCCAGCCTGGACAGCACTGACCAGCTTCCCTTGAAGAACTCATCCTATGGATTTCAGTGATGTAGAGTTACCTATAAGTGCAAGTACAGTCAGAATTAAGGGACATTTTTCAGCTGATTCTATTATAAATCAAGCAATATGCTGTACCAACTTCAAAGAATATAAATTTCAATTAATTTTTATTTTAAAAAAGGAAGCTAACTTACACCTTCACCAGCACATAGTGCTGCACACTGTGGGATGCTCTTGCCATTTGCCTCTTGTTCCTGCCATACTTCAGTGCTATTTAGTGCCACTCTAGTTAAGGGTCATATGCTGTTTCCATAATTAATCTAATTTTTCAAAGGTGCATAGCTCATCTACTTTAATTCCCAGTGGGGTCTGGAAGCAGCTTGCTAGTGATCAGCTTAGCTATGATTTTTTTTTTTTTCTATCTTTATAAAATGGCTTACTCCATCAATCCACTTACTGCCTGTTAGAGGAGAGGTATTTACTCCCTGATCCTACAGTGCTTGCATGGTGTTGAGCCCACAGACCTTACTGGAAAAACATATATGTTCATTAATCAATGCAAAAGCTTCTGATCATTTTGGCCCAGGAGACTGTGATTTTTTTGTTAATGGAAAAGAAACCACACATTAACATTGCAACTTTAATAATGAGTGTGCACACTATTTTTGGAGCAAGGGACTGAATTTCCAAAATATGAACTAATTTCCTTAAAAATTAGTGTTCACACTTCTGTCACTCTTTTGCTTTTGAACGTTATTAATATGTTCTTAAGCAATTGATCTCAATTTGAGGTGAAAAATATTGTTACATAATTGAATAGATTGATGTCTTAATGATCATAGGAGGAAATGAAATATGTCCTTACACTGCACATAAATAACAGAAAATTAGTGTATTATTATTGTGGCAAAGACAAAGGAAAGGCATGCCAAGTACCCAGTTAATGTAAATCAGCACAATCTAATTGATACTACTCACTGGAGATGCACTTACTCTGTCTAAAGCACTGGCCTTTGCAACTGAAGCAATCAAATTGCTCTAATGGTAAAAGTCCAATTCAGGAAAGCAACTAAACTAAAAAGCTGACTTTGCCACTCTCTTCCATACCTGTCTTCAGTGTCTGTGAAGGATCACTCCTGTGTGGCACTATTATTTTTACCTCCAACATCTCTAGGTATGGGGAAAGGGCTACTGGTAATCTCCTAAAGAAGAAGCCACCCATGTGCCCCCAAACTACCAGGTCTGTTACTTCCAGAGTCCCGTTCCGAATTTTCCCGAAGCCAAGACACATTCCTCGCAGTGTTTAAAGAATGACAAAGTCCCTGCGAGCATCGTCGCACGCGGCTGTGTGGCTGGAACGCCGCTCAAGTGGCAGCTCCCGCAGTGCTGCGTGACGCTGGAAAGCGGCATCAGACGCTTCAGAAGGGGCTGTGAAGACAAGAATCACATTGCTGAGCACGGGTATAGACATCAATGAACGAAATGATGTTGTGTTTGAGTACACAGTGCCCTTGCCATTGTCACAGAGAAACATAAGGGGGCAGGTGCCTCTGAAGGTCAAGGGTGCCCGCAGCTCAGGTTCCCAAGGTTTCCCAGGCGAGAGGGTCAGGGGTCCTGCCTGCCCGCGGCGGCTCG
>VZRH01003987.1:496413-554680 GCA_013397555.1 Urocynchramus pylzowi | reverse complement strand
TTGAGCGCCCCGGCAGCGCGGGGAGCGGGAGCGGCCGCCCCTCCGCCCGCCTCGCTCGGCGCCGCTGCCGCAGAAACTCCGCGCAGGGAGCGGGAACGGGCGCAGGGACACCCTGTCCGGCGGGACAGCGGGACCTTGCTCGCCAGCTGCAAAGCGCTCCCTTCCTCTGAAAAGAAATCATTGATGTGGATGATGATGATGATGATAACAATGCAGAATGAGGGATCTGTCGTTTCGGGGGTGGTTGTACGCAGCCGGCCCGGAGCTTCTGCATCCCGTGGTCCATCCTCAGTGGCCGGGGAAGAGGCGCACTCGGGGGCGGCCGTGGGGCCGGAGCGTGCCCGGGGCTCTCCGCGGGTCTCGGTCCGCCCCCGGCGCTGGGAGCTGGCTCGGTCTCGCCCGGCTTCCCCTCGGCATACGGCGGAGAGGGGGAGCCCAGCTCCTCTTCGCCAGAGCCGCGTCCCCAGAGGCGCGGGTCAGCTTTTGCCGGGGTGTGAAGTTTGGTCGGAGAGGGGGAATAGCCTCGGGACACAGGCGGGAGAGTGGAGTGGGCAGTGCTGAGTGCTCCCGTGTGCCGGGCGCGGTGCGTTTCGGTGTGAGCATTGGGGAGGGAATCCTGCGGGCCATTGGGATAGCGTGGTGCGCTGTTCCCTCGGCAGCGGTGGGTGGAAAGGGGCGACTTCTGTTCCCAAACTTAGGGGAGGGTAGCGCTTGCGTGAGTGTGGTAACAGGAGCAGAAATGGGGCCCCAGGGAGGGAAGGATCCCACATGGGTCCGGCGGCAGTCTGCACTCATCTTCAGCACTCCCGTCCTTTCAGAGTGGCACTTTTAGCATATGGGCTGCTCTTTCAACCAACAATACATCCAAATTAATTAAGCAGCGATGAAAGTTAGGAGGTTTGGAAAAAGAGAAGATAGAAGAATACAGCTGTATCTTTGGTCTGGTTTGCCACTGGCATATTATTGCTTAGAGGTTGCAACTGCTAAAGCAGAGCTATCAGTGCGTGCCCGAGTGTTAATGTGCACACACTGATGCTGGCACTGTCTCTGGTTTTAATTAAGAAGAAAAAAAATTAATTACTCAGCCAAAGCTAAAGGAGGCTGACAGAGTTCCTATGGTTGCTACTTTGTTAAATTAATTCGCATCACCTAATTCCCTAATTTCTAAATGCTTATTAACTGGTTTGTTCCCTAGCTTAGTGAAGATCAGACTCCTCTAGTGTTAATGTCTCTTTACTAAGCTTTTTAGAAGTTTTCTACACCCCTTTCAGTGCATGGTAAAGTACTGATTCCTGTAGCCTTAGCAGCTCTGATGGTTGAAACAAACCAACTAGCTGTATTAGCAGCATCAAAAAACTTATTTTTTGTGTCCATATTCTGATACTAATTTTTTAGATGATTCTTTTCCTGTGTGAACTTTTGGTATTAAATGAAACTACAAAGTGGGCAGCATCTCCTCTTGTCTATATCTCACTGTCTTCCTCTTAACTTGCACTTTAACTGGCATGGGTTGGTGTCCAGTAAATCTTGGAATGGGGAGGGAAGAGGGATAGAAACAAAAGAATGTTTTTACTGTCTTATTAAGGGAAGAGTATTGACTTCCATGTAAAATTGTTCTTAAATGTCTTTGCTGCTAAGTGTATGAAATTGGTTTTCCTTCAGTGAATTAAGCTGCTAGCGGTTTGAAATCAAAACACTGTTTTAAATCTTTGTGAGTGATTCACCTTAAGGAGAAGCTCATCTTTATTTCAGTCCTAAAATCTAAAAAAACCACTAAAGTTAGTCTTGCACACTGTGGATCTGCAACAGTGTGTGAAGTATATAATTTATGTCCGTATAGAAGGTGTTGTCCTGAATGTAGCAGTTGGGAAAAGGGGAGTAAAGACAAGAAAACTTTTCTTGAACATTTTGCTCGTAATGATGATAATAACAACACAAAATTCCAAGGTCTGCCGAGTTCTTTGCTTAGAAGCATTGTTGGATGACCAAGCTGTGCCTGAGTTAATGGCAGTTTGGTCAGTCAGGAGAGGGGACTTGGAGCAGAAATTTCATATGAAGTACTTCAAAAAGAAGTCACAAAAAGAAGCCTTTGTCAGCTCGTGGTCCAGTCCCCTATGAATACAACGTTTTGTTTCTGTCATTGCATAACTGTTGCCTTGGCATTAGGTAGACTGAGGCTGATGTGATTGTCTCAGCAGGCCTTGTGTGGAGCCCCAGTGCTGTTCTTGAGCTTCCTGACCTGATGGCAGGGATGTGTTGGACTGCTTCTCATTAAGACAGTTCCAGTTGTCCTTGCTCACACAAAACTTTTGTGTAGGACTGGCTTACCCAGGCTGGTTTTTGTTTTCCTTGTTGGAGGCTGAGAGCCCTCTGCAGCCATTATTGTTCTTTGGGCTTTTGGCTCCTCAGCACTTCTGAAACTTGGGCACCCTATTCCCAGCACTGGGTAGGCTTTGCACTGGCTGGATGGAGGGTCCTCAGTAAGGAGCAGTGCATTGCCTTGTGCATCTCCTGTGGGAAGTCCCACCCATGGGCATCTTACATCGTGGCACACACTCTCTAAAACATAATGTTTCACTTAGAAGGTGGGGAGGGGGGGCTGTTATTTTACAAAATGAACAAAAAAATTCAAAAGGTTCTGGTTCCTAAAAGTTTGAAAAGCACGATACAACATCATTTCTTGGGAGCTGTGTGTTTTGGTAGTTTTATGCTTTTTCTTCCTTGTACTCTCCAAACTGTTGCTTTTTACTTAAAAGAAAGAAAAAAGTGGTTGGAGCAGTGTGGGTGCATATGTTATATTTGGATTGGTTGGTTTTTTGAAAAGAGATGTTGAGGAGAACACTGCCTGCAAACAGAGGATGAAATTTTGCCTGTCTTTATGTAGGTTCTAGTCCCATTTCTCTGAAGTCCCCGTGCAGGAACTGCTGCCTAGTGGAACCTAAAGGCCTGGGAATTCCCAGAGGTGTCACACTGGGGCCATCTCCTGTCCTTCACACCTCCTCCAGCCCATCCAGCTCCATCAGCAGTACTTGCTTCTGTGTCCCTGTTCCTCCCTGAATCCCAGAGCAGACCTTCACCTTCTTGTAGACATTATCTTCAGGAGTTCCAGCTTAGGGGCTGTTGCCACCCAGAGAAATGGTCCTTGCTTTTACACTAAATGTGCCTGAAGTAGGTTCAAATATTCCCTAAACCAGGCTTTTTTCTTATAAACAGCTGGGGGCAAATCCTGAAAGAGAATCAGTCTTCTTTCTTTCTATTCAGCTGTACATTTCATTCAGGTAGGAGCTGAAATCTTTCCTGTCTAACATTAACAGTAAAATCTGATTAACTTTGGTGTCATTAAGGGTGGCTGGATTTCAATTGCCAAGTGGTGTAGTCCATATTTTCTTAAATTGTACACCTCTTAAGCATATTTAATCTCATTCTTATTAAAAGAAAAGAAGCTAATATTCAAGTTGTCTTCTCACAAAAACCTGTGAAATACAAAATTTTATACTGCTGCCCTTCCTCTATCTCCACAGCACCTGTTTGTGCTTTAAAAGGTACTTAATTTGCCTTCTCACTGTAATCCTTCTCTGTCTGAGAAGGAGGCAGAGGAGAAAATGTTGTGTATCTTGAACAATCTGTGTTTTCACTATATTCACAGGTTCTTCCTCATCCTCTCTTTTTAAGTGTGGGGTTCTGTAATACAGGATATCTTCTGTCCTGTGTGTTAATTCTACATCTGATAGATCTTGAGTTGTTACATTTCAGAAAAACATACTGGATGATAAATTGCATCCCTGGGAGGTCTGAACTGTCAGTGCCTGATTGCCTGTCTTTTTCAGAGTGTTTATAGAATTTTTAAAACCAGTTGAAGTCTCCAGGTGTCTTCTAATCATAGAATATTTTGGTTTGACCTTTAAAGATCAATTGATCCAACCCCTCTGCTATGTGCAGGGACATCTTTTCACTTGCTCAAAGCCCTGCCTAGCCTGATCTTGAACACTTCCAGGGAAGGAGTATCCAGGGATTGGTCACCCACAACTTCTCTGAAGAATATTTAGTGATAACTGAAGTCCTTATTCTAAAAAACTGAGTCCATTCTTCATTTCAGGATAAGGTGAAAAAATCCTTGAAACCAAACCCAGTGAAGCCCACTTCCTGCTGTCTTTTTTTCCTCATACAGCAGTATCACATTGTCTGAGTGGTGCATGTTTTCCTTAGCAAGGATTGTCTTTTCTCTGAGGTACACAGTTGTTGAAGGCAGATGCAAAATTACTCCTCTTATTGTATTTCCACTGATAGTTTCTGGTTAGAAATGTGTTGCTGTCCTTTCAGAAGCGGGAGAACATTGTATCCAGTGAAATTTCACTGAAGTAGAGCATTTGCTGAGGGAACTGCTGTGTGCTGCTGCGTCACCTCACTCCCCACAGTCTCTGCTCTTCCCACTGATGGCTTTCTCTTCTGTTTGACCTCCCCCACGGGCACCCCAGCTGTGTGTGCCCTTGGCCTTTCCTCAGACATGCCACACCAGGTCCCCGTGAGTGCCTGCCCTGCCCTGCCCTGCCCTGCCCGGCAGCAGAGCTCGGCTCCTCGCGCCATTCCCGCTGAGGTGCCGAGAGCTTGCCCAGAGCCACGGGAGCTGCCTTCCTCGAGCCCACCTCGGAAAAGTTCCATCTCTTTGTGGCCCCACAGTGTTAATGCTGTGGAAGATGATGGAGCATGTGGCATCTCGCTGGGGTCCCAGTCTGGTGAGGTGTGTGGTGAGACATTTGGGAGGCCATTTTGCAGGGTTCTCTTAAGCACGCTTGTGGCTGCATTGGTTTGATAGAAATCAAGATTCTTTCTGTTCATCTGGCTGGTTCCTTAAAATCCATTAGTGTACAAGTGCCTCTGGGTTTGCACTGGTGCGAGCACATGTAAGGAAAGATAGTTTAGCTTCCATGTGGAACATCAAAGATGGTTGTATTAAAGTGATGGGTCCCAGCTGAGCCTGCAAGCTTCTCTCTGTAGAGGTGCAGAATCCTGTGCAGGGAGGATTACTGGGTCAATACCCACAGTGGTCAAAGGGCAAAACAGAGCCCATCACATCCATCTCATAAGTTGGCTTCTTCCAGGTCAAGTGCAATGTAGCCTGTGGCCCAAAGGAAGCAAACTTGGCTTGACAGTACCCAGAGAGGAATCCATGTCTCCTGATTCTTTCCCAGCTTTTATTCTGCAGGTGTGAACTTGAGACAGCTTTGGTGCAGGGATAGCTGTGCCACTCAAAATCCTTCCCTGTACCCTGTAAACACAGTGGACATCAGTGGAGATGTCACCACTCAGTGTAACAAATAGGTAGCATCCTATGTACCACTTAATTCTTAGCTGTTTTTTGCTTTCTATTGCTGCTCTGTCTTGGTACTTTGGCAGCCTTCCTCTCCATAATTATTGGTCTTTTGGGTTTTAGGCTCAAAAGCTTGCATGGGAAGTTGTGGCTCGGGAAACATTTACAAGCAACACAAAGAACTATGAGAATTCAACATCTTTTGTTCTCCCTGGTTTTGGAGCTCTTTGACTTGCAGCAAATTTCAAAATGTGAATGGAGCTTATGTTTCATTAACAGAAGGATGTGCCAGCCACAGAGCTATTGATAGGTACAAACCTCAGTGCCTTTCTCTGCATCACTTTTAGGCATATTTGTTTTATGTTTTGATAGTTCTGTGCATGACACACTTGGAAATTTTAGCCTAGAGTTATATGTACAGAAAAGGACTTTCAGAAATCTGTCTGTACTTTAATATTTGGGATTTTTTTAATTTTTTTTTTTTTCTCCTGTGGGGAGATGTTGAAAAAGACTGTGGTTCAAGGCTAGCTGGGACTTGGGTCACGAGCAAGACTGGACTTCTTTTGAAGTATCCAATGTAAGATACAGCCTTCATAATTTTGTTTGGGGTTTTTGTAATGTCTGTTAAGTGCATAGAGCAATCGTTGCATATTGCAGCCTAAAGCTCTTGTCATTGAACACACTCCTTCAATGTCAGTGGAAATACAAGAATTGCCCTGGTGTAAACCATACATAAATCAGAGCTGGATTGCACTGAAGGCTAACAGGGCAGAAGTTTTGCAGGAGTAAGGAAGCAGCTGGCTTGCCTTCCAGGTGCTGGTTTGTGGATAAACAGAAAGGACACCTTGTGTTAACAATGCAGCTGGTCAGGAGATCCAAACCCAGAGTAAATGATGGGAGTTCAGCCAGAGGAGGTTTATAGTTTGAGTAGTGCACTGGTTTTCTCAATATTGGAAACATACACTTGGGCTAATTGGTTGTTTTGCTGAGCTGAGGCAGTGGGGTCTACCCCTGATGGCTACCTGGGGAGGAATCTGGCTCCCTCATGCAGCCAGCAAGGCACAGCTTACTGGGACTCTCCAATGTCTGGCTTTACCCTTTAATCTATGATTTTGCCAGCTTACATGCTAACAAATTTATTGAGGCTTCTCAGTCCTACTGCTGGTGTGTATCAGTGGAGCTGCTGGGTGCAGGTGAGCACTGTTTGCCTGCAGTCACCTGCTGACACCTTTGACACCCTTTGGGAGCCCACTTGGGTGTGTGGCTGCTGTTGGGTCTTAGCTATCTCTTCAAGAGAGATTTCACACTTTTTAATTTATTTTTTTTTAATTCTGTGGGTTTATATGCA
Source organism: Urocynchramus pylzowi (assembly GCA_013397555.1). NCBI lineage: Eukaryota > Metazoa > Chordata > Aves > Passeriformes > Fringillidae > Urocynchramus > Urocynchramus pylzowi. Next base: position 548,024 of record VZRH01003987.1, on the reverse strand, counting down.
TTTTCTGTTTGGGCACAAATGTTTCATGGCATAAGACAGTGCTTTTGTCAACTTAAGATTTCTTTTCAAGATTTCTTAAGTTCAAGGTTCTGCAAATTTCTGTAGGGATTTTCTGGAATGGAGTCCTTTGCACACACCATGCCAACAAACACTGTGCAGGTCTGAACTAGTGCAGGACACTGGCTGGATCTTCCATGCTTTTTTGTGAATTCTTTACTAAAGTAGTTTTAATTTTCTTGTTCTCTGTGTTTTCTGTATCTTGTATTTGTACTTTTCCTTTTCTTTGTTTTATTTTTTGTAAGGAATAACTTTTGGAAGGTTTTAAGTGATTGCTACTTGTGTCTAAACTTACGCTTTTGTTACCAAAACGATGTTGACATAAATGTCAGGCACTTTCCCAAACAAAAGCGTAAAATGAGTTTTTGTATTTGTTAAGCACACAGCTGAAAATAAGTTTGCCACATGGAACTTCCCTTGTGGGAAATTAAATGCTTTTCTTGAGCTGTTTAGGCATGCATTAAAAAATAAAAAGTCATGAGGAAATAGAGATGTCTAGTGGGAGTATTTTGGAGCTGTTTTGGTGCAAGCACAGGGATCTGCTCCAGCACATCTGTCAAGAACCCACGACTTGCAAGGTGTAAAAACAGGAACACTTAATGCAACATCTGCTCATGTTCTGTGATGGGCACAGGTACAAAAGCCTTGAAATCTCTGAGATATTTGTCATGCCATGTCAGGGGAATGTAACAGAATCCAGTCCATGTAATTGTCTGCTCTCCAGCCAGTGAAGTTATTAGGCACTAAAGCTGATAGCAGTTACATTGAGCCAAAGTTTTGCATAAGCAAAAGCGAGGAATGCAATGCAGAGGGGCTTTGCTGTGTGTGACTGATGTAGCCTGTGTTAGTAATAATTTCCCTTATGCAATGTATACCTTCACATCATAGACATTTCCCCCATACTGTGCTGAAATTGAAATGGTGATTTCTCATGCTTGGTAGCTGTCTGATGAAAATCCCCCAATTCAGATTATGCCTGGAGACTTAAAGTAACAATGATGTGAAATAAAAAATATCCAGTTAAGTAATTTTTGCTCGGTTTAGCCTGCAATTTTTTAAAGGGTTTCTCCCTTTAAATTATTTTAAAATAGTTTGAAATTACCTGTTTTTCTCCTCAGACTTTATCTATGAGAAGCATACAATAGATACTTAATCTTTAACCTTCTCCTGAAATTCTTTGACATTTTTCATGTTATCTGCCACTGATATGCTTGCAACACCATGCTTGAGAAATTGTTGTAATCCACCACATACTAAATTCCTCTTATTCCTCAGTGGAAACCTCAGGAAAGCAAAAAAGAAAAAAAACAAAAAGAACAAGGAAGGAGTAAAAATCTCTTGAAAATGCTGAGTTGAAGTAGCTGTGGCAGACTGAAGGTAGGTATTCGAGGAGTGGGTGTAACTGAAACAAAACACAAATGAGGTAGCAGCACGAGTCAAGACTCAATTGGTTTCATCCTTAAACAATCTGCAGATTTCATTAAAATTATTTTATTTTCCTGTAAAACTTTATTTGTGGATTTTTTGATGTTTCCTATGGCTGTCATCATAAAATCTGCTGAATGTTTTCCCATAGCCATCAACTTTCCAGCTTGTACAGAGTGGTTTAGGCGCTTTCCTTTATCCTCGCAGAGAGGAAGTGCTGGATATCGTGGTCAAACCTTGTCCTTCCCTCCCTCTAGGCTGTTTTAGGTTTTGTGGGCAGGGATGTGTGTGGGTAGATAGTTCTCTGCCCCCCTTATTCCTGTTGGCATTTGATCCTCCACTGAAGACCTTCTCCATGAAGTGACGTCCAGAAGCGCTGGCTGGTTTTGCACGCGTGCGATTCGCACGTGGTAGGTGAGCGCAGCTGTGGCTGTGACCTGTGCTTCCAAGTGAGTGATGTACCTCTCTGAGAGACAGAAAACCAGAGAGACTTTAAAAGAAACACCTTTAAAACAAACAGAAAGTCAGGAGACACTTTCTTAAAGCAAAATTAGGTGCTTTACTGGAGGGAGGTTGGAGTCTTAGATTTCTATTTCCACAGCAACAAAAAGGCATGGTACATGTGGAGTATTAAGTGTTGTTGCCAAGGCTAATGGAAATGTCCCAGCTGCTGTTAAAACCTGACATATAACTGTGTTAATTATTGCACATCGAGTCTTCCGTTCCTATAAGAACATGCAAAAAGAAAAGGTTCAGGAAAATGCCAGGGTAGTTGCAGTCAGCACTAGTTACTTGTCCCCCTTACAAAAAACGTATTTAGTTGATAAAAACACTTTGTTTCATATTTGTTTAGTTGATCTTAGATAGCATTGGTATTTTTTGGCTGTAGAGATACCTGCAAAATTAGTCAGTATGATGGCTGTAGGATAGCTATCTACCTTCTGAAGATTACCTACCGTCTTAGAAATAAATATGTTCAAAGTGGTTAGAAAATTAGAGGTTTAACTGAGGGATGAGAATGGAAACAATCCCTGAGTTTCTGTTTAAAAAACCCAAAGAAACCCTACCAGTCACTTGGAAGTGTAGTGTCTTTGTTCATTAGTTGTTCCTCTGGCCTGCTAACGGGGCTCTCTGTGCAGGGCTCCTGAGAAGAGGCTGAGGAGGATGTCCTGGTTTTGGCCAGGACAGAGGTATTTTCTTTGCAGTAGCCATGAGGAGGCAGAGCCTGGAGCTGTGTGGGTACATCTGGGTTGCTATTCTATACCAGCCTCATCACTGCCAGGGGTGGAAGTAAGGGACTCCTGCTCCTGGGAGGAACATGGACATGGCTTGCATGGTGGGGAAGCGTGGCCTGTGGAGGGTGTCTGCCACTGTTTTTCACTGTCCCAGGCTTAGTGAGCATTTTTAAGTGAGCCTGTAAATCACCCTCTCTTTATACACTTTTTTCATTAGTGTTGTTCAGATGCTGTTCATTTTCTTATCTTGTTTCTAGTAACTTGTTCTTATCTCAACCCGTAATCTCTACCTTTTGTTTCCCACCAGAGTGGGGGAAGAGGGGAGTGGCTTGTTTTCTTTTTAGTGGGAGTGCTATATTGGGGAGTGCCCTTCCTAAACCAGGACAGTGGACTTCCTAAGACGACACAGAAGGGGAAAAGCAGTTCTTCAGCCAAAATGTGAGTTCCCAAAGCACTGCTTCCTCTTTCCCATCATATAAGGCAGGTTTATCAATTCAGTAAATGCCATCATGCTTGTTTAAGTTCTCGTCATCTGCAATCCTTTTAAAAATACTTGATCCTTAAAACTCTTGTGTTTTAGGGAAGAGACTGGTAAGATTAGTGGGAGGAAAGCATGCTTTTTTCCTTCCATATGTGTTCGTGAGCGTGACTGCTGTGCCCACTTCCCACATGGTCAGTAGTCTGTCTTCTTCTGCATGTGTGAAACATCCCTTATGTTGGCTTCTGTACCTTGTAAATAAAGTGTTTTCTATTGCCTTACTCAGAAAATATGTCAAGCTTTTTGTTACATATGCTTCATTGCTCCGACACTTGAGCTTTGCATTTGCATGTGGTTCTTAGATCTCTGTGGAGAGAGATTTTATTCTCCCTATCCAAGTTTAAACATAGGAGAAAAATAATGGAATTGTAGGATAGCTTGGATTGGAAGGTGCCTTAACGATTATCCAGTTCCAATTCCCCTGCCATGGGCAGGGACATCTTCCACTAGACCAGAGCTCCCTATCCAACCTGGCATTGAACACTTCCAGGGATGGAACATCCACACCTTCCTTGGGAGACCTGGTTACAGAGTCTCACCACCCCCACAGTAAAGAATTTCATCCTAGTATCTAATCTAAATTGGCCCTCTTTTCAGTTTAAAGCATTACCCCTTGTCCTGTCACTACCCTCCTTGGTAAAGGGTCCCTCCAAATCTTTTCTGTAGGCTCCCTTCAGGTACTAGGAGGTGCTACAAGATCTCCCCAGATCTTCTCTTCTCCAAGCTGAGCAACCCCAGCTCCCTCAGCCTGTCTTCCTAGGATGCTCCAGCCCTCAGTTACCCAGAGGAGGTAACAAAGATCATCTTTGTAACCTCCTCTGGACCTGCTCCTAAAGGTCGATGTCCATCCTGTGTTGAGGATGCTGCAGCCCAGAGCCCAGGCTGCAGTGCTCCATCTGGGCTATCACACTGCCAGAGCAGAGGGGCAGACTTGCCTCCCTCAACGTGCTGCCCATGCTGCTTTTGATTCAGCCCAGAGTACAGTTGACTTTCTGGGCTGCAAGTGCACACTGCTGGTTCAAAGTCAGTTTTTCACCCACCAACAGCTCAGGTCATTCTTGGCAGAGCTGTTTCAGTCCAGTCATCACCTGGCCTGTATGCATGGTTGAGATTGCCCTGACTCAGGTGCAGGTCCTTACATTTGGCCTTGTTAAGCTTGCCTTTATTTGCCATTTTAACACTATTTTCTTGTGTCAGGCTAAATCACTGACATCACAGCAGTATCCCAAAATTTAATTTATCCTGAGCTGTTAGATGTGGTCCCAGAGACATTCAGTATAGACATTTTGTGCACTCAGGTGACTTCCATGTCACAAATGGACTTGTAGCAGTAACCTGTGCTCTTCTGTGGCAGACACAGATGGGACTGTGACACTTCAAGCCATCAGGCTTGGCAGCTGTTGTGTGCCCTGCTTTGTCCTGAAGGGGACCCTGGTGACAGCCTGCATCTCAGGCCTTCCACAGCACTTGGGATGTACTGTGCCAGTGCTTCCTGCTGGGAGATACTGCCAATTAATTTAAAATCCTTCCCCTAGGTCATCATGACTTTAAGGAGCTTTTGCACTTACTCAGAAACTGCCTTTCTTCCTTGAGTGTGACCTGCCAAGGCAGCTGTGTTTCTCTTAAGCACTGTAGTTAATGATACAAAACATGAAGTTTGAGAGGAGATCAGGATTCCAGCATTTCTTGGCTGTGTACTCACTGTCAGCATCCCTTCTGTGGGAGACTAGAATGACCAGGAGATTTTGTGGCTGCAGGACAAAGTGTAGGCTGTGGCTTGGACATCTCTGATGCTTTCTGCAGTGGCTTTTGAGGAGGATCCTCATATGGCCTTTCTGGGCTTAGTGTGAAAGAAGACAAGCTTTCTTTTTTCTCCTGGTGTCTTTTTGTTGTTTGTTCTTTTATTTGTTTGTTTTATTAATGAAGTACAAAGGAAAATAGGCTGTTCAGATGGAACAGTAGCATTGCATAAGAGGGTCCTTCCTCCTTGTGTTTGTGGAGGCTGCTGACATACTCTTTGGCTACATCATGCCCTGTGGAGTAGGTGGCTTCGAGTCAGAGGGTAATGACAATGCCCTTGTATGTGCTATGGCACAAGTTGCAGAGTGTGGAAATCTGGTGGTGCTCTGCCTAGCTCTGTAGCTTCTGTCCTCTCAGGGTTATGTAGTAACCTAAGCTTAACCTCTGTTCAGACAATCTTAAATTGGCCATTAACTCAATCACACATGCAGACTTTTTCATTTCCAGTTTTGCTTGGGAGTGCCAACTCTTCAGTCTCTTCTCATGAAGCTGTGAGTGGCCTTACCTGCATTTGCATGGTAGGAGTTTGCTCAAGAAGTACCTTCCCAAGTGTTAGCCCCAGCAGCTGTGTTCCCCTGCAGGCACGTGAAGAGGCAGGGCAGCAGTTGCCAGCAAGCATCACCGCCGTCTTTTGTTTCCCTCAGAGCTATGGTGACCCTGGATCTGAGACCAGGAGTGTATGCACTGGAGATGATTTAAGGAAATCTGCAGCACTGCATACTAATTGATTCAGGTCATGGTACTCACAGGATAAGTGCAGCAGCTTCCTGCCTCCCAAGTGGTTCCTGTGGTTCTGATGTGAACCTCTTTGGTTCATGCCAAGAAAAAAAAACTGTGTAGTAATTAAAATTAACCTGACCTGCTTTAGAGGAGCCTGGTTTGAATTAGGGCATGATTATTAACTCTAGCAGTATTTGGCTTTGCTAAATCTTTCCCTTTGCTTGCACATCATTCCTTTCCTGCCATTCTATCAGCTCAGTAACTGGGGTAGTATTAGTTTATATGAGACCCCCTCATCTCTGTGGAGGAGACCAAGGCTTGGCTAACACAAAGCACAAGCCTTGCTGGGACTCTGTCAGGGCTGACAGGGTCTCATGCTGTCCCATCTCCAGAAAGAAAATGGGGAGTGAAAAGATAACTTCGTGTGCATAACTGACCTGAAAGCTGTTCTTCTCATGGGTGTCTAAAATAGTTAACATAATTGGACTGCTTGGAGTTTACTGCATTAAATCCAAGTCCTCTGAGCTTTAAGGGCATTGTCTTTTATATCTGTGTGTGGGAAATTCAAGAAAAGCAAGAGTGTAACAGAGTTTTAATCTCAAACCATGGAAGCTTCATCAGTTTGAAGGCTCAAAGTCCCTTGCTTGTGATTTTCATTCCCATGAACTAGATGATTTGCCTATTTTTTCTTTATATGTAGATGACACCATTTTAATGTGTCTTCAAGCCCTCTTTGTTGGCTGGGTAATAGGTGAACAGGAGTTTTCATAAAACAATGCAGTAAAGCCTTTTTGAAAAGGAGAACTTTGCATCAGGTTGTCTTTCACAGGTCACAGCTACAGCGTGCCGGTTTCAAGGTCTCTCATGTGACAGCTGTGCTACTTATTTTCCAAGATATTTTTCAGACAGGAGCCATTGGGAGCTGCTGAAGTGTTTTCCTGAGTTCTTCTCTGGTGTAGTGCCTGGATGCCCTGATGCTCCTGCCTTGTTCTGCTGTGCCATACAGTGGTGTGGTAAGGTCCTCCATGACTGATCTCTGGTGATGGAGTGAATATTCTTCTTTTTTCACCATTTGTTTGTTTCTACAGTGTTTAAAAAGTTGATGTTGGCAGAAAACCAAAAATCAGTAGGATTATTTTTTGATCCAAAGAAGCAGGATATTTGAATTAGAAAGGTCTTTCTCTGAAAAATATTTTTTGGGAAAAAAATGTTTAACATGCACATTGTGTTATGCTGCCTTTTTTTTCCCTCTGAAAGAATTGTCTCTGCAGTGAAGTGAAATTGATCCTTAGTTTGAAGGATGTATTGGACATTGTATTGGACATTCCTTCAGCTTGGGAACAACTGGAAAGGAAAGCAGATGTGTGAGTTGTACAGAGAGGCTGTGTTTTTGGCTCTAGTTTTCCCTGATTCTTCCTTTGAAGTTCTAATTTATCTTTAGAAAACATGAGAAATTAGAGGTCACTAAACATAATTTTCTGTGCTCTGACAAAATCATTAACCACTGGTAATACCCAAACATAGCAGTCCCTTCTCCCTTTTTGAAGAATCACATTTTTGCAAGATACCATTAACCCCCAGTAGCTGTGAGGTGTCTCATGTTCTCTAGAGAGCATCTCTTTGCTGTCTCCTTGCTTTCTGTGCAAGGGTCAGTGTCCTTCAGAGAGCTGCAGATGCCTAGTTCTTTAACACTGCAAAATCTTTGCTCTTGGTTCCTGCTCCTATCCAGCCATTGTCTGTTGTAGTCCTTGAATGCTGAAGAAAAAAAAAAAAAAATCACAAGACCTGCTATTATTTTGGAGGCTTTTGTTTGCTGTTTGTTTTCTGAGCATTTAGTGGCTGGTACTTACTTCAAATTTTCCTTTTTCCATCGTGATGAATGGAAATCTACTTCTTTTTTTTTTTTTTTTTTAATTTCGGAGTAACAGCTGAAGGCTTTCATGTATGCTTTAGTACTTGGACTTGAGCTGGGCACCAGGTCTTGATAAACTTGCTGATGGTATTGCAAGAGGCAGTTCAAGTGTAGCTAGCATGTTTCTTCTTACATAACTCTAGTTAGTACCTTTGCTGTTGCTTTGGGAAAAAAAGGCTCAATGTGTTCCACTCTTCCTGCCCCTGCTTTTTATGCTCTTCTCTTTTGTACAGGGATTTCTGTTGCAGATCTGTAGGAAAGCACAGAGCCTAGGCAAACACTGAGCCTCCAGAGCTTATGAAAGGCCTGTCTTTTAAGGAAGCATATCTGAAAGGAAATTGTGGAAACGAAACAGGGATCCCTTCTTTCGGTAGGTGGTACCTATTTGCTGTCTGGAGGAGAAGTACTGTGGTATACCACAGTACATTTTAAATTCTGAAAAGGGTTTCTTCCCCTATCTCTTCCATCTAGTCAGACAAGATCTTGCTATTTATTTTCTTCATTTGAGTGATGTCATATACTTCAGTGATACTTCAGTTCATTCCCTGTTTGGTCATTAAAGAGGCTCCATCAGTTGTTGCATCTTTGTTACAAATGTGTAGTTTAATACCAATAAATTTTAGAGTGTGGGAATGGAGATTTTCATAGTATGCCACTAAGGAAGTGTTTCAAGGCTGATGTAAGGGTGATATTCTTTTACTCTGCAAGCTCTGCATTTTTCAGGCAAACTTTGCCATAACAGAGCAGTTAGGAAGCAGTGGTTAGTGGGTCAGACAGGCCCAGGGGGCTAAACTGGGGTTTGCTCAGCCAAATGTTAGTACTTTTTAATCAACGCTGAATTTTGCGTGCAACATTCTCTTCCTTCCCCAAAGCCATAACAAAAAAGAAAAAAAAAAAAAGGGTGTTCAATTGGGTCATGCACAACATCTGTGCTTTACTAAACCAGTTAGGGAGGTACCCCAGTGGGAGAGGAGAAGCTGCCTATAGCTACTGTTAGAGCATCTTTTCACCACTGTGCCTTTGGTGGTCTGGGACTAGCAGCTGTCAATGAAAATCTGTGTGCAGTCCTCAAAGCCCAATTTTGAAGGAAAAGGAGAATTTCCTTTCAGATTTTGTGCTGCATTTTTACAACAATTGCAAAATTCCAATAAAACAGTGTCATGAAAATTGGAAGTGCGATTAATTTGCAGTGCTGTGAAATAATTGCATAGATTTCTTTTCACCCTGTTCAGCTTCCTTAGGTGTTAGGCTGCTTCACACCAAGGAATTGTTTTGTCAAATCTCTCTGCTGCCACCTGTTCAGTCTCCAGTAAATGTAATTAATGTGATGGTAGGAATGACAGAGGCTTTGGCCTCTCTTGTCTAGAGGGTTTATGTATTCTCCACCACAGACTATGTGTTAATTGGGCTAGCCTGATAAGTTTCAATTTGCTTTGGTACAGGCCTCTTTTGACAAAAGGCTTCATGGAGGCCAATTTAACTTTTTAAAAGTTCATTGCAGTAAAAAAGCCTCAGTGAACATATAGTGCAGGCATCTTTGATTTGAAGTTTTTAAATTCAGCTGAATTTCTTCCAGTAAATGGAAGTTTATTAAATTCATCACCCAAAGCAGGCTGAGTCTGTGCTGTATTTTAAGCTAAGAATCATGATTTACCTGGGTACTTATTGGTGGCTGCTGCAAAGGAACATAAGAGCAAAAACTGGTAATTTTCTTTTTTAAAGTTCTGAAGTAATTCACTGTTCCATGAAAAGAAATATGAGGATTTACTCTGAAGGGACTCACAAGGATGATTGAAGTCCAGCTCCTGGCCCTTCACAGGACAGCCCCAAGAGTCACACCATGTGTGTGACAGTGTTGTCCAGTCTCTTCTTAAACTCTCTCAGGCTTGGTGCTGTGACCACTTCCCTGGGGAGCCTGTTCCAGTGCCCACCCACCCCTTGGGTGAAAAACCTTTTCCTAATATCCTGTCTAAACTTTCCCTGACACAACTTCATGCTGTTCCCTGGGGTCCTATCACCAGTCATGAGAGATCACAGCCTGCCCCGTGCTTTCCTTCGTGAGGAAGCTGCAGGCTGCTGTCACTCTACTGCTGCAAAGAACAGGAGAGTTAACCTGCTTTTGCCTTGTTTTGGGTGGAGAGCTTAAAAATAAAAGCAGTAATTATTTTTAGGGGGTGATTTTCTACAAAATATTGTGGCAGTGGATGACTTTCCTCTGAAAGGTCCAAAGCCAAACAGTTTTAGAGGTAATAAAGATTGAAGTGGATAGCTCCTCTCTGGAAAGCCTGGACTAGTTGTCTTCTCATAATGCTCAGTGTTGGCCTCTCCTTTCCCATTATATGGCAAGCTGCAGAGAGGTGGTGGGTGCAGGTGGAAGTATAAAATACATACTGATAAAACCCAAAAATCCAAAAACCCAAATATGCTAGAACACAAAACCAAATGCACATTTATTGAAATAACTGACTCTCAGAGGAGAACTGTGTTTCAGAGTACAATCTGCTAGCGTCACATCCTGATTAGTATGACAATTTGTCCCAGTTCAGCAATGCACTGATAGACAGGTCTCCTCAGATGCACTAACAAGCAGCCTTGTGAGCCTGAGAGGCAATGCTTGGTGTGCTTGGCAGCAGAACATACCAGGAGCCTGCTTGCTCAGGGTCTCTGTGTGCATGCTGGTGTTAAAAGACATGTCGGAAAACACCCGTGCACAGCAGGCAGAATTTAGCTGATCTGGGACTTTGCAGTAGTGATTTATTGCTATTGCAAATGCTTGCTTGCTCTAATGGACAGGAAAAGTCATATTTTGTGTTAGACTTAGAAGCAGGAGAAAAATATTTTGGAACAGTGTATAAGGCATGACTTGGAATAATTTTTATTTGGCTGAAACATTGCATTAAAGACCAAATGAAAGACTTCCTTAGCTTCATTTTTCAGGTAAGTAATTGCAGAAATATGCATTGGTATGTGATAATCCAGGAAACAACTTCTGATTATAATAAAATCTACGAAACATGATTTATGCTGTGAGTGCAATCTTGGAAATGTGATTGAACATCACCACCATGGAAATGAAGTACAGTGCAATTTGGATACAAATTATTAAGCTTATGCAGAGAAATGATTTGTGAAAGCATGATTACAGGCCCCTAACAGATGTTTCAGGCTAGTAATGGGACAATGTGCATACAAACTTGGACTTGGAATTCTTTTTTTTTTTTCCCAGGACCTCACAATACTTTTGCTTTTCCAACTCTGTTGTTACCACTGGTTTCTATCTAGCAACCAGTTGTAATAAGAAAAAAAAAATCTTGGTCTGTGGTGGAAATTGTAGTATAATTTCAAATGTTATGCTGTTTCATAGTTGCAAAATACATTAATAAAAACCAGGGCTTCTAACAGTCACGTGTGTGTTGGGAAGTACTGTATTGATTACAAATTACAAGGACTGCAGGAAAGCAGGCTTTTCTGAGTTGCACTTTTCAGTCTTTTGTAAAAACACAAAAACACCCCCAGATGTGTGTTAATTTTTCAGTAATGAAGTGCTAGCAATTACTTCTACTGCAACCTTCCAGGGTAATAATTCTTCTATAGATGACTCCCCTTGTATGTGCATCTAATGGTATCAATTAATGCTGTAATACACTATTTCAAAATTGCATTATATTGTGAATAAACTTTCATTTCTGAAGTGCTGAAACTCCTTTAGATACAACCATACTTAAACCTACATGTAGCAGCTAGGTGGCAGAAACTGTGCCTTTTTAAAATAAAGTGGTACTATAAATGCAGCAGTGTTGCTTTGTAGTGACTGTTCAGTTTCTTTAAAAATCAAATTTTGTGATACCTTTGTACTGCCAGAAGTGCTTCCTTTGAGAAGACAACAGTAGGCAACTTCCTTCAGTTTTATTAATGGTATCTTTTCTCTAAGTGTGTGAATGGTCAGAAATACATTCTTCTGTTGCATACCTGCCATCTACGTGGTTATAAAAGAAAAATAGCTGAGAGATGTCACCTTGTGCTTTTATATCTGTGGCATTCTCAGTGTCTGCTGCGTCATTTACCTTGCACACCAATGTACATACAACAATTAAACATGTGAGTGTGCCCCTGTAGAACAGAAGCCTAGGGTGTTGACTATTTAAAAGCAGGGACTGTTTTATGGGTTTGTTTATCAATGATGGCCCAGTCTGCCGGGTTTTTCCTCTGCATAAAACGTTGGCCCAGCAATGTGTGAAGATGCTGTCTAATCTTTGAGCTACCTGTGCTGTGGCAAAAGCAAATAATATTTTAGTGTGCCCCATCTTATCAAAGTTACACAAGATAATTTGTTTTAAGAGTCCAGGAGACTTACTGAAGAACGACTGAGTTATTTTGTGTGACAGGTTGAGAAATAAGTGCCTTGTTACAAAATGGGGTATTTAAGAAAATGCTTGATGATGCAGAACTTCTGACCTCTATGAATGAACACTTCATGTGCAACAGCTCTCTTAACTCTTGGCTTTCCAAAAAGCTTGATTTCTTAACAGCCAGGTTGGTTAGAATTTGCAACACATGAGCTGCAAGGTGGCTCAGTTGTCGTGATGTTTAACCTTCATTAAATGAGACACTAAATAGGAGTGTATAACTTCTCTAGACTCAGAAGACAGCATGCAAGTTTTCCTCATAGCTAAAATTGTCAAGAGCAGGGTGTCCTAAAGGGCAGTGAGAGGGAAGGGCATATCTTATGTGTATTGAACATTGAGGACCACAAGTCTTTACGTGGCAGTTGAATAATTTGTAGGGTTATTGTAAAGTCCTTTCAGTCACTCTTGCTTTTTAATGTCAGTTTTACACATTAACATTATTGAAAGAGCATTATGTTTTTGACTACAGAAAGTGCTGTCTGATTAAAATGTTCATGAGAACCTTCCCAAGAGCTTTTCTTTATTATAAGAACAAGCATATTGACTTAGCAAAATGCTAAGTTGTTCATTAAGGCAATATGCTGTAGACGCCAGCCTCAAGTGATTTACATGAATTTGAAGTCATAGCTGTACCTGTTTCTTATGGCTTTGAGCAAGTGAGTTGAATTCTTTTAACCCACTTCTCATTCATTTACATATTCAAGGTGCTTTATGGGCAATTATTGTCTTCAAAATGTTTCAGTGCCTAAATGGAGTGGGTTGCTGAAGAAGTTTCTCTGTGGAAACACGTGACTCAGAGTTGCAGATTTGATTCATACTTGTTCTTAGCTTTATCAGCTAGTGTGTGTGTTTGCACTCTTCAAAAGAGTGATGTCTGAAAAGGCTCATAAATCACATCCCTTTGGTTTCTTCTGTTGCAACCATGAAGTGGAAGACTGGAAGGCAAAATGAGCTGTAGCTGAGAAAGAGGCATTGCCTTGCCTTTAAGAAACAATGGCAGATTTTTCCTGCAGTTTAGTTTTCTTCCAGTATTCTCATGGCACTGTCCTCTCTTTCTATGTGTGCTTGTCTAAATATGAAAGACTTTTTTACAAAGGTTTTTATAATTTTAGAGGAGACAAACAAACAAAAAGACAAGAGAACCCCCAAAAACTAAGCAAGAAAAAACCGTGGAGAAGTCCACTGCCACTTCAGAATTTTGGCTTGAAGCTCTCTTGGGGTTCTTCCACCTCTGGAGCTTCATAAATGTGAAGCATGTCCCAGCTGCCGACCAGCCTGTTATTGGTTTCTGTTCACATGGGAAGGCTGAGTTCCGTGGTCATCCAGAAAACACAGGGACCTCAGCCTCTGCTGTGGGACTGAGAAGAGGTGGCAGACAGGGTTTAGGGTTTTGAAAAGAGTTGCTGCATTTCCTGGAGTTCGTATGCTTGGCTACTCTTGAATGGAGAAGCTGTTCAACTCCTTCCTGGTCTTGAGACATGCAGTCCCTTCCTCTTTGTTTACCCATCTTTAAAGATGAGATTTTCCTGGTGTTCTGCAAGTAAAGTTAGTGGACTCAGTGGCCATCCAAAGGAAAGGAGAGAGCCTGCAGCTGGAGCAAGGAAGAGGTACATCTGCTGTGAGGCCCTAGTCCCTGCTCCACTGGTGGCTGAGTGACCTGGGTTAAAGAGGAGAGGGAGTGGGTGGTGAGCAGGGGGATTACACTTAGAGATGGGAAAGGCTGCACATGGAAAAGTGGAAAGTCGTGGGAAAAGAAGCACTTCTTGCACATGAGGTTAACAAAGAAAAAAAAATTGTCTAAACGGGAAGTGAGTTAAAATTTGTGCTTGGGACCCTGTCAGTTAAATCTTGATTTATCTCTTCACACAACTTCTGTATGTAGTTCAATGTATTATTACTGCCATAGATGTCAGTACATGCATTTTATTTTGGATACGTAATGCTAGTAATGCAATGTGGCATAAATCATCTGGAATTTAAACTCATGTTGTGCCCATTTCACAATTTAGTACTTCTTTCCACTGTTGAGTTATGGTTTAACATCTGTTGGGACAAATTGGGCTACATGGCAAATCGTGAGAGGGAAAGTGTGTGTGACTATTACTCATTACAATTTTAAGTGTAGCTAATTTCTCTTTGTCTTTCTCCCTCCCTCATTTCATAAACTAATCTCAATCTTGGTTTTAGAGCCACTGATCTGTATGTATGAGCAGTTCCTCACCTGAGCGGCCTCTTCTCCAACCTTATGGAAGAATTCCTCATGAATTTAATATGGAATTCACAGTCTGGTTTAAAAGAATTTGGGGAGCTGTGTCAACGCTTTCCATTTCTCAAGGACACAGGTTATCATGGTATTTTCAGGCCAGATTCTGATATCACTTCTTCATCAACATTTTTCACTGCAAAAAGGTCCAAATCCAAAGGTTGAATATAGCAGATCTAATAAAAGCAGCAGAATTTTACTCTTTTTGGCTTTTACCGTGTCGACTGTGAACTTGAATAATGTTTTTTCATCATGTTTGTGAAGATAATCCCTTTTTTTCCTGCTTGATTTATTTCTAACAACTCTGAAGGCCAATGAATATGGTATTTTCTGGAATGAAGTGTGTTTTTGGAGGCTGGGGGGAGTGTCAAGCTGGTTTTTGTCCTTTTGTTTTGAACTCCTGTTCCACAGAAGACGCGGTGTCCTACAGACAGATAGAACAATGCTATATTCCGCTTTAGCGTCGAATCACAAGCAGGGTCTTTGGAATTAAAGCTGGCGAATTGCCTGGATATGTCCAGTTTTTAACAAGCACTGCTTTGTGCATTAGCACCCTACGCTTCCTCCCTCCCTCCCTCCCCCCAGTGCTGCCACAGAAGAGAGGAGGAGAAACAAAAAAAAAACCCCAAACAGAATAAAAGCATCTGTTAGAGTGAAAATGGGGAAGAAAGAAGGGATGAAAAGGGCAGAAAAAAATGTATGCCAGAACAGCTGTCAAATTTGTCAAAAGAGCTGGAGATTTTAAGTTAGTCACACTCCTGAGTATCTGATTACCTATGTATAATTTTAATTATTTTTTTTTAACATTAGGAACAATGTGGGTGCAACACAACTTTTTGTACAGAATGCAGCTCAGTTTTCATCAGGATGTTTGAATGCTCATTTACCAGGACTTTGTACCCAGGCATGAGCATGTGAAAATTTAACACTCACATGTTCTTTCAGGGAAGGGCACTGAAGCTGATAAAGGCTGTAGAGTGTGAGTCATATGAGGAGTGATTGAGGGGGCTGGGGGTGTTCAGCCTGGAGAAAAGGAGGCTCAGGGGAGACCTTACTGCTCTCTACAACCACCTGAAAGGAGGCTGTAGCCAGGTGAGGGTTGGCCTCTTCTCCCAGGTAACCAGTGATGAGAGGTTATAGTCACAGGCTGTGCCAGTGGAGGTTCAAGTTGGACATCAGGAGGAATTTCTGCATGGAAAGATTTGTTAGGTGTTGGAATGGATTGCCCAGGGAGTGGTGGAGTCACCATCCCTGGAGGTGTTTAAAGAAACACAGTGCCATGGTCTGGTTTGCAAGGTGTTCATAGGTTGAACTCTGTGATCTCAGAGGTCTTTTTCAACCTAATTGATCCTGTGATTCTGAGATTTTTTTTTTTTTAATATGCAATGAAACACATGTTGTGGTGAGGACTTTAGGTTATTATTGAGCATAGTAGCTAAGTCAGGGTTTGGCAGACTTGAGGTACATTTTAAAACAGCATTTTATTAAATATTATTGTTTGTGCTGCTTTTCTTCTTAATTTTCTGAAGGATAAATAAATGGAAGTGTCAAGCTCAAAGGATTTTTGTTCTTGAAAGAGATGTGTGAAAGTATTTATCTGATGGCCTTGAAAGACAGTTACCCATGAAGAAAAGTATTATCCTACTGTTGGTAAGCTTATTGACAAAATGGTAGGTGAAGAGCCTCTTCTGACCCCCTGGTACCCTGTTTCACTTTGGTCAAGCAGTGTGATGGATTGCAAATCACTATTAAGGTGCTACTTTTACTCACCTGAAAAAATGTTTGTATGGTACATTTAATGCAATGTGTCATTTCAGAGAAAATTTCAGATTTAAATGAGGATATGTTCCTAAAATCAATTGCCTTGCAGTAGCTGCATCCAGTACTGCACTCCAAAGAGGAAGGAATCATGAACAAGTGTGCAAATAAGCCAACCATTTTAATGAGAGAGGGGGATAACGAGGAGGTGGCCCTCTGTGCTACCCAGCTGGGCTAAACTCATGGGAGCTGGAGTCACCAGACAAAGCTGAAAACTGAGAGCTGTGAAGCTGAACAGAATTCTTGTAATTCTTTTGAACTTCAGGCAAAATTATTTAACAATGAAAATTGTACCAGAGGAATGTATAAGCTCAAATATTTTCAGTGTAGAGAGCAAAGGGAAATCTATAGTCAAGTAAATGACCATAACAGATGGCGAGTGTTTTCTGCATTTGCATTTTATTTTTGACCCAGGAATGAGGCTGTGGAGCAAATCTCGTTTATGCTTGTGCACTGTGCTTTGGTTCAAATCTCAGAGCAGTCCTGGGGTCCATGACCTGGTTTCCTTTTGGATGAAAATGACCTGAAATTTGCCCTCCAGGAGGGCACTTGGGAAGTTCCCACCGTTGAAGGTTGTTCAGTTCATGGGATCAGGTTAGAGTTGGCTTGAAGTCACCTCCTCTCTTCTGAAAGTGCATGGGTACTCAGACCTCAGCAGGGACTGTTCCCCTGCAAGACTGCTGCTATTGCTTTGCAAGTTTACTTTTCTCTTGAATCTCCAGTGACTGCTTAAAACATGTTGACTAAGCTATAGATAGCTTTTATGGTAATATTGCACGTGGTTTTATCATGCATACAATATGCAGGTCTATTATCAGAAGATGCTTAATCTGAGTTTTTTAATTTATTAAAAGATGGAGGATAAATAATAAATCAGTTTAATGTTGTACTTGGTTTGAATGAAGAGTCCATCATTTCATGCACTCCAACACCTTCAGTATTATCAGTTAACTAAAAGAACTGTGTACCAAACCTGCCAGCATATGTGGAGCTGGTAAGCAGAAATATTTGCATCTGATCACTCTTGACCATGTGCATGCTGTATTTTTAACCTGCACGTGATCTGCCACATGCTGCCAGCGATCCACACTTGTTTTGGCACAAGTCTTTGTGAGAAGGTGCACATCTGAGGGCAGGTGGAGAGTGGGGTGCCCTTCTGAGGAACTGGGAGGTTTGGGGAGCTCACACTTGTCCCTGTCCCTGCAGCAAGGGTGGGCTGTAGGTGCCAGGGCAGGCAGGGGCTCACCTGGCTGCCTTCAGCAGTGTCCTGAGGAATCCTGCAGGGTTGGTGAGGTCAGAGCACTTGTACTTGGGCTGTCTGGTGCAGCCTGGCACCCTGCTTTGGCAGGGGGTGTGCAGGGCCAGCTCTGGAAGCACTTCTGGCCCCTTGGGTTAAGGTGGTGGCTAGGGCTGGGGTTTTTTTCTAAATCTGAATTACTCTCTCTAAGCAACTGGGCTAGCAAATAAATAAAATGAGCAGGAAAATGAGAGTTTAAAAACAAAAAGCCATTTCAGTAGTATCTAATTCTGGGTGCTTAGCTAGTGACTGCTGCTAATCTGATTTGTCTTTCTTTGAAGCCTAACCAAAAGCATAAGCTCCTTGAGTATATGCTGCACACAATAATCATGTAGGTGATAAATCTGTGTAAACCTCAGCATAGGTTTACAAAGTTTCAGAAGTAGTTTTGCTTGTGAGGAAAGCTTAAGAAAGTATTTTATTTAGTTTTTGATTTGCTTTTATGGCACATCCCTCTCCACCCACCATAGCTCCCCAGCTGTGCTTGAATAGCTGATCAGGGTTCAGAGTAGTATCTGTGCCAAACAAATGGTGCATGTGAAAAAATCAGGAGGTAAAAGTTGTCACAAGGGAGTCAAGTTATCGTGACTCATTTCACTCTGGCCTTTAGATCTGATGCTTTTTTTGATTTCAATTAGTTTCTATAGTTCTCCCTTTAAACTGTATTTTTGTTTGGCAGAGCAGACTTGATGAACAAGAAAAACAATCAAGTGATGCTGAAATGGTGGTGTTGAATAGGCTCTAGCACAGCTTCTGAGATTCTAGAGAGCTTATTCATGTAGAAGGGCCACCAAGTTGATCAGAGGGATGGAGTATCTCTGCTGTGAGGAAAGGCTGACAGAATTGGTACCTGGTAACAAGTAGGCTTTGGGGTGACCTAATTGTGGCCTTCCAGTCCCTGAAGTAAGCCTACAAGAAAGATGGAGAGAGACTCTCTACAAGAGCATGTAGTGACAGGACAAGGGGGAATGGCTTCAAACTGAGAGTAGTTTTAGATTAGGTATTAGAAAAAAATTTTACTATGTGAGTGGTGAGGCACTGGAACAGGTTGCCCAGAGAAGTTGTGGATGCCCCATCCATGGAAGTGTTTAAGGCCAGACTGGAGCTCTGGGCAACCTTGTCTAGTGGAAGGTGTCCCTGCCCACAGTAGTGGGGCTGGAACTAATTTATCTTTAAGGTCTCTTCCAACCCAAACCATTTTATGATTCTATGATACTTTTAGTCAAAATGGAGACATACCACGGCTTGCTGCAGCCCATCTCTTGCTGGGCCTGGTGGGAGCTGTGGCTCTTCTGCAGGGGGTCCAGGTCTGCATGGGGCAGGGCTGTGCACACCAGCAGCTGCAGGCAGAGGTGGCTGTGGCTTCAGTACTGTGGCTCATTAGGGTTGGTTCTGTGGAGTGAAACCACTGTTCATAAGGTCCCAGTGTCCTTGCTGAACATTTTACTGGAGGGTGGAGGGTCATGTCAGATTAGCTCTGGCTGGGATGCTTTGTGTGCTCCTGGAGCACATGTCTGGGTTCAGTTGCACTAAAAAGGAAGTCAGTGTGTGTGCTCTGAGGCTACACCACAATGTGGGACAAGAGGAGTGACAAGGGGGGATGACTGGGAGATGTGTCAGAAGTGCACTTAACAATCCTCTAGTGATTGTTAGGGTTTTTTGCTCCCCAGCTGTTCAGTCTCCGTGTTGTTGTAAGAGGTCAGTGCTGATTTTCTCTGTTGAATTTAGCATTAGTGTTCCCTGGCTATTGAAAGGATCACTGCAGTGCCCCTAGCTTTTTGTTTGGTTTTGGCTGAAGTATATCACTTAGTTATAATTCACTTGATATTGTCTGTCACTACTAAACTGCAGCATTGCCCTTGTCAAAACTTGGCTCCAGCTGTTCACCAGAGTGGTGTGAATGGTGTTTGAGTGTGCACATCTGGTCATCTTGGAACAGGTTTTGTACATTCTTTTCTGTGCTAGAGTTCAATTTGCAGCTGTAAAGCAGACAGACACAGCACTAAATTACTCAGTTTCAGATAAATGCTTTCTTTGTGACTACTTTGTGAAAAAGATTTATGGCAATACTCTTTATCCTGATATGTTTCTTCCCCTTCTTCTGCCATTTGGCCTAAGTCTGACATCCTACAACTTGTGTGTTAGTCTTTGCATCTGCAAAGTTAAAAAAATTGAAATTTTTCCCATGGGTACCAGCAACTTCTCTGTCCTGCACTTGAGGAACATTTTTGTAATCTGTTTCAATAGTCTTAAATATAGGAAAGGGACTTTCACTATCTGGGAGTGCCAGAAATTGATTCAGCAAAATTAGATTTTTTTTTTTTTTCTCGTAGAGTTTCACTTGGATGTGTTTTGATTAGTAAGGCCATTTTTCAGAGGGGAGCCTGTGCAAAGGTAATTACTGATCTGGTGTAGATCTCAGTGATGCTCAAATTCAGCAGAGTTCTATTTTCAAGACTTAAAATAATAAACTGAAAGTATTTATTTTCCCTTGCAGGCTTAGATCTTGGTATTTCTTTAACAAGTAATATGTGATGGAGGAGAAATGGAGGGATGCCTTTTGGCCACAATTGCAGCTTTCTGTCTCCTCAGCTTTTCACCTTGTCACTGGTAGTGCCTTTGCCTCTTGCATCTTCTCTGATTGAAGATGTTAAGGCTGTACTGTTTTATCTTTTGCAGTTTCTAGGAGGATCAGTCTACTTAGTTTTTCATTAATAATGGTCAAGCCATATTAATTTGGTTATAAATCATTGTAAGAGAGAAGTAACATTTATTTGTTAAATTTGAGCAAAGAACTTGAACACTTACAGTTACCTGTGCTACGGAGGTGTAAACTTTCTGGATTTTTTAAGGTACAGTGTCTTTTACAGCAAGTTGTTGGACTTTGTTTCCTTCTTCAGTTCCCAGTTGACTGGTTGAGAATGTTTTTGTCCCACCTCCTCCCAGCAATTTCTATCTGCATTGTTGCTAGAACTAGCTGCTGTGAGCTGTTACCCCTTTGCTGCTTTAGCAGTTCTTGGGATAGAATGCTCAAGAAAGTGATGTTTCCAGGACCAGTCTAAACAGGTGCTGAGTGTTAGACAGAGAGACCATGGGAAGTGTGGGTGGTGAGAACTTGCTGTTTGTCACCTGATCTGAATTATTGAACATTATTGCTCCTTTCTGCTTGGGATGCAGAGAAGAACTTGCTGCAATTATCTGCAGTCTTATCTTAAAACCCTCTCCATTTTATTCTGCTTTGTAAAATCACTTTGAAAAATACCTCATCCAGTTCCAGCAAAGGGCAAGCCACTTACCTGTTTGCTGGTTGAACCATTGGGAAGATGGGTAGTTGAAGTGGAGACCCATGAAGTGGAAACAGAGGTGTTTGCTTTGTACCCTCATGAGCCAAACTGATCAGGCAGTTGATGGTGGAAGCTGCCTATTTGAATTCCTCTCTGGACACATATTACAGTGCTCTGTAATCTCTTGACAACCTTTCTACTTGTACAGGCTGAAAAACAGCATGAGTGCATTGACTGTGATAGCTTTAGCATTATACACTCCTGTGTGTTCTCTTTGCCAACTTAATTTAGCTAAGTTAGCACACTGCTAACTTTAAATCATTAAAGTGCACTTACTAAGTAAATCACTCAAAAGTATTTTACTCTTAAACTATAAATGATTACTACATGGTTTTCATTTGGTGTAGGTCAGTTTGAAGCCTCATGCTTTTTGCAGACTCCTGATAGGGAGGTGGTTCATATGAAGAGAAGCCCTTCCTGAGAAATGTCTTCTTTTTTTTTTTTGAGCTGAAAGAATTCTATATCAATGCGGAAAGTCATGTTTTGTTTTTTGGGAGGAAGGCAGAATGCTATTTCTCAGTATTTCTCAGATGGTTTTATGGAGCTGAGTTGGGGCTTGGACAGTTAAATTGTATTTATTTGCACCAGATTACTACTCCTGTAAAATCAGTCAGAACACAGTCTTTGGGTTTTCCTTCTTCTAAGCCTTTGAAAATGCTTAGGGCACATATGTGCACTGGCACATTTATACATGAATGTAAATATAAAAAAATCTCTTCTACATGGTCAAGAGTATTTATCTAGTATTGCAATCCTTCTGTCTTACCATGAAATGCATATGTTAGATTTGCTGGAATGTTTTATGTGAATTGCTGTTGAACTTGCTAGGTGTCTGTTGCAGCTCATAATAAAAAGAAATCAGTTCTTCATGTCCAGCAAGTTTGGTTTTTATCCAAATGCTGTCTTGAAGACTCTTGGTTGCTTTTACAGTGCAATTAAATTTATCTGTTTTTCTCTGTTATGGCAGTAGACTTTTGACAAATGTGGTGGCTCTTAGCAAGAGGTGAGTGAGCCTGAAGTCATTGACAAACCTCACTATTGCAGGAAAAGAAGAGCACACCTTTTGGGGTGCTTTGTTGTGATCACTGCTTGTTCAGAGATGGATTCACTGGTGCTGCTCTGTTCTGTCAGTGTGAAAACCACTAAAATGTTCAAAGCAGATTAATAATGACTTTTGCTCCTTGATCTGTCACTTCTTCGTAACTGCTTTATTGAGAGATCAGAGAGGGAAATCCAGCAGAAATCCAGTGAAATATTTAGGGGACTGGAGCATATGAGGATTGAGTCAGAGGGAAGGAGGAATGCTGGGGTTGAGGGGCTGGTCTAATCCCCAAATCATAATGGACATGTGTGAGAAAGTGGAGGTAAATACTTCTTATATGTGCACACCACAAGGACACGGGACAGTTGTCACTTGTTACAATAAAAGCAATTTTTTTATTGGACATAAGGAGAAAAAACTGTAATGAGAGTGGTTAAGTGCTGGAAGTCACTCAGGGTATGGAAACTTTGATCTTGGATATTTTCAAAGCTCAACTGGTCAAGGCCTGGCAACCTAGCCTAACTTCAAAACTGTCCCTTTTGTAAGCCAGAGATTGGACTTAGTCACCTCCCAAGGCCCCTTCTAAATGACTCTGGCTTAATTTGCACAGTTCATAACACACCTTTGTGGGTCGTTTCTTCCCCCATTTCTCCTGCATCCCCTCCAGGGAAATACAGACACACAAATGTGGGAGAGAAATCTCTGGCACGAAAAAGGCTTTGTAGGTTTATTATCAAGTACTTGAGAAGGTCCTTTGAGACAGCTGATCTTTCAAACTGCTGCCAAACTTCACAGGGAAACTTAGTTCTGTGATTTGTTACCACACTCTAGATGAAAAAGATGCAAGTCAAATTTAAATAGATACTAAATAGATGCTAAATATCAGTGGGCATATGTTCCTGTAACTCTTAATAGCTTTATGTGACCTTTTAGTCATATATAACTTATCATACATAACTTTTTGCAGTGTCCTGCTGTGAGGTGAAGACTGCAATGAGGTCAAGTTTCAGCTCTCATTTAATACACATTTGGTGTCTCATCACCCCTTATCATACAGACTTAGAGCCTGTTACTAATTTTGGTGATGGCCAACACTCTCAAATACTTCATTAATGTAAGATTTAGTCTGAGTGTTTGTTGTTTAAGCATTATGTAATGAGTCAGGCCATTTTATGAGTATTCATTCACATGATCACTGCATAATGCTGAAACTAGGCAACCATAGATGGAAGATGGAAATGGCATCAGTCAACACAAGACAATTTTCCATTTTCACCTTGAAATAACAAACATTTATTTTTAAGGGTTGATGAAATTTTAATCATTTCTCTATACACTAGCTAGTCAAAATAGTTGCTTTACCTGTGACCACCTCTGCTCAAGGATCAGGTCACTGTTTTAAGAAGCCAGAATAAGTAGTATAGCCAGTGTTAGGTATTGAAAAACTATTTGTTTGAAAAACTGTTGTGCTTAAGCTAAGGTATTTTTACATTTTCTGCCACTTGGAATCATCAGTGACTCTTGTGTTTTAATTGAACAGAAAAAGAAAACAAAAATAAACAGGATGCATACTACAGTGCTGATTGGTAGCTGGGAGCTTCTTCTCCCTGCTCAATCACTTAAAGGATCTACATCAAAGTTGTCAGTGCCACCAGTCTCTAATTAGGCAAATTAGCTCCCTAGTAGGGTGAGAAACCGGGGAGCCATGGTGCACCTCAATCCTCTGTGTCACCACAGAGTTGCCCAACTCTTCAGCTACTTTCGTGTATGAATTATGTGATGTAACTGATTTCATAGATATACAAAATATTTGAAATTATTATTCCTTGTTACTGTGTTTCTATAGACACTTGAAGTCTATCATTGAAGTGTTTTTTGACATTCAGAAGAACACTACTGAGTGTTTTGAACCATTGAGACTGGGTTTTAACTTCTTGTGAAGATGTCTGAAATATATCTGTTGGGTTTTAGACAACTGTCATTGAAATTTGCCATGGTTATGTGGTTAAGGGTATTGTATTATAGGTTCAGAACTGGACTTTTCCTGAATGGAAAAATGGCTTTTAAGAAACTGATGACCAAACAGAGCAAATATGTATGTTGAATAGTTGCATTTATGGAGTGCAGCCAATACCAATGTGTGGAAAGAATTGCATAAGTCTTAGGAGATACTGGAAAGATCTGGTCACTAATGAATTATAAAAGATTTTCAGAAATTCCTGGTCTTTTTTTAATATTTTTATTGCTTTCTGTGACAACTTCAAGGCCAGAGATGCCAAAAAATCTGTGGACAAAAGCTGTTGTACATTATCCAGAGCATTATGGTATCATTTCTTTAACTTCATAGTTAAACAAAGAAAAGTAACTTCTACAAAATTTCATTTTAAAGGATTAGCATATATGAGCATAAAGCAGGAAAAAAAAAGCTTAGCTGTACTATTCTTCAGTCAATAAAAGCCCTAGCATGATCGACCTTATTTTACTGACCTGATGAGAAATAATTGTTATGCTTTCCAAATGCAGTTCCTTACAGCTAAACAACAAACTGCCCAAGGAATTACCCTTTTCTGTCATGTACCATCCAGTAAAAGGTATCTGGGTAGCTGAAATGGTGGAGAAAGCCTTTATTCCCACCAACTCTTTGGATCAAAAAGGAAATTGCAATGTCGCTGTTCCTAAAACCCTGTCAAATGCCTTTGAATGGGTCTTTGCTTCACTTTGCTTCATGGTGGTAGTTTAAGTCATGAGATGGGGCAGGGGTGAATTGTTGAGGCTAAGAGCTTCTCCTCCTCTCTTCAGACCTTTGAAAATGCCTTAAATTGCCATCCACCTTTGGTGAATGCATTTCCTTTAAGTGCTAATGTCCTGTCAGCTCTCTAATAGATACATGGCTGTTGGTGAAAGCACTTGTAAAACAAAACAAGGTGAATTAAATCTGGTAATCATGTCACCATGAGAAAACACACTGATATCTATCATCCCCTCTGTTCTCCCCCAGCTCCTTGCAGTCTCTGTGCAATTCCAGCACAACTTTGTGTCACTCCTTCTGGAAAACCTCCAGGGGCTGACACTGGGGACAGCTCTAAGTGACCTGCTCTGGTCCTTACACCTGAGCTGGGCATTTTGTTTTTTCTTTTATTCCTCTTCCCTCAGTCTCCACTTCCTCATAGTTTCCTAATAACCAGTCTAAATTTCTTTTTATCATCACTTCAAGCCAACTGTACTGTCTGTCCCGAGGGAATAGGGAGGATGTTACACTCTGATCCTCTTTGCAGAAACCTTTCAGACATCAAAATCTTCTGTCATGCTTCTTTCTTTTCTTTACAGACTATCAATCTAGTGACAGAGGGAGGTCTGTCACAGTCTAAAAAGTGAAGATACCTGTGAGCTCACAGGTGTGTTTAGTAACCAATATGTAGCATAAGCAGTTGGGAAAAAGCATGTGTACACTTTCCTTCTGTTGACCACTCTTACCTTGATTTACATGGCCATTATCTGTGATGGTCAATTAGTGACCCATAATGCTCAATAACACATAACAGAGAAGAATGACTTAGAAACAGCTGGGAGCAGTAGTTTCTTACAGTTGCTTGTTTATTCTTGTCCATTCAGTCCAAGCACTGCCTGTAGGTGAATTGGGAAGGTGCTTTGCAATGCTTTGCAATGGCTGGGGTTTGTGACTGTGCACCCAGCCCAGATCTGAGCAGTCTCCACAACACCTGCAATGAAATGCTTCAGCTGGAACCAGAGTGGGGGATTTTAATCTGGTCTTGCTTGAAGCTGCTGTTGTCATTTTTATGGAGTGCAAATGGCAAAGAGAGGTAAGCATCCCCATCCAAGATCCAGAAACGGTGCCAGAGAGCCTGGCTTGAATATTTGTGGTTTTATGGTTTCTTTAAAAAATATATTAATGAGGCCATTATTAATGGCCTTTTAATGAAAGCTTCTTTTGGATTAAGCAAAAGCTTAATCCAATTCAGAGTGGAGTTTACTTTGGTGTGTATAAGCTCTGAAATAAGTCTTGGCTTGAGCTGCATTTGTTAGTCCAGTGACAAATTATAACTCTTAAATTGAAAGACTCTTGTTTGGGGGTACAGATGTGGCCTTTTGCATGTTTTCTGCATACTTTCATCAGCCAATAGTTTTCTAAGGAGGCAGTGGGTATAAGGATGGGGCCTTTGTATATACAGGAGTTCGAGGTGATGATTTAACTGGGGAGAAAACAGAGGAAAAACAGCCAGCCTCTATTAGTTTCTCCTATCAGAAATGGGATTTGACATCAGTAGATGAGGCTTTATTGTGAACTGTAAGAGGATGTAGGGATGACAGCTTAACCCCAGCCTCTTAGTGAAGATTCAGTGGGATTTCTGTTTGCCGAATGCCACGGCATTTTACACGATGCCCAGGAAATACTGTCATATTATTTACTGGTTTTTCACTTGTGCTCTTCTGAGTATAATAATGAACTTCAGACTGAAGAGAGGAGTTAAGACAAAACTGAATAATACATGAAGAGATTTTGAAGGCTGCCAGGGATGAAGCTTGCTGTGATGCCTTGTTCAAACACTGGTCAAGACATAATTGAAACTCTGATCCTGTCTCCAGTCCCTTTTCCCCTTGGTGTGGGTGAACCCACACACCTGCCTCTGTGGCTGAAAGCCTGCTCACTTGGGTTTGTGGTGGCCTCTACTGGTGTTCCTCTGCAAGGGAAAAAAGTCACAAGCCCAGCTGTTCTAGTTTGCTCCTTTTAAAACATAATAGCCCAGAAAAATCTCTCCTTGTTAAGGGAAGTTATGGAGAGGGAAGATGAGAAAAGCTCTTCTAGTGCATCTGCTGTTGTGCCCCTTTGAATCAAGACCTACCACCAGGAGTGCTGAGTGTTCTTCTGCTGACCATTATGAGTTTGTTGCCTCCAAGAGCACATGCAGCCTGGGAGAAATTCATCTTGAGCCTCGAAGCAGCTCCTGCCAGCTTTGGTGCTGGGTTGCAGCTGCAAGCCAGCTGGGGCCAGGCAGCTGGGGGAGTCAGGGTGCTCTGCCCTGTGTGCTCCTCAGTGAGCCTGCTTTGGAGCATGAGTATCTGCACTCAGGCTTAACCTGTTCCTGCCACTCCAGAACAATTCAATCCCACAGGTCATTGAAGCTACTTAAAAGCCTTCCAGCTGTCGTAGATGAAATATAATTAATAAAATAAGAGAGGCCTTGAGCATGTGTCAATGAGAGGATGCTTTGAATTTATGTGAGTACAGGGCTTTCCCTGCTCCTGCTAGGCCAGAGAAAGCATGTCAGTGGGTTTGCACACCAAGGGAAGCATGTGGGAGAACTTGGAGCTGGGGCAAGAAACATCACTGAGAGGAGTTGTCTAGGTTGTCTCTCCATCCTTCTCAGCTGCAGAACAAGGCATTGCTGTGAGCCCCAAAAGGCCTTCTTGCTTCAGGTTTAAATCACTCTTCACATGCTTATAAACATCACACTAGGACCTGTTTGTAACCTTTTACCAGTAAATTGTCAGTGAGGGAGAGAGGATCTATAGATGGTTTATCCATCTGGTGTGTTCAGTTTTTTCTAGGAACTAGAAAAGTTTCCAAGCTCTGGGAACTAGAAAAGTTTCCAAGCTCTGGACCCTCCTAACAGTTGTAGTCCAGGGAAGGTGTAGGCTCCTTTGTTTGTTTGGCTTTTTTTCCCCCTTGGATGCCCAAAAGTTGACTCTTGAGCTGTTAGAGGAGGGGGTCAGAGCTTCTCAAATCTGTGAACTGAGCTGCTATGCTTATCTAGCTCATGAGGATGGCAGTCTGGTGCAGAAAGTCAGGCTGTTGGAAAGCCATGACCCAAAAGCGCATGGTTTGGTTTTGAATGTTGTGCTTTGAGTTTATCAATTTTGCCTCTTGGTCAATAGTTAAAGGTTACATATTTAGGCTTTTTATCAGAAATAAAATCCAGGCTAGAAAATTTGGGTTTGTATTTTGTTTTAAGCAATTTATAGCTCATTTGTAATGGTTGAAAAGCTGAAGCCCTGTTAAAAGCACTGAATATCATGAAACTTGAAATAAAATCATGAGATGGCAGTGTTGCTTCTAGCAGCTGATCTCTTTGGCAGTGCTTCGTTTTCTAGGTCTCTGTGCAAACGCTTTTTGCTTGCTAAAAGCCTTGTATTGACAAATTACAGCCAAGGCTAAATGCATGATTATTTCCACTATCTAACCTGTTTATCACTTTTGTGTTGCTTCTGGATTTGTCAGTTGAATTTCTCACAGGGATAAATTAGTGCACTTGTTTTCCTGGCAACGCATAGATTTTGACTATGGTTAAATATATTTAAATCAATCTGACATCTGGGGATGTGGGTAGTGAGAACAGGTTTCCATGTTACCAGCTAACTTTAGCCTTGTAGCTGAGGAGACTCTCTCTCTGTAACCGTGCGGGGCGGCAGGAGGGAGCTCTGCCACTCTGCCGTGCGCTGGCTGTCAAGAGCGCCTGAAGGGACTGGCCTCTTGACTGATGTGCTTCAATTTAAGCCAACCCATTTCAACCACAAGGGCATTGTTGGCCTAAGAGCAACCAGGGAGCTTTCCTGTGCAAGTTCAAGTGATCCTTAAACTCCTCCTGGCTGCTTCTGTCCTTAGCTTTTAGCCTGAGTCTGTTTAGACGTGCTTTGGAGAAGGGCATTGCAGTGGGTGTGAGGGTACCCTTGATGTGGCAGGCAGTGCTTTATCAGTTTGTGTTGAAGTGTTTGAGATTTAAATGTGTAAGACCCTGCCTCCTTGGGCTTGCCAGGTACGTCAAGACTCAGCTAACATTTGCCACCAGAGGAGGTTTCTGTGAAGTCAGTGTCACATGCTGCTTGCTTACTGTGGTCTGCTGGCACTGTTATAGCACTGCAGTGCTTCCATATTGAGCTTGAAAAAGATCTCAGCTTACTTATGCAGCCCTTTAAACAGGATCCAGTCCTTTGCAAGATCTTTCTCTGTGCATCAAAGAGTAACTATGCCCTTTAGGAACTTGGGAGTTTTTTCCCCAGGTCTTTTCTTCTTGCCCCAAAGCTTTCCTGCAGTTTGTATCCTCAAAGCGTGACGTTTTTTCCTTTCAGCTAGAATAATGGCTGCTCTTGCTGTACTTGAATAACATTGATGTCCTTTGAGCAGGGGGAGGCAGAAGCATTTCCTGGCTAGACAGCAAACCAAACTGGCACAGGGATAAGCTTTTAAACAGCTTGCATGCTGTGTGGGCAGCATTCTCCAGGGAATGCAAGGATGGGAACTTCAATATATGGAATCTTTGCATGGAAATCAACATGAATATGCCCTAGAGAAGAAGAATTGGCTGTGGCTGAGCATGGTGGTGGCAGCTGCTTCAGAGCTACGGCAAACTCAGGTGGCTGAGCTTGGCTGTGTGATACCCTGGTGGTGGCCTCTTGGTCCCTTGCAGTGCCATGAGACTGTGGAAGCAATGAAACGTGGCCTAACAGTGTGAACTCAGGAGGAGCAAGTACAAAAATGGAGGGTTGAAATAGAGCAATGAAATGTAAAAATATTCCTTCCTGGAAAGGGCCTTCATGCCATTTAGAAAGGAAAAGAGATGTGCCTGCGTTCTTCTGCCAGGATCCCCAGTGCACATTGGCATGGCTTCTATTTTTAATAGAATTCAACCTCAAGTGCTTCCAAATGAGCAAACACAAGTTGAATTAACTTAAAGGACTCTTCTCCCTTTGAAAGACAGTGATAACAAATGAAAAATTCATTATAGATATGAATGTATTGCAGATATTTGCCTGTATCTTATTTTGGGGTTTTTTGTGTCACTGAAACTTGTGTGCAGCTGTTCAAGGTCTGTAAGAGCTGTCATGGTGAGGGTTAATTTTGGAAGGCTGTAATTTACAGGTAGGAAAGGGTTCAGGATTTCAGGGAAAATTTCAGTGATAGATGTTTAGTACCCACTAACAGCTTTAAGATAGCAGTTCCAAGCCCTCAGGGAGCATAAGGGGAAAGAGATGCAAAAAATGGCCACTTTCTAACATCTGCTTTTGTCACTGAGTCAGAATACCAGGTTATTGCTCTGACACAGCTGGGCATCATTACTTATGTTTTTAAGCAACATGAAATTCCTCTTCCCGTTTTCCCACAAACATCATGCTATAGATATTTTTTTGTATATACATATGAACATGTTTATTTCCTAGGGGATGGATGGACTCTCATAGTGCTTATTTTCCCATGCTATTATTTCAAGACTAGTTGATGGTTGCAAAAGATAATTCCCCAAAGAGGAAGATACCAGGTCTAGCTTCTTTCAAAGCTTGTCTTGGGCCCAATTCTCATTAGTTAAAGAGGAGGTTTCTTGCTGTGTACTTTGGGGTTGGGAAACCTGAAGGGGACAGCAGAATATTTTGTTGCTCTACATAAAAGAAAATAATTTTGTCCTCCAAGTTGCTCCACCTAATCTTTTCAGCTAAGTGTTTGCATCAGGCTGTGTGGATACAATCTGTACTGTAGGCTGGATATAATCTCCATGAAAACTTTGAGTTGTCTTACACAGAGTGCCTTCAGTGATGGGTTTGTTAAAACTTTGTCACCTTGTTCTCAGAAATGTCAAGCGAGGAATTTCATCTTGATTTTCTTAAGTGGATTAGCCCTGGCATAGCTGCAATGCTACTCAGTCTTCAAGGTGCCTTCAAGGTTGCAGTGCCACAATGGCTTTAGTAATATTGCTCTCAAAATGTGCCTGTTAGCAATTTTCAGCATTAATGATAAACAAAATGAAGTGAATTCATGTAGAAAAACTTTACAGGGAGTTTAATCTATCACATCAGATAGCTAACTGATATGTAACTTTTTGTGCTTTAAGTGTTGTGGAATTCTGTTTTTTTTAGCAAATGTCCTGTTTCAGAAACTGTTGCAGCTGGTTAACAGTCAGTGTGTTTGGTTCAGTTAGTTTACAAACCAAAATTCTAGTTCAAGGTTTTAAAGAGCCAAGACACAGCAATATTAAAGTGGGATCCTCTATAACTTCAGGCATTTATGAGCAAACTGGGGGAGGGAGGATGTGAAGTTCTGTGCTAAGGACGAATGACTGGGAGCCTGACTTGGGTTGATCTCAAGGGTTTGTGTCGTGTTGAACTTAAGTGCCAGTCCCCTCTAAGCTGAGGATGGATAACACTTTTTTCACTGGTGAACAGGAGCTTTGAATGGATGTTGGTTTTGATGTGCATTTTCTACAAGCAGATCAGTACAATGTCTGTCAGACTGTTTCAGGTAACAGTTGACAATGTTGCAGAGCATAGATTAAACAAGGGTTATGCCTGACTTTGAAAATTGTTAAAATTGCTGCTGTTCTCATGCAGATGTTGCCTGTTGCAAGGGTGCTTTGGGATTACAGCGTTATGACTCAGAGGTGTCATCCTATCTCCTCCAGTGCTGTTTATCCATCTGTGCTGACAGTTTTCTCCTGACTCTGTGCAGGGATGAAAGGGAAAGAAAAAAGTCTAGATCTGATGATTGGCTGTATAATTCTCATACTTCAAAGGCTAGTGCTTGTTCTTGTCACCTTCTGCACTATTTATGTTGTATGTAAATCATCTGATCCACGTTGTGCTCCTAATAATTCTCAAGCTGTTTGCCTGAGTTGCTCATCACTGTCTTTGCTGCTATGGAAACAAATTATCCCAGTTTCATAGGAAGAATATTTACTTTTTCTGTGATTTGGTTATGATGCATCAAAAATTGAGAGTCCAGGCATTGTTCTCGATAACCAGGTGCTTTTGGAAGAGTTTTTGGATGATGGGTGATGCTGCCTAACATTTGGTGTTTGTTCTGTTTGGAAAATCAAGTGAAAGAGATGGGGGATGGGTATTCAATCATATTTGCTGCATTCTGTTAAGGGAAGCACTGCCCAAAAGTCTTGCAGCAACACGTCATTTTAGAAAATGAATGACTGCCATTGTCTTTCTCTTGTCCTTTGTACCTTCATGACAGTATGACTAGTGTGTTCCCATTGACTTTTCCTATGCCAGCATTGGGCAGCCACTACTTATTTCACAGAATCACAGAATATTCTGAGTTGGAGGAGACCCACAAGGATCATCAAGTCCAGCTCTTAAGTGAATAGCCCAACAGGTAGCAAATCCACAACCTTGGCATTATTAGGACCATTTTCTCACCAACGAGTTCTTTGCATCATTGTGAACAGGAAGTGATGAATGGAAAAAACAATCCCTTTTCTAATTGTGGTATCCTGTGCATGCGCTAGTGGGATTTATGGTGGCACAATGCCAGCTTTTGCCTGCTCTTGGCTAACTTGCTGCTGGATTGTTACTTAGTATGTTCCCAAAAGCACTAAAGTCTATTAAATTGTTTATCCTTTTTTATGTATGTGAACAATGCAATTTTTTTATGCATGCATACCTTTTTTATGCATAGTGAAGGGTCTGGAGGAAAATCTCTCTGTATGAGAGATGGCTAAGGTCACTTGGTCTGATCAGCCTGGAGAAGAGGAGATTCAGGGAAGTCTACATCTTCCTCACAGGGGGAAGCAGAGGGCACCAATCTCTTCTTGCTGGTGACCAGTGACAGGACCCAAGGGAATGACAAGAAGCTGTGTCAGGGGAGGTTTAGGTTGGATATTAGAAAAATGTTTTTCATTCAGAGGGTGGCTGAGCACTGTAGTGGGCTCCCCCAGGAAGTGGTCACAGCACCAAGCCTGACAGAGCACATAAATCGCTTGGACAATGCTCTCAGGCATTAAATGACAATCTCATGGTGTGATTCTTGGGGCTGTCTTGTGCAGGGCTAAGAGCTGGACTACAGTGATCCCTTCCCACATCCCTGATGTGGGTCCCTTCTAACTTAGAATATTCTGTGAAACATGGTATTCTGATATGGGCTGGATTTCTACTCCGACAATTCTGTTGATTTTCATTGTGTATTTTTTTTTGCACAGATTTCCTGGTTCTTCATAATGGTGCCATATGTATGTGGAAAGAACTCCCTGTCTGGAATGATGATATTTGGCTAAATAACCCTTTCCTATCAGGCCATGATCTCAAACTTCCAAAGTCTCAGATTTTGATAAAATGTGCCCTGGTTTCACTACTGCTTTGTCCATTTAGTCAAGGGGTATTCCCTCCCATCCATTTGGTTTGGGTTTTTTTTGTGTTCAGCTCCACTTATCTGTATGGCAAAGGATTCAGTCTACTTTGACAGCAGTCTGCTTTCTTCACCTCACTCAGCAGGAGCCTTCACCCTAATTGAGCATTGTAGGTGCTAATGCAGTAATATCTTTGCTGATTGTGACAGCTGACAGCATATGGCTGCTTCTCAGCAGAACAAGAATGCCCTCACACAGCAGAGCTGCAGGGTG
Source organism: Urocynchramus pylzowi (assembly GCA_013397555.1). Classification (NCBI taxonomy): domain Eukaryota; kingdom Metazoa; phylum Chordata; class Aves; order Passeriformes; family Fringillidae; genus Urocynchramus; species Urocynchramus pylzowi. The sequence continues at coordinate 514,816 of VZRH01003987.1, read as the reverse complement.
GGCAGATTGGTTGCATTTTTGCATTTCACCAGCTGGAGCAAACTTGCATCAAAATGGCTGTGGATCCCCCTTCTTGGTACCTTCAGTCTGTTTTCATCCTGCTGTTACTGAGTATCTGTGTTCTGGGTTCTACCTGTCAGCAAAACTGTAGCAGTGCTTGATTTCAGATTTGGTGGAACCCACTGCTAACAAACTGAGGAAAAGGGAGAGGGAACAGAGGATCATTATGACTTACTGGGTTCACAAGTCTCTGTGTCTTCCCCTTTCAGTAGTTTGGACCTTTGAGGGTACATTGTTTTAAGCATATCTAAATTATTTGCTCAATTTTTCATCCTTAAATTTGGCAGGAAATGCTTCAGAAAGAAGCTGCTTTTTCTTTCTTTTTTTTTTTCACATTGACAGCTTTAATGTAAAAAAAGAGATTTCTAATGAAAACAGAAAAATTGCAAGCAAATAATTAAATTACATACTAGTTAGAGATCTGTGCCTGTCTCATATCATCCTGAAGGTAAACCTTGATAGTGTACATGGAAATGAAGATGAACTCTTTGTGGTCCTTGTGATTTATAGCCAGTGAAACTTGACAGTGGAATAGGAGAAGAGAAAGGTATCAAAAATACCCTTTTGTCTACCAGTGTAAGCAAGGCAGAGTGGCCAGTGCCCTGCCAGGAAGATGTGGCTGTGTGGTGTGTGCTGCCATCCTGCTTTGAGGGGATCAGGTGCAGGGCTCAACAGACACTCCAGAGCGCGAAGGTTGGAGGCGAGCGGGTGAAACACTGACTGACTTGTGTTGGCAGATGGGAATTGAGGGATTCATTAGTCATGCTGTAGTCTCTTGTTTTGCAGTTTGTCATGATGAAATGAGAAAAAAGAGTTGCCTTTCGATAGCTGCAGAGGGCTTTTAAATACTGCAGGTTGAAGGCCGCTGTGCTTGAACAGTGTTTTCTTCTGCTGTGTTTGATCATTGAGGCAGTTGTCTTGCAGATCAGAGGAGACATACATGATGGGATTAGCATTACCAGCTCCTGTTGGTTGCAGAAAGTGCTGGATTTTTTTGGGAATAAGCAGAGAATGGTCCAAAGAGATTCTATTCTAAATGCTTTTTCTGTAAGTAAGACCACCTCTTTCACCCGCTGCATAATCCTGCACTACTGCAGTTCTCATCTGACTGATTTAGGGTCTGTTCCAGTAAAAAACAGTCAACTGGAAGATAAGCAATTTATTTTTTTTCCAAAGCATCTTACTAAATGGTACCTATTTGATACCCAAATGTGTATTCTACATTTGTCTTCGCTTGCTCTCTCCCCAGGAGGCTGTAATGTGCTTACTTTAAAGACGCTTTGCCTTGCTGTTCTTCAGTGATTCACTTTTTTGTGTGGAAATTTGGTCTAGACCTGTGCTGTCTGTCAAAGTATAGGATATGAGATATGTTGTCCTGGTCACATCATTTTAATTTTAGATCACAGGAGGGAGGAGGAAGACAAGCAAGTCTTTCCAACCACCTACATCTTCAGGGTTGAAGTCACAAGTGTCTGAAAGGGTGTTAGTACAAATGATTAGCTATGAAATCATCCATGTAGGTTAATAGATGGGTAAATATACAATGAAGTGAAAAATGCCATAGAATTAATAGCTGAAGAGACATGAGCTTTTGTAACCTCACTAATGTCTGTGGCAAAATTAAGTACTCTGGAATAAATTAGAATAACAATGAGAGGAGTAAGCTTATGAAAAGTTTGAAGTATATTTGTCAGAATTGGGCAGCATTCCTCAACCAGTCGTGTCTCAGCGTTACACTACACTTCTGCCTGAGAAAACACAGTCAAGCCTTGTAAAGCAATCCATCCAAGAGGAAACCCAATTAATGGACCATTTTGCAGTGCTTGCTTGGTGCAGAAAAATGCAAAATTCCTCCACAAAGTGAGATCAGTTTAAAGGGACTAAATGCTGGCAGCCTCTGGGCGAGAGACTTCAAAGCTCTGTTTCACCCCTTCTCTTACTGAAGTGTAAGTAAATAGAAGGGTTTTAAATAAGTGTTCCTCAGTGTAGTAAATGCAGTTTCACAGAAGTCTTTCACCAAATCTTCCTCTTAAGACATTAAATGTGCTTTCCCTAAGCTCTCTTCTGTCCTTGTTGCTCTGCAAGCACTGGAAATTTTTCATTTTAGCTGTTAGCAACTACTCTTTGGGTTGTAGTGCTTGTCACAAATACCTTTTTAGCTCTTACAGGAAGGGACATAACCTGCCCTGTTTTAGACAATTCAGGTAAGTATGATATTTGGAGAAGATCCCAGCCTTGGACATTTTTCTTGCATTAAGGGAACTGGTAATTTTTTTTCCATTTCCTTGTTAGCTGCGACTATCCAGTACAAGAAGCTGATGGCTAAGCTTTCCAGGAATGGTGCCTTTGGGGTGCTTAAATACAACCCAAGAGGCCACATTTGTTCATCTCTTAAGGGTCTGCTTCTGCACAAATGTGAGCAGGGTCCTTTCAATGCTGAGGAGAATTAACCTGACAAAAACTGAAGCCCCCATCTTTGAATAGCTTCTGTATATATGTGCGGTGCGGGAGCAGCTTTTTACACGTGTGTGGGGGGGAAGAATTGAAGCATTCGGTATTTCCAAAATGTTCTAACCATACTGTCAGTGTTGCTTAGCAGCAGAGGGTTTAAAATAGCGGTATTACTCAACAGTGTGAGCCACATTTGCACATGGTAATGTTCTGTGTCCTGTATTGACTTGCTGCATTATACAAGTGCTAAGTTAATGTAAGGAAAGTGAAGATAGCTCACCTCCTCCTCTCCTAACTTGACGAACAAATGGCTGAACAGTGACATGTCTTCCTTATGGTTTTAACAAGCAGATGTCCAGCACAGGAATGCCAAGGTGTTTTGGTCCCTAGGTGTGTGAATGCAGACCTCATTTGTGTGCAAAAGCCCCTCACACCCCTGCTTGCCTTTGAGCAGGTGCAGCTCTCCACCCAGCTCCCTGTGCTGGTGCCAGCTCGGGCTGTGCGGTTAGTGCAGCATCAGCTGGCTTGGGGGACCTGGCAAGGGACAGCAGGGACAAGAGCAGGTGTGAGTAACACTCAGTGGTCTCCCAGCAGCCTAACTTCTCAGTCCCTGCTAGTTCACATTCCCACCACTCATCTGCTTCCTGGGTGGTTTGGTCTTCTGAAGTGATGCTGAGAGTACCTGAGGTGGAAGTATCACTCACCCACTCTCTGTGGGAGTCCCAGCCTCTGTTGGAGTAAGGCAAAGGACTTGCAAGAATGCAGCTGTACTCGCTGTCATCTCCAGAAGAGTGAAATACTGTAGTGATGAAGGCAATAGATCATGGTGGCATAAGTAAAAAGTCTGACTCAGGTATCAAGGAATTCAAGAGTTCTGTCCTCTACAGGATTAAACTAAGGGTGAATGGTGGTTAAGTTGTATGGTAGCTAATGAAGAATATTACAGATTTGTATAAAGATAAACAGCTCAGTGTATTACATGTCTTACCTGCTTTGAAGAGTTTCAACTATTACATTAGAGCCACATAAATACTCCCTTAGCCTTGCTAATGATTTTCTTAACAAACGTGACTACATATTATTGTGTCAAAACAGGGCCGTATTTTAAAGCCCTGAAGTGAATTAAAATAGCAACTGGATCTGTCTTTAGTATTTTGTATGCTGTACCATGGAAATAAAATGTTCACCAGATGCAGATATTTAAATGCTGACCTTAAAATAAGGCAAATATGTTTCTTAAGCGGATCTCTCTGTTTTTTTCAGTATTTAAAACCGTGGCCTATTTCTTCAGTGAAGACTCATAAACAACCCATCTTAAATGGCACAGTTAGAACATCATTTAAATTTACAGCTATTTTATTTATGCTTTGCCTGAAGTGTGGACCATGTTATGACAGGCATTCCCTCACACACATTATATGAACAGTGGAGGAGTATGGCCATTAAGTGTTAATCTAAGACTGGGACTTGTGCATGTAAAATACTTCATTCAACCACTTGCAGTTTGCGGGGCAGTGTTTTAAAAAGAAATGTGGTAGCGCTTGTGACAAATAGCACAGTATAAATTATGATGATTCATGTTAATTTAAACTGCTGGTTTATAGTTTCTGAGGAGGAGTGCTGAGGCTCAGTCAACTGTTTTGGGTTGGGGATAGCAATGGATTTAATACTTCCATGACTTACCTGCCATTGCATTACCACTGTAGAGACTAATGACACAAGAGACAAGGACGCTGAAAAAAATGGGGGTTTTTTCCAATCGCTTGGAAAGATTATGATTTTCAGTTGTTAAAAGAAAACAAAACAGACTTTCCATCTTAATCAGAAAAAGATGTGCCACAGGCTGATGCATTTTTCTTTTCCCTGGAATGGTTATGAAAGACATGAAGGTCATATGAGACACTTCGAATTTCCCTGCACACATGCTTTGTACTTCAGAAAGCAGCGAGTCTCTTGAGATGTCAGTTGCTAAGAAAAATATCCTTGTGTTTCCAATCAGGTAAGTGTGGCTTGTAAAACCATCTCTGCAACCTCCTGTAGATTTGTTTCAAAGTTCCTCCCAGTGGAGGTGCATTCACAGGAGCCCAACTTGCAAATTCTTCAGGTGCACAGGAGATGGTGCAAATCATTTCTGCACTACTGGCTTTCCACACTGGGGCCATATGTTACCCAGCTGATGTCATATGCAGACTGAGGATGTCGCTGTCCTTTGCTGCCTGGTTTGCCTCTGAGCTGGCAAAGCCATTTAGAGAGTGTGATTCAAGGGTAGTGCTTAAGGATGAACTACAAAGAGGAGAGAGCTTTTTCAGCTGGGATCCCTGTCAGTGAATTGCTCTGAACAGATTCTTGGCTGGAGGAGAGGAAAACTGGGGGATTGGAAAGTGCTTAGTACAGCTTAGTGGTGCGTGGGTATTATTTACCACTTCTGGTTAGTCCCTGAACAAATGAGTTCTCTATACAGTGTACATGTACATACATGTGTGCTATGACCAACTTTGAAATGCTTATCCTGTATTTCAGAAGTAACTTGTTCTTGTGATTTCTAGTAACAGTGCTCATCTATGACTTGTTTTCTGGATGGTTTCCAATGAATAAAAAATGTATTCCATTGGAGGAAAGCAACTGAATGAAAATTAGCTGTCCATATACACAATATTGTGCTTTATATGACTGACTGCCCTTACTGACACACGGAGATGAGAGGGATTTATTTTGTTTGTTGTAGATCAAAATCTTGTTAGAGCTTGAAGTTTTTCAGAGGTTTGGAAAATGAGCTTTTAGTAGCCTTAGAGGACTCGCCTGGGCTTCAGTAGGGCTTGGGGTTGGCCCTTTGACAGTGTTCTTTCTGTGTATGTGCTCAGTACAAGTGTTCTCGCAAGGCTTGCATGTTGCCTTAGATTGCCAGTTTGTTTTCTCAGAGACCTGGTGACTCCATACAGGAGGAGGGATGGGATTCCAGTTCTTTCTACCACCTTCCTTATCTAGATTGGTTTCCTTGTTCCTCTTTTGTGTCTGTGTGTGCTTAGGATCATGAATGTAAACCTCAAGCCTGTTGCTATGTAAAGGAGGAAGAAAGCTCCACGTTCAAACTGCTGCTGGCACAAGCCCAGGTTTGCCATGAGTGTCTCACATTAGGCTCTGAGGCCAGGCCAAGCTGAGAGATACATTTCCGGGTTCTCTTTGGCTTTAGAAACTGGTTTTACATCTGGAGACAATGCTTCCATGAAATGCTTATTCCCTTTGGGCAGAGGCAGATGTGGACCCTGCACAGAGGCCACGTCCCCGCGCCCGGATGTTTGTGACGCTCTGCTCAGCTGCTCGTCTGAGCTCCTGGCGCCCGCGGGGGTTGCGGTGGCAGAGCCGGGGGAGCAGCACCCTCCTGCTTACACATGGGGTGATGGGTGCTTCAGGGCAGCCAAGTGAGCCTCTTCTTAGTGGGACCCGGGAAGGAACCTTTGTCTGCATCTTCTACCCCTAGGCATACCCAGGTGGATTTTTCTGGTCAACCAGATAAGTGTTGTAGTGAATGTGGTGGTATTTCTATTTGTGATTAAGTGTTGCAGAAACTACTGCATGAACTACACTGCTGAAGTGTTTGCACATGCTTGACCTAAGTGTCCAAGTTCTGTTCTTGTGCCTTTGCACCTTGCCAATTCAGGATCTAAATCATGAAAAACAGAGCTCAGCTGCATTGGTATGACTTCACTTCCCTGAAGTTTGTTGCTTTCCCATGTTTCCCAGTTGCACTCTCTTTTCCAGCTGTGCAGGTAGTCATCAGCTGTGGGGAGCTCTTACACATTCCTGTTCTGGGATGAGTTAGCCTTTTGCTGTTCCTCACTTGCCTTCTTGCTTTGAAAAGAGTTTTTCTTCTTAATTTTTTCCCCACAGCCAAATGAACAATGTGGTTGCATGTTTTTGTTTAAACCTAGGTCTTCTGCTTACAAACACGGACTGGCTTTACTCTGCTTTTCTACCCTGGAGCAGCAGTTGCAAGTAGCTGAAAAGTCATTGAGCTCTAAGTATTACAAGTGTTTCATTAGTGTGTGCTGTTGACGTGTAATTAAGGGTCAGGCCAGAATGTGGCAAGCTGTGACTTTGTGTTCTGTCTCTGGCTGTCTGGTAGATGCTTAAGTTTAAAGCATCTGGCTTGGTCTTTGTTGTTGAGAGAGAGTTTGGGATGTTGGTCTGGTGCAGATACATCTGCAGGGTAAGCGTGCTCCTGACAGTACCTGTGTGCAAACTGGTATGCTTTGGTAGGAAAAGCTCAACCTGAGGCAGAGCTGGGATCAGCACTTAGCTGCTGGTTGAGGTGTGCTGTTTTTAAAGCCTGAGTTTTTCTTTCGAGGGGTAGGAATGTATAGAAATCAATGCAGAAGCTGGTAATTGCAGAACTCAAGCCAGTGCAAAGTCCACTTTATATTGGGTGGATATTTTTGGGGTCTGTCTGCATTTTTCCTGGTGGTCTTCCCTCTGCAATTTAGATGTCTTGGAGCTGCCAACACTTAGTGGTGTGTATGAGCTGCAGGATGGGAGGGTGTGATGCGGTCCTAGATGTCTCCTTGCTGCTTTCTGCCTCCTCCAGCCTATCTCTGTTGCTGTGGCAACTCAGAGCACCTACAGGCATGGAGCTGTTGTTGCCTATCCTTGCCATCATGCTTCATAATCCTCATATTTCTGTGCCTCCCAGTTTATCACATGTTTTAGGACTTCGGCTTTCATTTGAGCAAGGCTAGAAACTGCTAAATTTTCAGGAGGGTGTTCGTCTAAGACAAGATGTCATAGATTACTTTTGGTCACGCTGTATTTTGTGTTGTGATTGTGTTTGATTAAAATTCCTCAGGCTTCTTTTCTGAGTAAAGCAAAGCACGTGGTCATGCAGTGTCCCAGTCACACGGTAACAAAGGACTCCATTGCAACATTTCATTAAAAGTCTGTGTATATCACAGTTGCTTCCATTTCCAATAAGAAACCCACGAACAACCCAAGGGAAAGCCAAATGTGCTGTCCAGCTATCTGCAGCTGTATGGAAAGTGTTTTTGCAATCCCCATCCTCTGTTTTGTTAAATATTTTCTTGTGTTCTTTTCAATTATAAGACTTTTTTAGTTTTATCAACTATTAAAAAAATGAGAATGATACAGAATCTATTTTGCTGTCACTTCCTTCAATGTAATACTTTATCTTCCACTAATTAAGGTCTTTATCATGAGTAATTACTGTCATCTTATACAAAAAATTGCCAAAAGGTTATCTTGCTCTAATAAGAGCACAGGAAATTTTGCTAGGGATTACAGGCTCTGTGGAGGTTTGCCAATAAATCTTCTACATAAAATATTTGTAGTCATTGTAATTGCATACTGTACTTCATGCTAGTGCAGAATCACATTCTTCCCTTGAGTTCATCATGCCTAAGTCTTAAGGCTTTTATGATGCTTATGTGTTTAACATGTACTTGCTTCTGCAGCCAGAAAGTAGATTAAATTACAGAGGAAAGAAAATGGCAAATGTTTTGCTTATCTCCATTACTGTGCCACAAACAGTAGTAACACAGATGCAGAAACAGGCCAGTGGAGGGGAGACTGTCATGCCTGAAGGGCTGTGGCAATCCCTGTTCCTGGATATGCCTGAAGAGAAAGTGCAGGCAAGAATGAGGAGCATCAAGTCAGACTCATCAAAGCAGATTTGGTTTCATGGGGACTGCAGTGAAATTGAGGTGTTTCACCCTTCATTTCAGATGAAATGAATTTCTACATCTGTTCTTGCATCTCTTTCCTTCTGACTTGGCGTGTGGTTAATAACAACACAAGCTAGAGAGAATCAAATTTGTGCATGTCCTCCTGTTCTACCACTGCACCTCTGACAATAACGTGTGTTACGTTAGAATACGTGGAGAAAAATGTATGGAAACTGTACAGGTCACCGTGAATACTTCTGCCATCCCCACTCCCACTTACTTGACTCATTCTTTGTTAAATTATATTGTTCTAGTCAGGAGTTCTGCAAAATAAAACACTGGGTGTTAGAATACAAACAAAACTCTTTTTTTTTGTTTGTTTAATGGTCTTTTGACTAATGGAATGTCTTCTTGATGATTAAGATAAAATGAGGTCTTTGGAATTGGATCATTAGTTTGGTGTTGACCCCAAAAGGTGTGGTTCAGAGACATCTTTCACTAGCAAACTACTATCTCAACTTTGCCAGTTGTGCATCCATGTACAGGAAAGGTTGTTCTTAACATTTAATTGTGTGATGTGCAGTTGTAAGGTGCATCTCTCACAGCAGGTCTGTTCTGCAGCTGATCTGTCCAACCCTCTGGTCCTGTAGTTCATCACCCTAGCTTTTCCTCAGCTTTCCTTCATATTTTATGTTTTTCTGTTGCAAATAGGATGTCTTTTGGCTCTTACATGGATTAGGATCTTAGGAGGCAAACTGCATTCAGGAGTGTTGCCCATCCTGTGATTCATGTTCTTTAGTACATCAAGAGCTTTCTTCTCATAATTTAAAACACCTTCTCACTTATTTAAAACACAGCATTTGAAATTGCCTTAAGTAATCCAGTGCTAGTGCTTATCAAAATACAAAACTAAAATAAAAGCTAAATTTCAGGTTTATAGTATATTTAATATAAAAATAACATATTCCAGCCTCAGTGCAGACTTCTGTGTCCGGTTCTTCAATGCCTCAGCAGGCCCCCAAATCTGCTATGCAACTTGCAAAATGAAGCTACCAGTTACTCTGAAGCCAAAACTGGCCATTATAAAACGTCTGTAAGCTGGCTGCTAGTCTCAGAGTTCATTATGAGGGAGGTCATTCCTCCTTACAGCAATGAATGTAGCTTTTGAGTACATTTTGAAAGTTTCATTTAATCACAATGTGGATGAATTGTTTCAGTTGTGATCGCCTGATGGGAAACTAACTTTCTTCTTCCTGGGAGAAAAAAATACTGTGTTGATTCCTGCAGCAGCTTTTAGAACTACAGGATGTGATTGCCTTTTTTTTTTTTTTTTTTTAAGACTTGAAGGTTTTGGTCCTAACAAAGGAAATTTTTCCTTTCTTTTTTTTTAATACACAGTAGTCAGTTTTCTTTTGAAATTGGTGAATATGCAGAATAAGATCTTCAATAGGCTCTTTCTGTACATCTTCTTAAAGTTTGGGGTTTTTTTTCCCCAGAGTGTTTTCCAGTCCTCCATAAAAAAATGTATGATTGCAAAATGCTTCAAGGAGTGTATCAGTTTCAGATTTGGCTGAAATGGTTTAAATAGGAGAAAGAAAACAAGTTTGTTGTTGTTTTTCTGTTTGTTTGTTTGTTTGTTTGTTTTTTGTGGATAATCTTTCATGCCCTAATTGGAAGAGTTTGAAGAAGGTGCCAGGTTCATCTTGGAGATATATAATATTAGGATGAAAAAACATGTCCTCAAGCCACAACATAAGAATTGCCAGTGAGATCCAAGGAAATATTTTCTTTTCCCTGTGAGAGTGGTTAAGTATTGGAAGACTGTCCAGGGAGGCTGAGAACATCCTTGGAGGTACTCAATGCAGAACTGGACAAAGCCATGAGCAATCTGCTGTAACTGACCCTGCTTTGGCCTGGGCATTGAACTGAAAACTACCAGGAATCCCTACAGCCTAAATTATTCAGTGATATTAATCTTGTTTGTATGTGCTATATCTATGGTATTGGATCAATTTGCTGTTCTATTATACAGTTGTATTTTCTGCATGATTGCTGAGAACTGCAGAGAAATGGAGAGGGGGAGTCTTGGTAGGAGTGAGAAGTCTCCAGCAGCAGATAGCTGGTGAGCAGCTCGAGTCAGGAGGGCAGTGCAGCCGGTTGCTGCTTGTTCAGGATATTGTCCTGCAGCCATGGGTCGATGGGGTGGGTGTGCCACTACTCCTTGGCCACTTTGGGAGGACTGTCATGTTGTAACTATCTCTGAACAAGTATGCCCAGCCTCAGTCTTCATTATCCACATAAAAATGTGTTGGTGAATGGAAATGGTGAGTTTGAAGTACTGTACACCTTTACTTTCCCTAATGTAGACCCTTTGCCAGGACCAATGTAGGAGAATCCTGTTTCATACCACTAGGCCCTGTATGCTGGGAAAAACAAAACACACATCTTCTCCCAGCAAAACTCCAGGACTTTTTCCAAGTAAGTATGTGCTTCAAAACATGTTTAAATGCTAAATTTTCACATGACTTGCACTAAACATTCAAAGTATCAAGGATATTCAGTTTTAATCCTCTGTAATATTTTTTATTACTCTGTGGTTGTTGGAAAGGCTATTGATTGCCTGTTGCTGGAGAGATTCAAGATGATCAAAAAGGCATGTATTATGTATTACTTCCTAACCCAGTAGATCAAAAAGGAAAAAATCTTTGGCATTAACTATGTTTAAATATTTCAGCAGAAAATCATTATGGTTTCCAGAAAATGTTGTATTCTCTGTTCTATGTTTCCTTTCTTGCTATTCAGAAGTAATTTATTAATTCAGGTTATCTTAGTTTTTAACATGGATGTGTCAGTGCTGTCCTGTTGCAGGTCCATAGAAATTCTGAGCTATAAACATCAAAGAAATTCTTTATCATTAAGGTGTGTGGTCCAGGATGGAAGGAGATAGGTAAGACAATTTAATTTCTGGTCTCATTCTTCATATTGGTGTCCTCAATGCTTATTTTCTAAAGTGGTTGGTGACAAGGAGAATTACAGACCTCAGGAAGCACTACATAGTGTTCATGAAAAACAAACTGTTTCATTTTCAGATAGATCTGAAGAATTTTTTTTTCTGAAAACTCAGACAAATAGGATTGAGATGTATCTTCTATGCTGTATAAAGTTGCAGAAGCTATTTAAAACTGTCACACTGCAGAGCTGAGATGAAAGTCTTTGTGGCTGTCAGCTGTGACTCAAAAAGAAATCCCTGGATTTTTTTTTGTCTCTCCCACCACCCTTAGAAGTGGTAAAGTAATTCCTTTAATATTAGCTGTTGGTGAAGTACCCAAGCTGCATAGTCCAACCAGTCTAATTAAGGGTGACTGTTACATTCTTATTAATCAATAAGAGGAAAAAAATACATAAGAAAATTTTGGTCATGCCATTTAAACAGTAAAGAAATTTTGACTAAATTATACACGACATAAAATGTCTTCATAAAAATCCAATGGGCTTCAAGTAGATGTTGAAGCAGAGGAAGCGGTGCATGGATAGAGGAGAAAGAGAATGTGGTTTTTAATTGATTTAACAATCTGTAGGTGATGATGATAGAGTATTGAAAAAGGGATAGAAAATAGTTGAAATAGGGATTGAAAAAAGTTGAAAAGGGGATTGCATCTAGAACCCAAATGCAGGTCACAATCCACAAGAGGAATAAATTGCAGTTTGAGGCCCACAGAGTGATGGATAATGGAACGTGAGCTCTCGGTGTAGAGCACTCGAGGAAGGACACAGCTGATCCCCAGTTACAGGAGTGATGAAGATTCAGTGCTGTGTGAAAGGGTTTGATTCACACAAGTTGCAAGGAGAACAGTGATTGTAGAAAAGCTGTGAGGGAGTGAGGTTTTGCTATGATCCAAGAGCAGGTCAGTCTCTGTGTGGGGGAATATTTCTTCCAATGGACAGAGTTTGGATTCATAAAGCAGTGGCATAACAAGTTCCAATGTCTGGAAGCTGGAACACAAAATGCATGCTACTAATAAGTAATACTCTTTATTATGCTGATGATTCATCTATGAAAAAACTAAGCCATAAATTTAGTAGGTCCCTCATCTGGCCAATTCTTTCAAGATACCAGATTAGCTGTCTTTCTCCAGAAGAAATGTCACAGCCTTGTAGGAAAGGTAGAAGACAGTGAGATGATGGAGGACTCACTGGATGAAGTCTTGTGGGCTATAATAATCTGGAAGCTTTGTGATCTGGAATAAGTCTGTCAGGAACTGGAGTGGGGCCATCAGGTTTTTTTCAGATAGGCTGCTGAACAGCTGTCAGACACTAGCTGCCAGATAACATAAAGAATGTGTCCTGCATTGCCAGAATGTCTAAGTGATTTTGGCAGTGGAAGAAAATGTGGGCTTGCTTCATAGTCTTTTCACCACAGGAAGGGATGATGCACATTATAATCTGTTCTAGCAGAGCATTTGTTTGGGCAGCAGAGGAAACAAAAGAAAATAGAGGACCAAAATCCAGATCAGTGCCCTATGGAGGGAGTAAGACCAGGTCTTGAAGGCTTTTACGTGCAGTTAAGTTTCACTCTTCAAATGACTTTTAGAAGCAGATCAGTAAATCATGCAGTACTTTCTGCTGACAGTTCTGACTTGTTTGAAGCTGTTATACATCATTGCTTGAGAGTAGCTTCTACTGGACTCACCAAGGTTAGATAGAGATGAGAAATTTGTCTGCTTTTATGTGTCTTTTGTCCAGCAAGCCTTTCTTCTCTTTGCTTAGACTGTGCCAGTTTGGGGCTACTGCCCTTTCCCAGTGTCAGATGTGAATGTTGTGCTTTACACCCAGATGGATGCTAACTTCCTGCTGATTTCACTGTCCACTTTTCTCAAACCCAGCCTCCTGGAGCCTTTACTCCCCCTCATGATGCACATGGTTTGAGCTGCAAAATGTAGACCGTGGAAATGTTGAGAGGGAAACTGAAATCTCTTGTACTCCAAACCTTTTCTTCATGACTCTGCAGTACCATTTAAGCATGTGTCCTGTGGATTTTGGAAGGAGTACCAGACTCAGTCTAGCTTGATGGGTCTTTATGTGGACATACTACCCCCAGTTAAATTCCAATAAGAAAGTCATCTTCTGATGAAGTCAGTCTTGTCCCCCTACCTGTCTTGTGACACCCTGGCCTGTTATAGCACTCTGTCACCAGGTGCTGGGCTGGTGCAGTGGTTTGTCTTCTGCCTATTAGGACAGGCTGAGGTCTCCAGATGCCAAATCTTTCTCTAGAGTCTTCCATAATAATATCAACTATGTTCAGTAATTTCTTCATTACCAGCTTGCTGTTGTCACTCTTCTCAACTTTCTTCTGAGAAAGGCATAGAGATGCCAAAGACATTAAACAAACCTGGAATTCCTCAGTTTATAGAAACAGTGATGCAGTCTATGGACATAAAATGGGTAACAATAAGGAACCCTAGATTGTACAGACACCACTGAGCACTGTCTTGCTCCTGCTTGAAGGTGCTTCATGTTGAAAGAGGCATGAGGAAGATACCAGTGCTTGTCAACAGAGATAACTGTCAGCCATTCCCAATTTCACAAGCTGATAGTGAAGATTTACATTAAAATAGTGACTGCTAAGTTAATTCTAACCAATTGGAAATCAGGAACTGGGGAAGGATGAATATACTACATAAGCACAGCACTGTTCATATAGCATAGATGTTTAAAATATAACTTTCCTGCTAGTACTGAGAATCTGCTGGAAGTGAGTCTTGAAAAATAACCCATTGCAATGAAACACAGCAAAGAAGCTATGATTAATTTTCTACATAATAGTCGTATTTATATGTAATTTGTGACTGTTCAGTTCTGTGAGAGTCTTAGATCTCTAGGAAAAAAATTCAGGAAAGCCACCAAGGTTCACGTGAAAGTGGGGATCAATGCACTTTCAAGTACGTTTATTTGCTCAGCCAAAAATAAGCATGTGCAAATATTACAGGGTTCAAGGGGAAACCAGTGAACCAGCTAGTGTCCAAAGGAAAGATCTTATTGACTATCTGTTTCCACAGAAAAGCACCTCTAGCCATTACCATATTTTGAAGGGCCACTATTATTGGGTACTTTGTTCTGTAACTGGAGTATAACCTAGAACTACTAATAGAAATTTAAAAATGTTTATAGTAATTCATAAGTAGTTCAGTATCATCAAAGATGAATCATTCAATTGGATGCTATCCCTCAAATGCTTTTTCTGTTGTTGTTGTTAAATCCTTGCTTCTTTCTGTGAAGTACCTACTTTGTTTTGCTGAAGATTCCTCACATTTCACACAGAAGGTCCTCTCCCCCACTAACTCCAGGCTGTGCCTGTAGGAATCCCTGGATTCCTCATGAACTGGCAGTTGGCACCTCGTATCTTATTGGGAAGTTGTTACAAACTTCTTTAATTTGTTATGCTTTTCTGCAGACAGCGCTGCATTGCAAACTCCTGCATGGTGCTGTGCATGATGAAGGAAGAGAGCAGAGCTCAAAGTTCTTTGTTGGGCCATGATGTGCTCTGGTTACTTCTGAGTAGCAGCCCCCCATCTGGGGCTGTATATGTGCCTGATGTTGTTTTGTGCTGCTGTGTGAGAAAATAAAGCAGTGTAGCAAGATCTGAACAAAAATTTACCACCTTTTACCAAAAATGTATATTTTCATACCAACTTTTCTGAGTCTTCAGCCTTAATTAATCATTTTTCTTCATTATTCACTTAAAAATCAGTGAAGTGCAGCAATTCACAAAGTCTACTTATGTACATAGAGCCATGAGGTGTAGCTACATACAGGATGATTACTTCCATGTACTTTCCCAGGAGTTTTGTGACTAGCTCTCTAGGCCTGGCAGCAGCACTGAATTACTGGCATTGTGATGCCTTGCTGAGCTGTGATGGTGCTTTTGGAGAGTGTCTTGGGTATCACATGCTGGAGGGAGAGAGAGGAGTGCCCATCTTTTGCTTGTAATGAGAACTAGGGAGAGCGAGAAGAAACCCACTGCCAAGTTCAGATGTGTTTACATTGCTGTACCTGCATTTGTAATAAACAGATATTTCCCTAGTCACAGGCAAAATTGTTGCTTTTCCTCATCAGATGAGTCAGTTCAGAAAGAGACAAAAGTTTCTATACCACAAGGGCATTCCTGCCAGAGGACAGATTTTTCTATCAGATACATCGAACAGGCTGAAATTATATCTAATTAATGACTGTGTAAGCTGGCCTTGTGCTAGAAGGCCATATGTTCATTTGTGTAGACATGATGAAGGCAGGCAAACAGCATCTGCAGAGATTACAGATCTGCCCCAGAGCTGCTTACTCACTGTGAGGCACTCGATGAGGAAGGCAGTGCTGATGCCAACTGCCTGAAGTAGCACTGATACTCACGGATTGTACATGATAATTTGTGAATTTTCATGGCACGTTGCAGCCTGCAGTCTTTTGTCACTATGGGATGGGGTCCTCAGCATGCTGATTGGTTGGGGGTACCTCATCTGTGGAAGGGTTGTGACATAAATGTTCGGATACTCAGGGAAACCTGTGTGTGGGCACTCATGTGGCAGATAGTGTACAACTGTTTGTTTTTAAAGAGAGGAGAGAAGCAGGCATGAGTGGGAATGGTTCACCTGTGTGGACTTACAGCTGAGAGCTTTTCTCCAGCCTGTTAAAGCAAAGTGTCTTTCATCATCAGGTCCACTAGTCCTGAAGATGTTTGCCATAGCTAGCAGGAATGTGTGTGTGCATGTACTTCTGTTAAGTATATTTCTAGCCAATGAGGGAAGGGAAAGTGTGTTTTAAAGGTGTTCAAATAGTAGTTCAGTGTAAAATCCATCCTGGAAATCTCTCTCAGCCTTTGAGAAGGCACTGAGAGCACTTTTTAGTTGTTTTTCTTTTCTGGTGGAGAATGTTGATATCAATAATGTTTGATAGGAGACTTTGTGAAGGGCCAGAGGAAAGAAAATACTTTTGCTGTGATCCATTTTGCTAAGATGAATGGTGACCATTTACCTTTCACCAGAGTTGTGTTGTCTCAGTGGGGATATGATGGCTTGGATTGCATAGGCAGAGTCTGGAAAAATTCTATTGAGCTAAAGGAGAAAGGCATTTCTTTGTCCTTGAGGAGTTTTGTATTTGTCCTCTGGGATGAAGGATAAGTCAAACAGGCTAATTTTGGAAAACTAAGAAGTCACATCATTTTCCCCTTGGTATTTTTGCCATTTCAGACAGCTCTGTCTTTTCTTCTGACTCTTATTCTGCCAGAGACCAGCATTCTGGGTGGATGGCTTCCAGTGCTCTTCTGCCTGTGAAGAAGAAACATTAGGCAGAGTCAGAGAAGGGATATTGTTCAGCTTTGTGACCACATATATCCTCACTGTCTCCATACAGAAGCCCTTAAATCCTCCAAAAATGAGGATTTGCATTAGAAGATGGGAAGGTTTGTAGTTACTTGGCAGTGATCTGGAACCACTTTTACACTTGTCTGTACACCATCAGTGGGCAAGTGGGCTTTTCTGATCAACTGCAGAAGAAATTGGAGAGATTTTAGTTGTCTCAGTATCTCTGTGGGCTTAGTTCTCAATTATCCTTTAGTGCCGTTCTGCTGAAGCATGTTTGTTAATCACTCCAGAGTACTTTAGCTTCTTTCAATATATTGAATTCCACTTGGATGCTTTTAAAAGTGTTTGCGCAGCATATGCCTTTCTTAGGAGTATGGGAAATATCCACAGTCTGAAACAAAAGTGCAGTGTTCCAAACTCAACATCCATGTTGTTATCCCATAAATTAGTACGCACTGTGCTGTTACGTAAGTTTGCCTTGTGTCAGAATAATAAAAGCTGAGTGTACTAAAAGGCTGATAAGCCTGCCATGAAGAATTACGTTGTTCAACATTTTCTGTCTTAAAATAACACCTGTTGCGTTACTGACATGCTGGTAGTATAGTGTGTCTTGAGAGCTAGTAGAAAAAAAGAAAAAAAGGCAATTTTTCAGGCCGTTCAGGTCTGAGCTTTGGCAGCCTTGAATTTAGTATTGTCTCAGAGCCACTCTTATACAAAAAGACTTCGAGAAAGCACAGCTGTTCTGTATTTTTGGATATTAAAAATGGACAAAGTCACTTTTCAGTAATACTGCCATAGCCTCGAGGACCGAATGCAAAAAACAAGTGCTCCTTCTGTTGGCAGGTGGGAAGTTCAATCCCTTAAAAAGCAAAATAAAAAATAATAAAATAGATGGTTGTGCAGATTCTGAGGGTAGCCTGCAATGAGGGTGAAGGGACAAGTACCCACAGCTGCCAGAGAAAATCACTGCTGGCAGTGTGTGTGTATAAAGTGACAGGGCGCTTCCAGCAGCCCTTAAATGAGTGGCGGGAGGGAGAGGGGAAGTTCACCCCTGCTAGCACAGTCATGCACAATGATCGCCTTTCTGGGTGCCGAGGTCACAGCTGCTGTCTGGAGATTACGTACAGAAGCACTCTTCTTCTCTGGAGAATGAGGTTTCCTGGAGGATTAAGCACAGGCTGAAAGCAGGAGGAGTCATTCAGGAGGGAGACAAAGACCTTGAGCCCAGGGCTGTGACAGGCAACAGGGGCGGAAGACTGCGAGCAAGAGCAGGGCTGCTGGGAGTTGCTGCTTGGATGGGAGAGCCTCCAGTTAGGGATCCTGAAGTGGTCCAGTTGTGGGGTGAAACCCACTGAGGGTCTGGCATGACACTGCCTGCTGCAGGACTTGAAGTGTTGCTTTCCCACTCATGCAGGAGGTGGATGGAGTTGGAAGGGCTCTGCCACCTCCTGCATCTGGACTAAAGTAATTTCTTGCTCCATTAAGTAATCTCAAACCCCATTTAGTATTCAGAAATAGTGATCAATGCAGTAATCTGAACCCCCATGTAAAGGTGCATATGCACTCCCCATCTGCTCAGAAAGTGATGCTTTTTGCATTTTCTTCTGTCACTGACGTGTTTCACCATGCCTTCTAAACCCAATGCTTTGGTGCTTCCTTCTTTCCTCTTCCTTCTTAGCTTTCTTTTTTCTTTTTTTATTTCCTCTTTTCTCTCTTATCCTACTATTTCACCTCTTGGGTACACACATTCCCAGGCAAGTATCCAGAATATCCTTCACCCACGTATCATGTGCCAGCACCTCTGTTTTGTGTAGGAAGGTCTTCTATATTTGAAGCCAGGGCCATCTGTCTCAATGCTAAAAAAAA
>VZRH01003987.1:418253-496368 GCA_013397555.1 Urocynchramus pylzowi | reverse complement strand
AAAAAAAAAAAAAAGACAGGTTTCTTGTGGTTTTCTGCAAGGGCAATGGCCACAGTTCTTTTGCATAACTGTAAAAGGAAAAATGCAACTGATTTTATAGTAATAATATCTGAAACTTCTATTTATCAGTTCTAAAGTTAAGTCTTATTTCACCTACTGGATCAAATTTCCCACAGATCCCATATGCTGGCAACTTCTTTTTAGTGGCTTCAGAATCCTTGTGCTTTTTATAATCTGAAACAAATGAGTGCTGCACATAATATAGGAAAGGAGAGGTGGAGGCAGAGGAGGCTGACAATGCATGCATTCAAATGAAGTGAAAGTGCAAGCAGGAAAAATCTGACTGTGTTGGTAGAGCTTGTCAGAGGGTGTTTCAGGCATATCATGTATTAGGAAATCATAGATATTTTAAAAGCAAAAGAATGAAACTTCTTTAAAGGAGCAGAATTCCAGAAGGATGCTAATGAGTACTGGGTGCTAGTGTTTAAATGTAATGTCATAGTTGCTAGTTGTCCCTGCTGTATGGATATTTCCTAAGTGCAGTGTGAGTCTTAACCAAATCATATTTTAAACTATTTCCATTTGCCTCTCACTCTGTAAAATCCTCTCTAAAAATGAGCATTGTCAAATAAATTGGTAAGAATTAAAATACTGCTGTTGTAGCTGAAAATAGTTCATTTTTTTTGATGTTTCATTTAGGCACAAACAAAAATAAACAGGAAATCACAGAAAAACTGTTGAGAGGAGAAACTCAGTGTGAGGTAGAAATGTAACCTGTGCTACTCACTTCTGGCCCTGGTTGATACATTGTTAAAAGCAAAATGCTGAAGAGTGCTCCCTTGCAAGAAGGAACTGAAGCAACTTTGATTTTTTTTTTTTTTTTTAAATCACCAGTCTTGTGAAGAGTACTGATGACTGCCCACATCTGGTGAATTGGATTAGAATCTAATTAGCATGCAGAGTTTAGAAAACTTTTATAAAGTTTCAAAAATAATGTGAAAGAAATAGCTTAGCTAAAAATTCAGAGAAGAATTACTGAAATGTTCCTGTGAGCATAACTTGAAAGTAGCTTTCCTGCTCCTTAAAGATGTAACTCACATGAATGGTAACCTATTTCATTTGTTAACATTTTCTGTTCAGATAATTTGTTAAGTTTAAAGATATCTGTAGTATCTAATTGACCCCTGTAGCTAAGAGTCCACCTGGACATCTAGGCACATACTGAGGAAGATCAATAAAGTGATTTTACTGTTTGTGAAAGCAATTTTTGTGGCCTAGTTTATGCATCAAAAAGGATAATGCACCTGTCCTACATTTGTCCTGCATTTGTACCTCAGCAAATACAAAAGGACAGTCTATTCAGTTTATGTACTTACTTTTTCAACACTGTGTTGTAATGGCATGTTTCCAAGCAAAAACGTACTTTCCTCTTTAATCTCATTCACTTACATATACATCAACTATTTGGTATAGCAAAGTGGTTAAATTCAGGCTGAAATGTGGTCCAAAGGAGAAATGGAGGCAGAAACACCTTCTGTAATTCTTACTGTAGAGGAATAGAAATTCTTTCCCCATGTCTCTAAATTTAGGGCTTAGACCAGCACTGAGAAGCAGTATTTTTAAAAATAAAATGTTGATTTGTTAAATAGAAATTACAAATATTTTAAGATGCAAATGGCTGCTTTTTTGTCTTCCTTCTCCATTGCAGTTCTGAGTATCTGCTCAGCCTTAGGAGTTCAATCTCTTTTTCTGTGGGACTGCACAGGGCTTATTTACAGAACATATCCATAACAGTGCTTCAACTTGCTGGGGTGGGAAGTAGAGCCCACTGTGTATTGGTAGTATATCTTCTGTGTCCTTAAGGAAAAATCGTGAACAATATTTATGAGAAAGGATCAGCATAACACTACCCGATGATTCAAACTGTGGAAAAATTGCATTTCATTTCTGTAGGGCATCCCACATACTTAGTTGCTATGTCTTGGCTTAGTTGGGATTCTTTTACATATACAGATATATATATGTATATATATAGATATAGATATACATACATACATACATATATAGATATATACACACACATATATATATAGACACTTTTTTTTTTTTTTCTCTTTGATCTATTTAGAAGAGAGATAAAATTCTGTCAACATCTGCAGTGATGTTACATTGCAGATAGAGCTTAGGCAGAAAGAAAGAAGAAGTGTATTTTTTTGGGGGGAGAAAAGGGTTTATAAGTATCCAGGCCCTTGAGTTTTTCAGGGCTTCTTGTTTTCAGTGGTACAACTCTGTGAGGAAGCCCCTCTGTAGCAGAACACAGGCTCTTTCTCCCTGGTTTGGGATCAGCTTGTGCAGCATGTCTGGACCATGCAGGATCCCTGTGGAAACTGCAGTGCTGTAGAATCATGGGTTCTGTCCAGCCAGTGCACTCCAACTAGGATGCAGTAGGATGTATAGGATGATGTGGGGAAGCATTTACTTCTCCTCTCACTCTGCTCTGTGCCTACTTGCATCAGTCTCCTGATCTTGGTCACAATATAGCTGGTGGCCCAGCTTTTCAATATTTGGCATTCTCTGCTTTCCAACCTTGATCTGAAAGGAATTTTCTGTTTTATGATCCTGATCCTCTCTCCAGGGGCAAACTTGAAAGCTGTGGTGCTTCTTTCTTTAACATGTGTGTGTCTGAATAAGTTCTGGGACTCTTGCATTTGGAGCAGAAAATTCAGACTAGCAAATTTCTACCATTTCCTGAAAAGACTGAAAATCACCTCTGCCTTGATACCTGCAGCAAGATTCCCCAAGTGAGGGCAGTGTTTAAAAAGTAGCAAAAATAGTAATGATCCTTGAAATTGGTTTTGTTAGACTGAGTTAAAAGGACAGAAAAGGAAATGTGTGGAGCTTGTCCTGCTTCATAGCACATCAATCTCTTGTGTGAGTGCTAGTAGTTTCGGGGTTTGGTTTTTCAAGAGATTAATATAGAAGGCCAGAAACTATTTCTGCCTACAGGAGCAGGCATAGTATATCCTGCATTCTCTGTGTCTTCCTCCTCTCACTGAATGCTGAAGCGTGAAGCATATTCTGAGATGTTTCTATGCTGTGCACTTGCACAGCAGAAAACAGCAGTAGGTGGGATATTGGAAAAGTTAATAGCACTTACTCAATGTGGAGATAAGAAGGTAGTTTTGTTTCAGCAAGATAGTGACTCATGATGCCAAAATGAATGTGATGAGGCTGGTTTATTTTAGCTTAGATATCACACATACCTGTTGAGGTCTGAGATAAAGCAAGCGAACCCTCAGTAAGCATACTGTCAGAGTTCAATACCCTGTAGTGATCCAAGTGGTAAAAGCCTGCCTCATCACAAGAGAGCACAGAGCGCTCTTTCTGGGGCACTTTGAAAGGAAGAGTGGTGCCTTTGTTGGCAGGGTGCTGCCCTGTGCCAGAACACCACAGCGGATGGCGGCATGTGCGCTGTATTCATCGTTGGTCTGAATCCAGTGATTCTGAAGAACAAATGAAATTTGAGAATATTTCCTGGATTGGGGAGTGCTGTGATCAGGTCCCATTGGGTGTCAGCAACATGAAAGGCACTGCTTTACCCTGGTCTGAGTTCGTTCACTTCCTTTCTTCTTCACACCCCAAGATGCTGAAGAGAAATTCTGCAGGTGAGACATAGTATTTCTAAATACGTGGAGGGCTTTTTTTCTCAGCTTTCTCTTTCCTTGGTTTAAATTCAAAATTATGACACTGTTTTACCTAAAGTTTCTTTTGGTAGACCTTCGCTCCTGAGAAGCCTAAAATCTCATTGCTGAGTTTACTGGGGATATCTCTTACCACCTGTGGTGGGTTGACCCTGGCTGGACATTAGATGCTCACCAAAACCACTGCCCTCCTCAACTGGGTAATGCCGAGAAAATGTAGCACAAGTCTCATGGGTTGAGATAAGGTAAAGTATATGTGAATGGAGCTGACATCTGTTTGATTTCATTTTCTGTGGCATTTGATTCCAAAGGACGCATCTCAGAAGGAGTGGTTACAAAGTGAAGTTCTCACTCCACTGTGAATGAGAAAACCAGTCTCCATTTTGGTCTTTAATTCCTCTTCTGCCTAGACTCCTTTGTTACTCCCACCCATCTGTTAATGATCTAATGAAGGCCTCTGAAGGGTTTCTTAAGTCCCTTCTCCTTTTGCTTTGACATTAGACCTTCCTGTGGTAACATGGCGGCCTTGTCTACTGTTTTGGTACCAAGTTGTGAAATGCCTCAGAGCATGGGAAAATGCATGTCCAGCCTTTAAAGACTGTGGTGGTAGAGAAATACTGCCAAACAATGTGTAGTCCTCTCCGGCCAGATTCCTTAGTGCCCCTGAACAAACACATTAAAAGTGAACCTGTGGCTACTGGAGATGATGAAAAAGCTTTCCTGGGAGTCAAGTTGGCAGAGCTGGTGCATCAAAGAGTGTGAGTCACTAGGGGTCAGACCCTAGGGCTGTAGACGCTCAGTGTTGCAGAGGACCTTGTGGTGAGAAGAGAGGGTCCCTGCCGGAAGGAGGAGGATGTCTACGGTCAGACCTCGGTCGCTGCTGCGCAGTTGCCATATGGACACCGTGCTGTGCCAGTGCCAGCAGCTCTGTCATTGTGGTGGGGATCAGTGAGTGAAGTGTCTGTCATTGTGGTGGGGATCAGTGAGGGAAATGCCTCTCCTGCCAGGTCGTGCAGATCTGCACGGCTGGCGCTCTGCGGGAGGCAGCGCGGTGCTGCGTGGGCCACTTGGCACGTGGCAGGGGATGGTTGAGAGCAAAGTGCTCATGCACAGCAGACACTGTTAGATGTCTTGAGCTTTGCTGCAAAAGAAATCAAGGAGGAGAGATGGATCCTCATCCTCAGGAAAGTTTCCTGAAACAGAACAGAAGAGTCTGAACAAAGCAGACATTTCTCCTACAAGACTCCTTCTGCAGGCTGCAACCCAGGCTTTTTTCTGAAGAGCTTTTATATCCACCTCACTTGCAAGCTGCCTGCTTAGGATCTCATTGGCATTCTGCTTTTCTGCTGTAATCTCATGTTGTTAAGGAGTGTGATTTTTCTTCTTAGCAGTGCCACATATAGAAGATTACATAAATACTGTGGAAATTTTGGGAGAGGGAGAACGAAGAAGAAGAAGAAGAAGAAGAAGAAGAAGAAGAAGAAGAAGAAGAAGAAGAAGAAGAAGAACCAAACCACCAAACCCTTCCTCTGAGAAGCATTTTGACTTTGTAGTCTTATGTCTTCCTCACAGAGGAAATTCTGTTTAATGTAGGAGGAAGGCAGACATGCCTCTTTACCAAGAAAACCACAAACTGGCTTCCTAATGGTCCAACTGTGTTAATGAGCAATTAAAGACAAACACACTGAGCTGAGGTAGATTTATTCTCCTGGCAGCTGTTGCCCAAAGATGGTTTGATGCAGCAGTGCTTTTTCCTCCTCTTCTGTATTGAACTCATTTCCATCTCCTTCCTCTTGCCCTCTTTTCCTGGGTAAATAGAAATTCACTTTCTAGGTTGAAGCCATTTCATGAATGTGATCCTTCTGAGGTTCAGCTCTCCCGTTAAACCAAAGGATAATTCCAGGATGGATGGTAGGCTTCTTTTTGCTCCTCCTTACAGCACTGTGCTTCATTTTCAAAACAGGTATTTTCAACAATGATCCCAGGATACAGGGGTAAAATTGAGCTTTGAATACAGGACCCTTTCTACTGGATTGCTGTGAATGTGTTTGAGTTCTGAAATCCTCGATGACAGGGTCCGTGCAAGTGTTGAGGGCGGCCGGGCCAGCTCTCTGGGGGGGGCCTGGGCTGCGGTTCAGTGGAGGCACTGCACAGACACCGTGTTGCTCTTTGCAGTATCAAAAGATTGCCGTTTAAAGCCTGAAACCGATCAAATAATAAGATTTTATCGGTCGTGCTTCCTGCTTTATAGAAAGAGTGAAAATTTGTTAAATATGCTTGCAATAGGGAAGGAGAGGAGGAATAAAACTTCAAACAGTGCTGCTAAAAACAGCCTGGGCTGCTTTTGTTTGGACTTGCAAAACGCAGCAGCTTAATGCCTCCATTGTATGCAGGGGGAAATATGCTAATTCAAAGCACATTTCCCATCAGAAGCCCTTTCAGGCCTGTCATCGCTGAGATATGAAGGATGATAAAAGCGGGGAGCAGGGAGGCCCGTGCTGTGGGAGCGCGGCGGCGGGCATTGTGCGCTGAATGAGCCCGCTCACCCGTGAGGGCCCGGCCCGGCCGGGTTCCCATGGGCGCCGCCTGCCCCCGCCAGGGCACGGGCCGGGGCCTGGGCCTGGGCCTGGGCCGGCCCCGGAGCCGGGCGGTGTGCGAGCACCGGCCACCAGCACCCATCCCGCAGCCCCCTGACCCGGGCTTTCTCTCTGGTAACACGGCTACTTTCTGTTCACTTCAAGTGCGGTTTAAGCTGAAATAACAGATTTTTCGTGACAAGGCCTCCGTCGGTTCTTTTCCAAGTTGCTGATGCGTGCAGGGCAGTGGCGCTGAGCTCCCTCTGTAAAGGGATGCCGGGAATTGGGGGATGCTGCAACTGGCAAGACTTTTCTTCTCAGTTATGCAACAGAAGGGAGTCTGTGAAATGCTGCTTAGTCTGTTACCATATGTATATGATTATGTTTGAAGTTGAAATAAATGCATTCGTCAGTGTTTGGTATGTATTAAAAATCTCTAAACACTAGTGTTTAAATACTGACTGATATGTACAAAAGCCTAGAGTTTGGGGTTTTTTCCCTTCTCTCTTAAAGTTGTGAAAAGGTCTTTAAATGATGGGGTTTGTCCAAGGACCCTGTTGGTCCAGAACTAGGGAGATGCCCAGTTTACTCAGGAATACATTTTCTGTCTTCCTTTAAACATGTATGTGTTGTTTTATTGTAGAGAATTTGGGCTTTAGTGAAGTTGACGATCTGATAACGTTGCTATGATATTTGCTTGGAAACAGTTTGAAATGGCAGTGAAAAATCAGTTATAGTTTGTTTGCCTCTATAAACCTGTCATGTACTAATGGCAAATTAAACTAAGAAAATGGGCTTTTGATTGTGTTTGCAATCTGGTGATGTTCTGTCTATAATAGAGGTATGTACTACACCTGAACATACAATTAGTTTCTGAGGACCATGGCTGGAAAGTGCTTATAAATGTTTTTAAAGCTGTGGCTGGTCTTCAGTTTCTTCCTGTACTAATAACTTGTGAGCAAGTGGTTTGGGCTGGGTGATTTTGGCTGAGCATGAGAAACTGTGGTCTTTTTCTGCAACCTGTGGGCAAGTCTGTGAGCTGCAATGTCCCATGTTGAGCAACATGCCTTTGGTCACGTCCACCTACACTTGACCTAGTAGTTTTTTTCTACATAGAGTTCTTCTTACAGACCAAAGAAAAAACCTTAGCCAGAGACTTGGGTGTTGTTTCTGCCTTGTGCTTTTCTCTTTTTTTTTTTTTAATTTTAATTTTAGTTTTAGTTTTTAGTTTTAATTTTAGGGGTTTTTTTCCAATATAAACATCCCTTCTCCCTTTCCCTGGTTCCTTAGCTCCTTTCTTTTCCTCTCCAAATGGTGCAGAGGTGGAGCAGATAATTGTACTTCAGGAATCTGTAGTAGTGAAATATATGGAAGATGTGTCTATAGTACTACTGAAATCAAAAATGCCCAGGGCATTTTCAATAACTAATGTGAGGGTCTCCAGAGGAAGCACATAATGAGAATGCTTAGTGTTTACACCTGGGAAGCTCCGAGTGCAAGAGAAATGTGCTGAAAACCAGAGAGTAGAAATAAAATGGGATGGGAATGATACAAGGAACAGATGAAGAAAAGTAGATGCTAAATGAATTTCACTCTGAGTCATGACAAAGCACAGAAATTATGCCTTTCAGCTGTTTAAAACAAGTGAATGTCACGTTTGGAAAGAAGCAGAGATAGGGATGCAACTAGGCATCACTCAAAAGAGTCTGGGTGGTTTTCAGGCAGCAGGGCTGGAGGCCATTCCAGAGGCTGGGACCCTGCTCCTTCTGCACTGACTGCAGCGGGGCCCTGGCCATTGTGCAAGACCTCCTTTGTGCCAAGCCTCAAAACCTGCCGGGCCACAGAATGGCTCTTCTCGCCAAACGTTGAAAGGCTCCAAGCTTGAGACACTTAAAAAATTAGGCAAGACAAAGTGTTGGAAATATATACTCTAGGGAATAATCCTGTCCTGGCAAGGGATTTTACTTGACAGCCTATCTGGGAAAGGCTGAAAGCTGCTACTTTGTCCTTAACTCACCCTATAGCACTTTTGTCTCAGAGCTCACTTTGTATGCAGGATCACCCACTGCTGAGGTTCGGCAAAAATTGAGGCGTGACATGATCCAGACGGAGCTCCAACCACACTCCTTGTTAGCAGATTAAGTCATTCCTTGTTTACAAAGGTAGAGGGGTGGGGTTTTTCCTTGATTGTGCCGAGCTCCCTGAGTGCACACTTAGCTTTTTGTGGGCGCAAGTGAAAGACCTGTAGAACACTTGAGCGGCCGTTGTTTGTTGTTCACAGCGGCGCTCTCGAGGGCTTTGCAAAGCGCAAGAGAACCACTGCTTTAGGCATGACTGGGATCCCAATCGCTGCAGCTGGAAAGAGGGGACTGGAAAAGCTAGACTGGAGAAGTTGCTCGGCACATATTTAGTCGATGAGTTAATTGGACACTCTCAACGTGGGACTTGTTAATGTCCTGCTGCTTTCCTAATGAGGATATCTGCTGTTGCAAAGAATACAGTGATTAATTGGGGACCGTTTCGTTAGTGTCTTAACTGAGGATTTCATGACTAGTGTCTTATGTGTGAACAGAGACTACATTTGCAATTCAACAGGCAGTCCAGCACTGCATGACAGAGCTGGTCCAGGATCTTTCCAAAGTATCATTTAATTACACTGGAATGAGAATTTTCTATCTTGGGGAAACAGCTACAGTCGTTGTGACTTACAAGGTGCTGAAACCTCAGTGAATTTCAGTACCTCATACCAATCATTATTGTGATGCTTTCTTTTATCTCAACATTTTGACTTTTGAGTTTGGTGGGCTTTTCAAAAGGTTGATGCACAACTGCTCAACAAGCCATGAGTGGGTCTAGGAGCAATGGCAGAACCTGGGGCTGGGGGTGCTGGTTTTCCAACCCGGGATACTGAGATAAACGGGTAACAGTGCTCCCAAGGTGTGGCTTAGCTGTGCTGCAAACTCCAGTCTGATCTTGGGTAACTTGGCCCTGAAACCTTGAGCTGCAGGAGTCAGTACACTTGGATGGTTATGCATTCACTATCAAACTGAATACCTATTGCATGACTCTGTAAATTAGTATGCATTCTTCATAGCGGTTCCAATGGTGCTCATATGGTTTACTGTTCAATAGAAATACATATATGATTGTATGAATTTTCTTCATATCCATATGAATATGTTCACATACTTGTTTTCTGCATGTGTACTACACACACACACGTCTACATCTGCGGTTTATGCATGGAATCCTTTGTGACATTCTAGGAGGATTCTTCATCTTGTCCTTCCCCATGTACCCCCAGTATGCAGTGTGAGGTACCCTTCTATAATGAGTGCCCCTGGTTTCTTTTTGGGGAGCTGTAGGCTTTTGCACTTCTTTTTATTGCCCTGTTTTTTTCCACACTTTGTGAAAAGACTGGACTGAAGCCAAGACTGAGGAACAAAACGAGCACTGAATAGATGAGAGATTGTAGGTGGGATGCTGAAGTCTATGCGAAGAGTGGGAGGGCAATTTTGAAAATCAGAACTCGATGTAAAGTTAACAGAGAATTGTCTGATTAAATCTGACTTTGTGGAGCAAAAGGCTAAGTTTGTGTCGAGACTGAACTCAGTGATGTTTATTTATAGACAGAAAAAATGAAATCAACAAGTAGCCTCCCAATGCTAGTCCTGTCTTAAGCTCTTGTGTTTTGAGATTGAACAGCTGTATTAACAGGAGTATATTATAATGATACCTTTGCTGCCTTCTAAACTGCTGGCAGAAATAGCTCTTCTACAAGTACAAGAGGCACTTCTACTTGAGTGCTGGCAAGTGTGACATAAATATCTAGGATGCTATTTCAGTATGTCCAAGTATTCAGAAGCTCCAGTTAGTTTTCTGAGATGGCAGTAAGCTTTGACAACAGTATTGGAGAAAAGGGTTCACAGCAAAAGCTAAATATGTTGGATTTTCTTCAAAGTGCAGAATTAAGGCAACAAAGACAAAAGACTTGAGCATATGTTTTTTCCTGTTGCACTACAAGGCAGAGGCAGGATAGCTGAGAATCTCCCTTCAGTTGTGATGGACAGAGGGAGAAAAAAAAGGAGGTTATGTGTGCCAAAGTCTAAAACATAGCCCTTAAAATTCTGGGGGAGCATTTGAAGTACTGTTGAAGGCTTCATGTATTACTCATGTATGTGAGGATCTTGCCACTGATGAAGAGAAAAATTTATGGAGATAAGGTAACTCAAAGCCTTGTTTTGCTGCTTCATTGTAAAGTCAAAGCATTTGAAATCTGCCATGCAGTACACTTGTAGAAAACTATTGCATAAAATTGTGGAGCTGGAGTAGAAGGTGAGGACAGCCACTGGAGCTGGAGCTCTGAACATTTGCCTAATGAAAGTTCCTTCTGGGGGAGATGCTAAGAAGTCTTTGCTTTCATTTTCTATATTTCCATGCTCTTTCTACTGTAGTCTAAATGGGCTATAGTTTGTCACTGTATTTCTTTCTGGCTTGCCAAAAGCATGGTGCTACTCCAGGCAGCCTCACAGGAGAGGGATGCAAGAGGTGATGTTGATTCCAGCTTAGTTTCAAATGCATTCTATTTTGTTTTCACTTTTATTGCCTTTCCTTAGAAGTCTTTGGAATGGTTGAGATTCTTGTATTCTGTCTGTCAAGAGTTTTGAATTATTTTCTCCAGAATTTTTATTTTATAAATACAAGTTTCTAACACCCAGGAAAATGTTACTAAGGCCCATAGATTAGATAAATAAAATCCATCACTTTTAAAAATTATTTATTTCCTTCTGTGCTGTTGACTGCCTTTCATAAGTGGAAATGGAGCTCCCACCTGCTTGAAGAGACATCAGCTTTTTCTTTCATTTTGACTTTCATTATAGTTCTTCAGGTTTTTTTCTTTGGTAGACTTCACATCTCTGTAGCTGTCTTTGAGACTAGAACTTGATGAGACCTAGCTACTGGAAAAGCCACACAGAACCATCTGCTCACTTTCTAAGGGATCTGTTTTTTCCTTTTGTGTTCCAGCTAAATGTTAGCTGTTGGTGTATGTTCTGGGTCTGGGCTGTTTATTACCTTTGATTCTCAGCCGTGGCTGTAACTGTAGTGCTCCAGCTGGAAACAGGCAGGCTGGACAGAGAACTGTATGTACCCCAACAACTGAGTGACATCTCCTTTGCCTGCTGCTTGTCACCAGACATTTAGCTTGGCAGCCCTCATTGACATCTTCACGAGGCTTTGTTAAGGGAGTCACAGCACTGGCATCTTCACACTGTTAAGGTTTGCTTACCCTCCTGGACTTAGCTCCATTGCTTAACTCAGTGATTTTCTTTGGCTGCAGAGATAACCACTATCCATGCTTAAGTCTTTATTTTTGCTCTTTCTTACAGAAATTTGAGACTGAGACCCCTAAGTGCAGTGCAGACTCATGTCTGTGTTTTATACTGTGGTATAAGTGCAGGGATTTTCCACTGTTACTTGTTAATTTGGATTCCATTTTCCTAGTAACCTAGTATATCTGAAAGAATGAACCCCAATTTTTAATTTTTTGTGGAGTATTTGAAAGATATATGACTGCTGCACAACTGCAAACTTGTCATGCTTTGATTTTATCCACATGGAAAGTTTGCTTGCTTTTGCATAAGTATTTGGATTGGGTTTTATAAGCAAGTCTTTGGTAACTGGTTTAAAGCTGAACACGAGCAATTATATTGCACCAAGTGGCTTCATGTGTATTTGTTCTTTCTCTTAAATATTAAAAAAAAAGTATTCTACAAATTGTCTCTAAAATTAGTTGTTTGAACTATGTGTCAGTCTTGTTTGAGGGACAGTCTCTGTATTTTAACTTCTGAGTCTTGGATCTCATAGATAATCTCAAATTGCTCTTCAGCTGTGTGAGAACACTCTTTATTACAGCTCTGTGAAGCCTTTGTAGAAATGGCAAGTGTGTATTCATTTCTTGAAAGCTTGTGAAGAATTTGCTGTAGCTTATGGTAGAGCTTCTCAGCCTGCAGGAATGTAAACTAGATTCAGTGACATTAAAGATAGATATTCAAAAGGAACTGGCACATGAACAGAATAGGGATTCTAATGTATTTTTTAACTTCTGCAGTTGTATTATTCTAATTGACTGAGCAAAATGATTAAATGTGTGGTTTGGGGTTTTTTTTTAATACCTAGATAAAGTAGATTTAAGCATTTTTTAAAAATTATTTTGCAGTAAATGTGACTTGGTCTGCAGTGCCTTCACATACTTTCCTCCACTGCTGTTCATCCTGAGGTTTGGCAGTAGGCTCAGAGCTGTGCTTTAGCAGCAGAAACCCTTGCTGCTCAGCCCCTCTCCTCATTTTCACTTTTATATTGTTCTGCAAAAACAAAATGCTGGGCTGAACTTCTCAGATGTAACTAGCTGCCTGCCCTGGTTGCTGGTTATCTAAATCAGATTGGTCTGTACAAGCAGGTTTTTGGTGAATATCAGTCTTAAAAGATTTTTTATTTTATTTTATTTTTCCCTTTGTGCCTTAATCTTGTGCTGTGTTGTCATAGGCATAAACTTGATGTCTCCCAGTCTCATCACATATTATGACAAGGATGTGTTTAAGGGAGGGAACATTGAATGAGACAACTTGCTGGATGAGATTAATGCTTGAAGCACAAGATCAGCACCCATGTTAGCACCGGAAGAAATAGTATAGTTTGTTTTATTTGCTGTATTTATCAATGATGGTATAAAAGTTTGAAAATCAAGAAATTACTTAGGATGATAAGTGCTTAAAACCTATCATACATTGCAGAAATCCAGAAAATAGTAACAAGGCAGGGGAGAGAATTTTACACTCATATATCACTTGAAGCTTTTAGAGGATGATTTATTTATTTGGTAGTATTAATGCTTTTGAATAGTTGGGCTTGATGATTTTTTAAGTGTTCAGTTCAAGTTCTTGTGAAGTTGATTCTGGTATTGTGCACTGATTTTTCATTGCCTGTTTGGGGAAGGGGATATTCTGGGAAAACAGTTGAGGAAATAGTCTCCCAGCCTGTTAGTTTTGGGTTTCTGAAACATCAGAAACTCTGAAGTTCCGAGCCCGCCTAAAATTCTGCTCACCAGTAGGAAAGCATGCAGCTGTTTGAAGGGGTAGGTCTCACTAGTAAAGAGTGGAGGGCTACAGTCATGGGTTTCCTCCAGGGACAGTCTGTAACCAGAGGTTATATCTAATGTATTTTCTGTTTAAATAAAGGAAATTCCAGATTATGTTTGTATTTTCTGTGTATTTATACTGATAAGTGCATTGATATTGCACCACTTGAACTAGGTTATGAACAGGCCTTTTGTAACTTAGGATAGTCTGAATGGAATTTCAGCCTTTTAAAGTTTTAGACCTTCCAGTCTAAAAGCAAAGATCATTAAGAAAGAGAGATCTAGACTGTGACAGAAGTACCAACTGCACAATGAGGCGTTCCAAGAAGAGAACTTTATGTCAGAAGCAATCAAGTGTTTTGACCAATTACTAAAATTTGTGTGACTTTCAGCAAGGAGGGTGTATTTGGTATGGATTTTCAGTCTTACTGATGTTAAATGGGGAAAAAGCCCCACTCTTCTTAGAACCTTTTCTTTGCATAATCATTATACCAGCAACTGCTAGTAATGGTTAAAAGAATGTAGCAAACACATCAGCCATGCTTTCACCTTTCAGGTGATTGTTTCAGGGAATGTGTTTGCAGTGCATGGTCTTGCTGGGGAGGGGTTTCAATCTGTGTGTGGATTGCTGTCTTAGCACTAGAGAGGAACATTGGGGAAATACGCCTTGCCACCTGGGGTGAGGTCTCTGCTGTGCCTACTGATTTGATTACCTTCAGGAACCCAACCCCTTGCCCCACACTGGCTCCTGAGGATACTTCATGCCATCTACAAATTAGCATCATCCTGCTTACATCAAGGTCTGCTGAAGTGGGAGCTTCAACTGCAGACTTTTCTTGGGCTCCAAGGAAGCATTTTAGGCAAATGCTTGACATCAAGATTTGATGCTGTGATACTAAACCTTAGGATATGAACAAGACCTCCTGGCAGCTGTGGTGAAGCCTGAAGTCTGAGCAGTATGCCCAAAGCAAAGTAACAGCTGTGTTGGCTGTGGTGAGAGAAGAGGGTTTGTGCACTAATTTCTTGAAAGAGACAGGAACTTTCTCTAATGGTTGGGTCTGAGGGCTTTTGTGCTTTTCACTTGCTATCTAGAAATAAAAATGCGCAGCAATATTATGGGTTGTAGTAACTTCAACCAGAAGAGACTAAATTGCAGCTACAAATCTTTGGACTGCTTCCCTCTTCCCACTCTCCTGTTTGAATCTGTTATAGGGAACATATAACAGGGTGTGGGTTTTAACATCCTCAGCATTTGCTGAATCTGCTGGGTGTCTTTGCAGGCTGCAGAACTGGCTGCAGTGGCTGGACCACAAAGGCCATTACTCCACACTTGCTCCACCATCCTACACACACAAAGGGGTGCCTTTGGGCACTTGTGCCCTGTGCAGTGTGTTACACTGTAAGGCATTGAGACAAGCAAAGTGACAGGCAAGGTTAATTAGCCTCAGTAGAGCCTTAAATGTGTCAGCTGTCCTGGGTTTTGGGAGGGAACAATACCCCTATGTGGCGTCGCCCTGCTCTGTGGCTCCCCCGCACAAGAGCGGGCTGGGGACACCTAAAGTCACCTCATGCAGTGCAACGCTGGCATGTCTTGAGTTTGTTGCTCCCAAGTGCAGCTTATTTGATCATGCTGCAGTCTGTCTGGATTTAGTGGAGAGATCAAACGTGCTGAACAGCAACTCTGTGCTCACGCCCAAGCATGGCTTTGGGTCTCTAGTGGCAGACCTCCTTTTAAAGCCCAAGTTGTGTTTTCTTAAACATTTTATCCTTTAGAGTGTTGCACGTGCATTTTAGATCACTTGAACTGGCTTCCTGTCTCCTTGCTTGGATATTTTTTCTTTTTTTTTTTTTCCATTGTGCTCACGAATCAAAGAAAGAATTAAAATTTTCCATGTACATACATATATATGCCCGCTTTTGCTTTTATGCTTCTCTCACACAGTCTTTTACCGTGGGTGAGCGGAACTCTCGGCAAAGAAAGCAAACAGAGAGAACAGACCCATCACCCCGCACCCCTTGAAAGAGCAGAGGGCATGTGGAATAAATCAAAATGCAAAGCATAATAACAAGGTCCCATGGGAAAGGGAGCCTTGTGATTGTGTGCCGGCGTGCACTCCCCTTAGAGACGGCGGCCGGGGGCTCCTTTCTTTCTCTCTTGCATCTCCCCTCCCGATGTCACCAATCCATTCACTGCCCGGAGAATTGATTAACATTTGTTGGGAGACGGGGAAAGAGGGGAAGAGCGGAGGGCAGGAGGAAGGGGGCGCGAGCGGGTGATGCTGGTCCCCGCGGTGTGGCAAGCCGAGGCACAGGGTGGCTATTTTATAGCTGGGGACCCTGGTGACGTATAGCTGAGCGAGCTGGCACAGCTCCTCGTGGACCAGTCAGCGGAGCGAAATTGAAGCTGACAAGACTTTTCTGGCATTTTGGAAAGGACTGTAATCTACTGTAGGGGAGAACAGAGCCGCTCAATCACCGCCGCTGTAAATAGGAGACGGAAGGGAGTGAGAAAGGAGGCGAAGAGAAAAAGTGCTTGCTGGGGGGGGAGGGGGGGCGGCATTTTTGGTGGATGGTATGAAGCCAGCCATGGAAACTGCAGCGGAGGAAAATGCAGAACAAAGCCAAGAGAAAAAAGGTACCCAGGGGTCTAACAATAGCCTGTTTAAATCTTTTCATTCAGGGGGCTTAAAGAGGTTTAGGCCAGTTTTGTCACTTTTTCAAATAGCTCTTAAACAATCATTACTGCGTCTTCGGGCTTTCAGCCGTCCTTTCCTGCATGGCTTGACAACAAATTAATAGAGCATCAACCTTTCTGTCTGTGTCTGTGTTTGCTCTGAATCTGTCCTAACCCTACCCGAAATGATGCTTGCAAAAGAAGTCTTGTTATTGCTGCGTCTTTGACAGATTTTGGGTAATTTGGTTTACAGAGGTAGCGTGTGCCTGTGTGTTTGCATGTTGTTTTCGGAGCCGTAATCTGGTGTTTTCATCGAGACTAGCCATGGAGCAAGGCTTTGCAATGCAGTGTGGGAGACCTAGGTTATAACAACATATAATAGATTATAATGTCACACAACCTTCGTGTAGTGAGCTCGATGCCAAATGCTACTCTTATTTTTAAAATTCCTTTTCTGTGGTGTCATCTGGCAAATTTTACTTTTGTAGCTATCTGCCTGCACTATGATAAGGGGGAACAATGCAGTGAGTTTTGCAACATTAGATTTCAGGATGTGTTAATCACTGAGAATTGCTGCTTAATGGAGAGAACAATTCCATGGTAATGGTTCTGTTGTAGGGAGATGGCAGCGCTGAAAGAGGGGTGCTTCATCCATCCCAGCTTTACAGGTTGATTCTGTTTGGTCTGGAGTGCTGAACTTCAGAGCATAAATTCAACTCGCAAGGGATATTTTCTTCCTGTGTTGTATAATTTGTGTCAAATAACCGTTCCTCTTCAGTGCAGCAGACTACTCTACAGATCATAGCAGTTCGTTTTTGGTTTTGTTTTTTTTACTGAATCGTACAGCAGCAACAAAATTATTTAAATTTCCACTGTCTTTTTACTTGGGTCATAGTACATTTTTTTAACCTGTTGTGTATCGTTTATAAGCAATCTGAGTATGTCATCTGAGTATCTCATAGGCTTAAGCAGCTGATAAACAACTAATGTATTCCCCAAGCAGAATTCTTTCATCGATTGTTAAGCAGTTCACATATAAACATGATAAATCCCGGTAGTGTCCAGTAACAGATTTTGTTTTCCTGCTTTGAATCTGACTCCTGCTACACACTTCATATAAAACAAGATTCAGTTTCAAGTAAATGAAATTTGTCAAGTGATTAGACATAGTACTACATAATCCCTTAGGGATTTCACAAAAGGAGGTCCACTGATGAGAGATTAAACTCTGAAAGCCATTAGTGTATGTGGACAATAACCCACCTCACTGCAGATTTTGAGTAATTAATGTACAAAATGTCCTGAATAGATTGAGTATAAAACCACCTTGAATTGATAGATCATTCTTCAAAAATTACAGCAATTCTTTCTTCTGATTGATGAGCTTCTTTTAAACCGATGGAATTCATGTTACAATGAACACTAAAAGTTATCCGTATGCATTAGCAGCTGCGCAAAACAAAATGTGTTGCTGAGTGAATTTATGATGAGTTTATGGCTTCCCTTTTGTTTTGGCAAGGATGAAAGAACAACATGCAGAACAGTAAATCTGCTTCCAAGTCAAGGAGGTTGATCTGTTGCTTTCATCAAATGCAAGCAGGGAGTCTCCTATCCCAGTGTTACCATCATTTCTTTTTTTTTTCCGATGATAATTTTATACTTTGGATCTGTTACATAAGTATATGTATGTAACACTTGTAGGCTTTGTTCTTGCCGGTTCTCCAATTCCTGAAAGTAGCACATGGTCTCTCACATTATGCTCTGTATTTCTCTTCACTTAAATTCTCAATATGCTTCACAGTAAATTAAAATGCAGAAAGCTGAAACACTCCTATTCCTAATTTCTATAGCAAAACAAGGAGACCAGATCCCCCTGCAAAGTTACTGCTGTGAAGTGGTCATGGAGGAGAGGTATTTGGTTTTGAGGGGCAGATTTTCCAAAGTGCTAAATCTGTCAAGCCCAGTTGGGTTTTCAGATGGGCTCAGCAGGCATCACGTACCTCTCAAATGTCAGAATTTTTCAATAGGGCTCTTTCAGCAGCTCCTGTGGAGGAAAATGGGCTTTTTCTCTCTGTAAAGAAACTTGCAGGAAAACACTGCTGCTTTATTTTGGGGTACAGAAGAGAAGAGGACTCCTTCATTTACTCTCTGGACCACATCTCTTAGTTGTTGTGCCTCACATGCTTGCCAGCCTTGCAACATTTTCTTCTTCCTCTAGGATCCTACCTGGACTTGGTAATGGCCATCCTTTATGAGATGCCCTAGATCCAGTGATTTCAAGGCAACTGCCACAGCTTGAAGCAGTTGAAGTCCTATCACAGGGTCGTTTAACTCTTCCTTCTAGAAATTACTTACAAAGCCTAAGGAGATAAACCATCATCTGAAGGGGTTTGGGAGATGCTGCTATTGCTAGGATTGAGCAAGGGAAGATCATGAGCATTCTGCTTTGGATACTCAAGTTCACACTCAGTATGCTTTTCACTGCCAAGTTCTGGGAAAGTATCTGCATTTATCTAATAGCAAATCATGGTTTTAAGCTAAGAGGTATTTTCCTTTTGCATGTTTCTGGGGTGTGTTTTCAATGCAAGGA
Organism: Urocynchramus pylzowi; assembly: GCA_013397555.1. Lineage (NCBI taxonomy): Eukaryota > Metazoa > Chordata > Aves > Passeriformes > Fringillidae > Urocynchramus > Urocynchramus pylzowi. The sequence continues at coordinate 477,692 of VZRH01003987.1, read as the reverse complement.
CCTTCTTGATGATGTGCTGCAGTTTTGTGGAATAAATACTTAGAGGAATTTGGGCTAGGATTACATTCTGTCTGTGTACAGGTCTCCCAATACTTGGGAGAACCCTGGAGAGCAATGCTGCTGAACACTTGGCATGACCAGTGAGGTCTGTTTTCAGTTTGAGCACCTAAAGCAGTCGTACGTGAGCACTGGTGCCACACAGGTATTGGTTTGTGTTTCCCATCTCTGTGGCAAATGTGGACAGCCAGCTATTTTGGACTGCAGTGTAGCTGAGACAATTTGCACAAGCTAATGTGCTTTATGAATAATTACAGATTGATAAATGAAAATTATTGAAAATTATTCAGACTTTTAAATTTCCTAAACTGTATAGAATTCCCGTGTTATCTTTTAATAATTTTCATGAATCCCCTGCCTGATTCAGGCAGTGATACTACCCAGCTGATGGATTCAGTGTTTATCTGACATTTGTTTCTCTGCACCCAGATGAGTGGCTGCTGTCCCAGTTTTTTTAATTGGAATTGGAACAACCCTCATGTTGATGGAGATAAGAAATAAGTCAGCTTTATGCTGTGTATCAGCAGCCCTTATCAGAGGAAAACACCATGAAAGCTGAAGCAAAATGTTTAACAGATACTTTGCAGGGCTGCAGGACAGATTGGATGCATTTTAAAGATGAAGGTTTACAAATTATTACAAATGACAGGGTTTATCTTGCAGGCATTAAATTAAATCAAAACGTGAGGACTGGGCAGGCAGATTTACTGAGGTGGAATAAATAAGAAAAACGAAATGCCGTTTTGCATCAGCAGTGAAGGATATGGATCCTGATACATATTAACAGAGACAAGAAGTTTCCCTTTGCCTTTAACTGTGAGGAATACTACCAAGTTGCAAAATAAAAAAAAAGATAAAAAGAAGAAAAAAATAGAATAAACCCCAACCATGGATGACCATGGGGAATTCACCAATTACACACGGGATGGAAGAAAGCCATGATACTAGGGTTTAGGTTCCTTATATGAATACATATGATTTTCAAATTGCCTATGCTCTGCTGAGGAGTAATGAAGACCAGTTTGAGCAGCTGTACCAAAGGTCCCTTTTAATTGGCTCTTCCCTGCTTATGTTCTCTTGATAAAAGAAGACCTTGTGCTCAGTAATAGCTGTGAGCTTTATTATTTTTATGGTATATGAAGCCACATTTCAGCTTTTAAGCTCTAAATAGACAAGTATATACTAGTCAAAAATAGAAAGAAAATACTTTGCTTCTTTTACACTATTGCACACAGTTGTACAGTTGTGTTTAAATGAAGCTGTGAAGTGCAACGTGAGAAAGAAATGGATTGTCGTGCAGTTTATTTCACTTTTAGTAAAGTTGTTTTTACACAGTAAGCTTATGACATTTTGATGCATCACAGATGCATTTTTCATTACAACAAATTGGAAAAAAAAAGTATTTTAAAAAATATGTGTTATGATCATCAACCAAAATTTCCAAGGTACCCACCTAATGCTAGGTTCACACAGTGATATCAGAGCTGTCAAGCCATTCAAAGATTTTTAGTACACTGCATATTTCCCCCCATTTTAAGCAGTTGATTGGTGTTTCAGATCCACTGACAACAATAACTGCTCTAAGTGTAAGTCCCTGAAGAATACGACTGTAGGAAGAGAGGTCCAGCCCTGGGAGAATCTGGGACACGCGATATTCTGAGGATAATAATTTGGCAGGCTTAGTGATTTAGGTTTTAATGAATAGGATTTGGTTTCTAAATAAGAGGGGGTTGAAAAATACTCAGAGAATGTATGCATACTGGTCTGAACAACCTCGTGAAAGCAGAAAACCCTAGACATATGTGCCATGGGATATGGTAACGGGGGTGGGGGAAACCCAGATGGCACTGTACGCGCACAATGGATTTTGCAGCGGGGGCAAAGCGGGGGGGAAGGTCTCCTTCAGTTACTCTGACCCTTCCCCCTTTTCTGCTCAGCCTTGCTCCTTGTCCAGTATTCATCACCAGACCATCAATGACCAAACACCCTCTCTTTGATCCCATGGACTGCTTCATCAGTTGAGACAGATGAATATCAAAACTGTGTTTCCTCTAAAACCATATGATAAAGGCAGCAAGCATGAGGATGTTGAGCACTGTGAATTTGATTACAGGCATGCACGATGATTCATCCCAATGAATATTGAACACCACAGTCGCCATCCGTGTGCCTGAGTGGTGTGACAAGAAAACATTGTCAGTTCTGTAGTTGCTGTGTCTGTGCAGCATTAAGGACAGCCTGGTTCTGACAGGAGGCCTCGAGCTTGGCTGTGGGTGGAGGGTATTGTAACCTAGACCAGGGAATGCAATTGGTGCAGTTAGTTACTCAAAAAGCAAAAGGTAAAGACACCCTTAAGCCTGTTTTCTTTCCCAACTATTCAGGGTACAGAGTTAAATGCCAATGGATATGGACTGTGTGCAGGAGTTGTTAAGCCACTGAAGCCTGGGGAGCTTTAGACCTGGTGTTGATTTTACATGAGTGGGCCTGGGTGGGTCCCAGCAAAGTCCCCAGAGATACTCTTCAGCTTCAAAGGTCGTGCCAGGCATGCACTAAGGGCTACCAAACAGCCATGCTAAGTGGCTCTTTGCAGAGCAGTGGAAAAACTGAGATTCCTTCTGGAGTTTGAACTGACTGCTAATGAAAGGAGCCCTGTTACTGCAAAACCAGAAATTGCTAATTAAAGAAACCAATATTTTAGAATATTTTCACTTACTTTTCATCACGAAATGATGCTACAAAGATTTCATGATGTCTGTGTTTGAAGGGTTTGATGTTTGTACCGCAGCAGACAGGTGACTTCACCAGCATTCCCCCAGGCTAAGGGAGAAGGAGCTGCCTGCTTTGCTGCTCTGAACAAGTGCTTTTTGTGGCCACTGCAGGAGAAATCTCAAACTGTGGGTTCAAGCTAGTAGGATAAAATCTTCTTGATGTTGAAGGTTTGATTTAGATGCTGCTGCAGTACAAATGAATAATTCTTTTCTTTTTAGAAGTCTTTGCAGCTGGTTATTTTTAATTATTTTTTTTTTTTTAAATCTGAATCTGTTACCAGTGTCCAGTAAATAGCCTCAAAAAGGCAGGGGGCAGACATTGGGGAGGCAGAGAAGGGGAGGTGTGCTGTACTAGCAAAGAATTTTGTTTTCCATTTTGTATCCAGTTCAATTTTTATGGCTTTCCTTGTGATCTCCCAAGCAGGATTGTTCCTCTCTGAGCAGAAGGAGATGATATCATCCTGAAAGTGTGCAGTCATTTTGGAACAGTACTTTCAACACATTTTGAATTTTGTTATGTTCATAAGATGTGGAACTTGTCTTTCCTAAGAGGAAGAGTGAGCCATACAATACAGAATAATGCCTTCTGTGGAAGATTTACTGACACCTGCTTGCTGGTTTGTGTGTGAGATGCAGAGAGGGGAGAATTACCGAGCCACAAAGTATCCCTTAGAGAGCCATTGATGCTAAATTTATGTACAAAACCTAAAATACTCTTAGTACTGGAGTTCATTTGCTGATAAAGAGGACCAACAAATTCTTGGTTTAAATCTCTAGATCCAGCATTTGGATTCAATGCCAAGATTTTTTTCTCTTCTTGATGTAATGCAAATATGGCTGTGCCAAACTCCTCATTGCACAAGCAGCTAAACCATGTGAGAGGGAATGGGTCCAGGACCTTCTGAGCCCCTCTTAGGTTAGAAATTGATGGCATTTTTCCTTCTCCTGCCCCTTGAAATTTGTCTCTAATCTAGTCTACAGTAGATGGAGTTTTCATCCTCACAACCTTCACTTTCTCCACATGCCCAAATGCTGCTGAATTGGATTTGCTTCAGCCAGAAATGACAGTTGCTTTCTCATTTAGCCACTGCAGAGGGGGACTGCTGCATTTTGAATAAAGGTCTGTCTGTCTCACCCTGACAGCTTCCACAAGGCCATAGTCGTAGCAATGGGCACATGTAGGCTCATCATGGTTTGATGCTGTTTCCCACCTCTTCAGGGGCACAGAAACCCTGTGCAGTGTGTGTGCCATGAGTGTGTGCGTGGGTGAGGTGAGTTACTGCATGTGGGGTATTGCTGCTGGGCTGCATCTGAAAAGACAAGGAGAAGCAGGACTGCTCTTCTTGGACATGAACGTGGAACAAATAGTTTTTAACACACTTGGTCCAGATTTTTGGATATGAGCATAGCCTAGGTGAAATAAAGCCTAGGTGAAATAAAACCAAACTTTTCTTTTTTAATGTAAGAAAGTATCAGTGCAAACCTTTGTGTTTGCCCTACCTTGACATGAAGCAATAACCTTTTTTCTTTGACAGCATTAGAGTCTTTTTAAAAAACAGGTAATGTGATTTTCCATGACTTTACCTTCCTTTTGTACTGGAGCAGAGGTTTTTGTCATGGACAAAGAGAGAGAGACATGAGAGTGGGTGGGGGTAAGGAATAGAGAGCCCTTCCTTATGTGTTTTAACTCAAATCCTAGGTAGAGTTTCAGCTATTCAACCTTTCTTAACACCTGTGTGAGCATTTCCCTCTTGATCATCCCTCCTAATCTCTTCCTTTAGTCTGTAAGGTTATGTTGTTTCAGTTCTGAAACTACAGTGTGTATTTCGGGCTCTTGTTTTTAAAGTTAAATGACTGAAAATACTGAACTAAAACTTGCTGGTGACACTGACTTTTTACCACCTAAAATTGGCAGTGATCACCAGACCAGAAATGGAAATTGGCAGGTACCACTGGATGTACAGGAGTTCAAGGCCACACCGGTACCATCATGTGCCAGCATTGAGAGGCAATGTTAGTCCTTTGGGGATTCAAGGTAAATAAAGGGCTGGGTGAAAGGGAAATGAAGAGTTCAGAAATGGTAGTAGCATAAACTTAATGCTTTGCAGTAGTCCTAACAATTTAAGATAAAAATTTCTCTGTTTTTCTTGTTTTATTTGTTAAGGCTGTAAGGAGTCTACTTCTTTTGTATGAATACTTGACATAAATTTGAATTTCCTTGTTAATGCTTGAAAGACAGTAATGCGTGGTGTGAGGGACGGCTTCCTTTTAACTGTGCTCCCAATTGCTGCAAAATTGTTTACGGATGAGATGAAATAGTTTGGGGGTTTATGCAGATGAATCTATCAGACTTATCAGCCACAAATGCAGAAATGACACTAAAGCAGTGACAGCAGTCTGACTCACTGGTAGCCTATGCTTCCTAGACATCATTCTGTGGTTTGGTTTGCATTTCTCCCTCGCTAGAAAGACTCAATGCGTATGTGAGAGCCTGGAGGAGGATTTCAGGTGAGGCTGTAAAAATGGTTTGGTGATTCTACATGCCTGTCCTTTTGATGTCTGGCTTGAGACCTCAAGAAGATCCTGTTTATTTTTCATGAAGCTTTGTTTTGAGGGTGTGTGGGGGAATTGAGTTTTGAAGCATCTCAGGAAGGCACCTGAAATCAAGCCTATGATTGATCACATTAGAAAATTCCAGTCTGACTGATGGATAGCACAGCAAGGGATGTATATGCTCAGAGACAGCCTTTGCAGCTAGCTCTATCCAGAATTCTCCTCTCTTTATGGAGCTGAGTGACTGAAGCCTGCTTGACAGCTTGTTTGCTGGAGAGGCCTGCCTCCGCATCAGAGACTTTAATAGCAGCACAGGGAAATATTCACCAAAGCTTGCTGCCTTATTCTTCCCCTTTCCATTTTATTTTCCTACTCTTGTGCTTTAGGATTCAAATGTTTATGTATTTCAAATGGCTTTTTTTTCCCCCAGAAATACTTAGGTCACAAATTATGATCTCTGTCTTCAGTATCAATATTCATTTGATCATATTTTATGACAAGTTACCTTGGTGACAGGTTTGGGGCTGCTAGATGACATTTCCAGACTTCACGTTTAGTACACATGGGATATTTTACACACAAAAGAAATGCTTCAGGGAGTAGTGGTAGATTATGAATGCTGCCTCCCTGGGCTGTGAAGGACATGGAAGGAGCAGACTAGACCCTGGTTATCAGGTTCTTGGGCCCCTTCAGCTGTCCCCAGTGATGCGACATGTCCATATGTGCTGGCACAGATGAGCCAGGACACGGAGATGCACAGCCTTCTGTTACAGCAGCTGGGAGTCTGGCACCTAAAATGGTGCTAGAAACCCTTGTTTAGGCAACTGAACCCTTTTCAGTCTGCCTTGGGAATCTTTCTGAACTAGCATGTAGGTAAATATGCCTATCATGAAGGAGTTGAGGATGAAAGGGTTCTTGTTGATGGCGTAAACCAACCCCCCCCCGCTGCCACCAGAGCCCAGAAATGCCAGCTCAAGGGAAGATGTTTTAAATGGCTGTACATAAAAAAAATTAAAAGTCTTTTAGGCAAAAATGAAACCTCTCTGAACAGGTCTTGAGTAAAAACAACCTGCCAATGATGGATTAGCCACTGTGAAAACGCTGGTGTTTTCTCTTGTCCCTTAGCTTGCAGGGAAGATGTCACTTCAGTCTCAACACAAATCCCTGCTATAAGATGCCTCCCTTCAGCACTGGCTTACAGCTCCCCACTGCTGGGTGGCACTGGCTGCTGTCCTGAGATAACCTCTGCTCCTTTGACAAACCACAGGATTTCTTGGGTGCCTTTGTCTCCTCTGTCAGTGTCCAAATGGGCATCACTATGAGGGCATCTCTGTGGCAACCCTCATGGCATCCACCTCTTCTCCCAGGATCTCCACGTACAACATGATCTCATTTCCCTCATTTCAGCTTGAATCCAGCTCTTGAGCAGCTAGGGAAGAGTCAGTGTGGGAGATTCACTGCAGTGCTGGAGCCAAGACATCCCCAGAACACCTGCAAGCTTAATCAGCCTTTCAAAATGCTAAAACAATTTTTTTCCCAGAAAGCAAAGTACCATCTTTTTCTCTAGAAAGAGAAACTTTGCAATAGTTGTTTAACATGAGCTTAGCTGTAGGCACTATTCCAGGTTGGGTGGGTGTTGTTTGCTTTATGGAAATTTTTTTTTTTTTTTTTTTTTTTAAACTTGCTTCCTCCAGATGCTGGGAGGTGTTTCAGCTGCTCTGTGAGCACATAAGGGCATATGAAGGTGGAGTATCTCACTGAAACAGCCTTAGTGCTCCTTTGCTGAAACAAGCTCAAGTTTTGGAAATGATGTGGTAGGGATTCAGCTCGGGAAATAATAGCATGAAAGCTGTTTCAGGGCAAAGGACTTCTACAGTTACAGTTCAGTTTTCTCATTAATCCTCTTGTTCCATAGTTGGGTAAATGTCTGGGAAGATCTTCACATCTTCAGTTATCTCTTAAATTGAGAATTTACCTTCTGAATCTGAGATCTGCCAGGCTGGAATACACACACACACACAGACAGACAGACATGCAGGTTTTGACCCTGTTTTCAGCTCTAGGGAGAGAGAGGTTTTGTTTCTTGTTTGCTTCTTTATAGCTTAGGGAGGAGTCATCTGGGGAAGCGGTCAATAGCGGTGGCTGAAATCCAGTGTGGCTAAAGTCTTGCTCTTCTGCTGAGTGCTGAAGGCTGGTGGAGGGTGAGGTGAGTTACAGCTGGCAAAAAGGTGGAGCTGAGAGTTTCAACTCCATTCTTCCAGGTAAGATATTCCCCTTTGATTAAAGTAAAAGTTGGCTTTCAAAATCATGTCAGCCAAGATACAGGTGAGTCTGGAGGATGGTTGGATCAAGGAAACTCAAATGTCCTTACAGATTTTCACAGAGCTGTGGAAGTCACCATGAAACTGAAATGCTTAGATGCCTTTGTATTTCCACACTGAGCTTGTCTAGACCTTCAGGCATTTGGATATCTTTGGCAGTTTGCCCACTGCTTCATCTCTTCTACCTTTCTGCTTTGACTTTGTCCAAAATTATCACCTGGGCTGGCACCTATCGAAGCAGCAGTTCCTGCATGTTGACCTTCCCAAGTGTTTCTTCAAGGAGGAAAATATAAGGGAAGTGAGGGGAGGGAGGCCAGGGCAAGGGCAGAAAGGAAGGAGGGTCTTCAGGCTTGTTGAGCAGTGAGTTGTTGATGTTTCAGCTGAGAGTTATAGCCCCAGTTTGGAGCAGAAGCTGCCCTTGCTGGTGCAATGTGTTTGAACTTTGAGCTCTGCATGCCAATGAGCATTTCCACATGCTCAGGCTGCACTGAATCCCAAGGGTTATTTTGGATAGTAAATACTAGAACAAGTCTCTGAGAGAAATAACGCCAAAGCTTTTATCAATAACGCCTGATCTGTCCCTTATGTGAGAAGTCTCTTTTTTGAATCACCAGCTTAATTTTTTTTCCTGCAGAAGTAGCTTAGAGCTAAGAAATATACCTCAAGAATTCCCATTGAAACCTGTTTGAAGTAAGGCCTTTTCCAAAGTATAAATTTGGTATTTTTCTTCTGCTATGGATTCCAGTTTCATAGGCCAGAAGTAAAACAGAGAAGACATGAAGTAAAATGAAGTTCTGCCTGACCTTTGTCCAAAAGCAACAAAGCTGGACAAGAGCAATTCTCTCATCCCACCATCTCGTGGGGCAGCAGTGTTCTTCCTGTGCAGGTCTGACTCCTTTCTCTCATACAGCAAACACCTGGGATGGGCATTTGCAATAAGTATGGATGTAGTGATTCCTATTCCATAGATTTTACTGTCTGAAAAAGATGACTTCAGAACACCTGTGAGCTTAATGAGCCTTGCAGAGGTTGGAATGATACAGATAGGGAGTGTGTGTATTTCACTAAATTTGAAGACGGTAAAGTAGATAAGGCATGTAAAAAATGCATTCAGATCATCTATCTTTGCATGAAACACGTTTGGTTCCTGCTATGGGAGTGCAATTTTTTTCCTGTAAGAACTGCTGATTTGGGAAGAAGAGATTTGGAGGGGAAAAAAAAAAAAGAGGGTTATGATTGCTACATCTGTTCTTAGAGTCTTCTCTGCATCATTTAACAACATCCAGAGGAAACAAATCTTGCCTTGGTGAAACAGCCTTTTCTCCAATTTGAACATAATTTTTTCCTTAGTGAGAGAAAAAAAATAGCTTTTGCTGTGGATGAACATTGATAACCTCTGAAAGGCTGTTTGGTTTGTTTGAGCTTTTTTGTTTCTTTGTTTGTGCTTTTTTGTTTGTTTGTGGGGTTTTTTTGTTACTCATGGTAGAAGGAAAAAAATGCTATATTTTAAACCTGTGCTTACTGTATTTTTGCAGACAAATTCAGGAGCCACTTATTGTCATTACTCATACAGTACCACAGCGATACTCAGTGCTTTGTGGATTTGAAGAAGGGTCTGCTGATGGTTCCTCCAGGCTGAGACATGCTTGTTCTTAGTGTGCATCAATTCTGCATTCTCTGTGTTGGTTTTCAGCACAGGAGGTGTGAGGACTTTTAGTTCTCTTCTGCACAAGAATATAGAAGCATCTAAGTGATGACAGAGAATAAATGCCTTCTCTGAAGAAGGGAACTAGCTGTATGGCAGTGCTGAAACCAGGTATCTTGTATCTGTATCAAGAATAACTGGAGAAGTTACAGTTAAAGCTGATGACCTTCAGAAAGGAGCTACTTGTTCTTCAGGTAGCTCTTAAATAGTACAGGTTGGAGTGAGGTTTACTGGATGGATCAGACTACCCCAGATCTCACAGGTTTTTACTTGAAAGAAGCATCTGGTGCTGGTCACTTGGAAGGATAACAGAGGTGGTCTTGCTGCATTTCAGGTTTGATCCTTTGTGGCAGCCCTGATGGCAGTGTTCTCCAAGGGTCATGTCCCCTCCATCACGGGGACTCTGCTGGCCAGGAACGAGTTATTGATTAAAACCCTGGAAGAGGGGAATGCAAATACACTGGGGAGATTAAAAATCTGGCTAGACTAAAGTGCATTTACATTAAGTTTTCTGGCTTTTATGAGTTAATTTTCAGTATAAGTTGATTTCACAACTTCGTATTTGTGTAGGACAAAAAGGCAAAATTAGGAAATACTGAAAGGAAGTTTCTGTGGAGGAGCCTTAAGCAGTTTGTGGGAGGAGAAGAAAGGATTTTCTCTATTTGAGTTCATCACTTATTTAATCTGTTTAATGTTAATCCAGTGGTGAGTAAACATTTATTCTGAGTAATAACAGCAGTTTTTGCTTTGTGTCATGTTTTGTAAATCAGCAAAATTTAAGATGAACAGGAATGAGTAAGGATAGAGTTTGAACAAAGACTTCCATGTGATTAAATGCAGAGCCTTTTTATTTTAGTCCCTTACTAAAGCATGGAAAGAAATTTGTCACAGGCTTTAAACTTACACTCGTAAGGTTAAATATTTTATCTTATTGTGTTGTTGCCACTGACCCTTGGCTGCAGGTGTGGGAGACAGATGTGAGGAGTTACCTTATTGCCAGGTACTGGCTTAGTCTCATGCAGAGAAGAAAGAGGTAAATTCCAATTTTGCTTCTGAGGTATTAGCCTATTCCCATATCCCTTACTGCTTCTCCTGTGGCTGCCAATCATGCAGCAGGTAGGAAAATGTACATCCTAGCATGCATGAGCATTCAGAATGGAAATTTTCAAACATACGGTGGGTGGCAGACAGTAAAATTGGCAGTTGCTTTCATTGACATAAAGTTCATTTTCTGACAAAAATCCATTTTTCAGGGTATTATTCATGCTTGGTATTGGGTAGTCTTCAGCACTGGGGAAAGCAGGAGGTAAATGTCACGTACTGAGTTGTCCTCTTACATTTATTTGTGAATTGAGAGTGATGCTACCAACGCTAGGCTCCTGTGGATGGGTAGCAATGAGCCCAATACTTCGATGGCTGCTTTTAAGATGTTATCTAGTACTTTCATTTAAGGTGTTAGCTAGTGCTTTTTTTCCTTGGATTTCTTGCAAACTTCCTTTTGTTATAACAGTTCTTCCCCACATGCTCCCTGAGCTGTGGTGCTGAAGCCAACAGAGATTGTGGTTCTGTGGTGGAACATGATGTGCAATTTCTGCCAGGTATTAACTGGGCTGGTGTCTGTCAGGCCAGCATTTCTTAAAATGTGTTACACAATTACAGGAAGTAAGTGACGAGGAGAAAATGATGCCCATTGCTCTATCTTTCATGGGAGGGGAAGAAACCAAACTTCTAAGGAAAAGAAAGTGGGAACTAACTCAAAGACAGCCACAGGATCCTGGAGGTTTAGCTCCCTGAAATGGAAAACTTTTCTAAGCTCCTTTCAGGTTTTCTTGGTTCCATGGGTTTTTGTTCCATAGTGACCTTGACTATGGGCCAGTGGTTAGAACCTGAGATGCATTGAGGCACTAGTTCAATCTAGGAGGTGTTTGGAACATTAGACAAGAGGATGGTTTTCTGTCCAAGAGGTGTGAATATTCCTTCTTTACAGCATGTTTTCCATGCTTTGCTTTGAGGGATGGCTTTGTGAACATCAGCCTGTCTCAGCTTTTCAAGTCTGGGCTTCAAGAATTATATATGGTCTTCCTAGAGCAAGCCCTAGGAATACTCAAGGAAGCTACCTGATCCTATTGCATTGGTCTTTTGTCATTTCCAAAACACAGAATTGACCCTAGTAGGATGAGGTAGTGTGTGAGAACGGCCTCTTTCTTTTTATTTTAAGACTATTTTCCATTAACTCTCTATTACCTTGCCATTCTGAGTTTAAATCTTAAAGCTGTACTTAAATTACCAAAGGAGGTTTAGCCACACAATCACCATTTGGCATGGGAAATTGAATGGCTAAGCCCCTGCATATATGCAGTAGGCTGTACACTGCTGAGCAGATTGTATAATTGTTCATCATACATTGAGCAACCAATTGCCAATTTATGTACATATGTAGGTTCATCCTTTACCAATTTCCTGTGACTGATAGCTGCCAGGAGATTGAAAGAATAGCCAGTTCCTGTTTCTTTCTCTTCTCTTTATTTTTGTCCTTTAGCAAGAATATTTGTGTGTGTGTGTGTGTTTAATAGCATTCATTCCCTAGAGAATAATCTCAGTCTTTGTTTTAGCTGGCCTCCTTCTGAGAGTGTGTTAAATCTGTAGCCAAGATCACAGGCAGCTCTGGGCAAATCATTGGGCTGTTATTAACCTGCCTCCATGGCAACTGCTGCTCACCAGCCTGAGGACAAAAAATGTTTTTATTCTGCTGAGTTGCACAAAAGGTTCTAGTGATGCCTTGCACAAAATGGCCATTGAAAGGGAAGATGCAGTGATGTGTGTTTGTGCTGTACAGTTCCATATTTAAATTGTTTTACAGTGTTTCATTGGAAATAGATATACAGCTGAACTGTTCAGTATTTTGGCCATATGGAAAGTAAAAACTAGCAGAAAATTGGAGCCGAACTTACTTTAATACTACTTATTTTTGTCAGCTTGAGTTCACAGGCCTTCAGCCTGCCGTTGTCATCAGAGTGTTAGCAAGTTATTTTGTGAACATGAGCTAGGCAAAGATCTTCCTGGGGTTTCAGTTGTACTGTGTGAAGATAGTTGCTGACTTATAGTTGCAGAGAAAGAACATAAAGGTTTCCTGGAAAGCTTTCTAATTGTTTTCAGAAATCCTCTGCTTTGCCTCAGCACTTCTTTGGGAAGCTTGGTAAGCGTATCTCAGTTCTTGATGAGCTTCAAATTGTAGCTGGTTTTGAAAGCTGCTCTTAGCAGTACTGTTTTATGCTTGTAAAAATTATAAAATCGGCCGTATTGCTTGGGCTAGGCATGGCTTTAATCTGCTTATAGAGTGTTCACAGTGGGATGTGGGGGGGAGGTCTGGCAGCCCCAGCACTGAGATGAGGTTGTGTCCTGCAGTTAGTTACCCTCTGGCAGGAGGCCGTGCAGCTCTGCTGTCAATTTGTGTGCAGAACGACTATGTATGGATGGATGCTGTCTCTTGGAAACATGCTGGTTTGGGATGCTTCATGTGCTTGCAAGCTGGCTGTGTGCTGTTTCCAGGTGTACTAAAGTCTCTCTGACTCCTGCTTTAGTCTTGGGGTCAAGGTGAGTATTTCCTGCAGTTCCACATTTGGGCAGTTTTCTCTGCTCAAAATAATGTGGTTGCTTTAGACACCTCTGAGGGTGTCTAAAGCCAAGATACCCTTGGCTTTGTTCTGCACTGAGAAAATAAAGGCCACCCAAATTCTGTGATGCCTTTTTACTTGGACTGCAGAGGAAGACAAAGAGTATGGCCACAAAGACAATCTGTGCAGCTGCCAGTTGCTGTAGGTGAGAGGGGGTCTGCCACTGTAACCTTGTGTTTGAGGGTCTGTGGATTAGTGGCACATACTGTCATGTGTTTGGGTAAGGGATCCAACAAACTCCTCAGGGCAAATGTTATGCCAGTGGCCTGGAAAGCTGGCCTGGCAGTATGGGGTATTAAACATCAGTTCTGGGTCTACACCACTTCTTAGCTTTGTCAGGCTGCTCCCATTTTCTGAAATGAACAGCTTTTCTTTTGGATCTTGTCAATCTCTTGGTTTTGCTTCCAGCTGTTTTTATTTTCTGTCTTTGATAGGATCCTTCTGCAAAGCAGTATGTGGGATCAGCACAATTTAAGTGATCAACCTCTCCACACTAAGCAATGATCAAGTGTTGGGTCTCCTGCTTTAGCAGTGTGGCTCAAAAGGTGGTTTGTTGTGTGCTGGGTTTTGACCACAAGTGTGTTGTCTGCTGGGTCAGAGCAGGGTTACTTTTGGATAATCTTTCATGGCTAATCCTGCACCAGGTGCATGCATTTCTTGGATTAACTCTGGGTTTGGACCTGACCTGGGAGCAGATGCTGTGGAGACGAGCCAGGCTCACGTGTATGGCTGCTCTTGCGTGTGAGCTGCTCTCAGGTAGATTGCCCAAAGCAGAGGATTGCTCTGCAAGGTTTTTTGTCTGAACTCAGCTCTGGACCTCTGTGATAAAATGAAACCCAGAGATGATTTAATATGATAGCATGCATTTGGATTTTGTTTGGCCCATCACTGCCGAGCTGCAGTGTTTGTTCATTTGGCAGTATTTTTGTCATGAAGATAGTTCCTATCGAGTGGACTCCAGCTGTGGACTAGACTACAAAACCTTCCAGGCTTGTTTCTATACAATCAAATCTTGTCTGCAGTTAGTGAAGTAAGTAATTTTAATGGTGATAGCTGCTTAAGCCTGACTAGGGCATTTGCTAGTGACTCTCTAAAAGAAGAGTTTCTCACTTATGAAATAGGAAATCTTTCAATTATCAGATGCATATTATTCCCCAGTGCCTCACAGAAGTGCCTGCTCTGCAACTCATTCATTAGTGGGAAAGGGAGGGGGATAAAAATAAACTTGCCTCATGCGGTGGCTGGAGACTTGCTGATCTTTGTGAGGAATTTTTTGGGTGGGAAGATGTGATGTCCTCATTTGCCAGCTGTCTCCTTGCCTTCAAATGCTCTGTCCATGTAGCGCCTTGCCAGAGCAGCAGTGGCTGTCCTGCGACGCTGGCTGCTCCATTAAGCGTTGTCTTAATGGCTTGTGTTCTTTGCAGTTGTATGAAATGCACATTAATGGAGACAGCTTAATGCCATCACCCTGAAGTAATGAATTGGTATGGATTGCCATTACCATTATAGCACAGTTAAAAGCTGTGTTTGTTTCCGATTTACATTTCCCAGCTTTGTAAGCAGATGGGTTTTCAGGCCACGCAGTCGGAACAAACCTGGCAATTCAGCTGCAACCTCCTTATTACAGTGTTCATACAAATAGCAGCTCCAGGGGGGTGTTTTGTTAACTCAGACCAGTTAAACAATGCATTTCAGTTGATCATGATACTGCAAATTGTATTCAGGGATCACTGTAAATCCAGTGTATCCTATAAAAAGCTGGAAATGTACTGTCTTTGTAATACAGCTTCATACAGCTGCCCTCAACAAAAATTGTTACCATTCAGTTTTTCTCTTGTAAAGTATCTGTATCCCTACAATCTCATGTGGATAACTTGGGAGTACTGGGAGAGCGTGGGGTAGTTAAGTTTTGTGGACCTAAATGTATTCATCTTCCAATGAAAAGTGCAGAGTATCTCCTACTTTTCCAAAAGGCTTCATTGTCTTGAGTAGTTGCCTCTCTGGCTGCCAGAGTGTTGCCAGCATAGCTGGTGCTCCTGCCATCAGTAAAGCTGAAACGTGGTGAGCTCTGGATGAGCAGCTGAACTGCAATGGATCACTTTAGACAGTGATTTTTTTTGCTTTTTCCATTTCATAGGCTGTCTCATCGATCTCCTCTTGATCCTGTAAAGACAGGAGCACTCAGCCCACTTTCTGGGCTTTGAGTCCATACCAACAGATCTGTAGGTCACTGCTTTAGAGGGTGATGCTGTCTTGTACCACCTATAGATTTTTTGCTTAGCATGTCAATGCCTGGGCCTTTTATTCCCTCTGGCTTTTACCAAGTGGAGGACAAATATTCTTTTCCTCATAATTTGCTTTTTGCTCATGAAGTTTCTTTTGCTTTCTCTCTTCTGCTTAGGTTGCTTTGAATGTTGCATTAAGTGCCTAGGAGGAGTGCCATATGCTTCACTCGTGGCAACCATTCTCTGCTTCTCGGGGGTAGCGTTGTTTTGTGGCTGTGGCCACGTGGCGCTCACGGGAACCGTGTCCATCCTCGAGCAGCACTTCTCCACGACTGCCAGTGACCATGCTTTGCTGAGTGAAGTGTAAGTATGCTCCCATTCCCATTATTCAGCATAACACCCTCATGCTAAACGAGTGGGGATGGATTCAAACCTCAGTCTCCATCCCTGAGTATTAGGTTGCTAGTTTTTGTAACAGCTCTCGGTCATTTACTGGTGTTCACATACAAAGAACCAAAGTGGGTATCCTGGTACTCCTGCTTACACTTGGACCAGCACTATTTAATATCCTCATCAGTATCCCAGGCAGTGGAATTGAGTGCACCCCCAGTGCTTTGCAGATGACACCCAAGCTGAGTGGTGCAGTTTACTTACCTGAAACCTGAAAGGAAGGATGCCACCCAGAGGGACCTTGAAAGCCTTGAGGAGTGGGACTGTGTGAACCTCATGATGTTCACCAGCAGCAAGTGCAAGGTGCTGCACGTGGGTCAGGGCAATGCCCAGTATCAATACATACTGACAGATGAAGGGATTGAGAGCAGCCCTGCCAAGAAGGACTTGGGGGTGCTGTTGGATGAAAAACTGAATGAACACGAGTTGGAAATGTGCAGTCGCAGCCCAGGAAGCCAGTTGTATATCCTGGGCTGCATCCAAAGCTGCGTGACCAGCAGGGTGAGGGAGGTGTTTCTGCCCCTCTACTCTGGTGAGACCCCACCTGGAGTGCTGCTTCCAGCTCTGGGTGTGCTCAACACAGGAAATACATGGACCTGTTGGAATGACTCCAAAGGAGGCCACCAAGATGATCAGAGGGCTGGAGTACCTCTTCTGTGAAGACAGGCTGAGAGTTGGGGCTGTTTAGCCTGGAGATGAGAAAGCTCTGGGGAGACTTTAGAGCAGCCTTGCCACACCTAAAGGTTGTTACAAAAACTACAAGAGAGCTGAAGAGTGACTTGTAGCAGGGCCTGTTGTAACAGAACAAGGGGTAACAATTTTAAGAGTAGATTTAGTTTTTGTTGATGACATACAGTTGGAAGGGATGTCAGGAATAACAAAGAAGCATGGTTCTGACCATCCCTCTTCAAAAGAAGCTCAACTGGTATATGAAAAAAAAGAGAGAAAAAACTGGAAAGATCTGCAAATGTAGCCTTTGGATATAACCACAGGGGAAATACTTGGGTCTTTTATGTTCCCAAGGGTTCTCAGTGAGGTCAGAGGAAGGCCTGGAGTGCTGCCTCAGGTCCCGTGCCCAGCAGCCAGCCCGGCCATGTGTGGCTGTGATGAGCACGGTGGGCATGGCACATACAGGAGTGCATGGGCAGCAAGCCAGGCAGGTGTTATTTGAAGACTCTGCTATCAGGGCCCTATGCAGCACACTTAATTCTTACTTTCTTTTTAATATCTGTTGTCACTGACTCCCTGGGTATGCCTGCAGGCATAGACCTGTCCATTTGCTGCATGCCCTCTGAGCCCTGGTGCTGGTCCCACAGAACCATTTCAGGGCTTCCCCTGCCCACAGGACCCTCTGTACCCTCACCTGCTCTGGGACTGCTCCCCACTGGGGTCCCCTCTTCCAGCACTGCCCACACTCAGTCCCTGGCTGTGGCTGGCCATGTGTCCCCAGCTCCAGGGCATGAGTCACCAGGGCCCTGCAGTTAGACACAAAATTTAATGAGAAAATGTAAGCAGCTGTTCTTCAGCAACTGGGTAACAAAACACCCTGTGCTTGCATCATTTGAGCAAAATAGAAGAAATTGCAAAAGCAGCAGTCACAGGCAGCAAGTTTTATGTTTTGGAGAGTTGTTGACAATGTTTTTTGTCATGTCAGCACCAGCAGCTGGGGAAATGCATAATTCCTACCAAAGCAGTTCTGGGCTCGCTGCTGTGGAGCCAAGGGGGTGAGAAGGGAGAAGAGGTGTTAGAAAGGGGCAAATTTGAGGCTACAGCAACAACAACAAGTTAGTAACACACCCTTTGGAATAGACTTTTTAAACCAGTTTTCCTATTACTAATTTCTGGTAGCATGCTTTGGGTCTCTCCTGGACTATTAATGATGGTGAAATGATTTCTTCTATACTCTCTCAAATCCTGAGTTAATTTTTTTGTTCTTTACAGCATAGATGCAACAGATTTATCCAGTTATTTTTAATCAGTTTGGAAAACAAAGATAACACTTCCCATATAAAATTTTAAATGAGCAATATCCTATTTTGATACAAGGGTAACATTTAACTGTATAAATAGTAGTCATCAATTTTCTTAAAGCTAAAACATTCAGATGCTCTTTGGAGATTGGTGCCAGCAGCTACTTGGTGGAGAGTGGCAAGAATCAGAAAAAAACATCTTGAGCAAAGCATATTTATCCTCAGAAAACTGTTAGTGTGGATGTATAAAATTAACCTCTTGGTTCTGTGAATAACTTCATCCAAAATAACCTTCCCAACAATCAAATGCATTTTAAGAAGTTCCAGGGATATTGTGCTAGTAACAAAATATGACTTTTGAAGACCAGAAGTGTGGTATGGAAGATCTGGAATTCTGGTCCTCGAAAACAATTAGCTTTGGATACAGAATCTGATTGATAATGTTTAGAAATTATTCTTTTCATCTACGTATTCTAGCTAAAGGAAAAATACTGTTAGCATGTCATTGCAGATGGTAGATTTTTAAGAAATCAAGAACTTTCTCAAATACCATCTGAGGGATGTGCTTATACCATGTGCCCTGAGATGATCTTCCTCTGAGTGGTTCCAGAGTACCTAAAACGGAAGCATTTCCTAAATAACTCTTCCATTTAAAAAAAGAAAAAAAAAAAAAGCATTTTGAAGCACTCAACACTGCTGTGACTTGAAGCATTGAAACTACCAGCTCACTTGGAACTACCCTTCCTGAGCAGCCTCAGGAGAAGTCACTGCATGTTTGCTGAGTTTTGTATCAGACAAATACTGCTGAATTCAGAATTTTTTGCAAACTGAAGTTAATCAGATTTCACAGGTGGAAATGGTGAATTTCAGGGACTGCTTCCTTTCCCTAAGCCAAAGGAATGACCACAGAGCCTGGTAGTTCAGTCAGGGGTGCAGCTCCACTCTTTGCCACTTCAAAGCCCTGCATTATCCCTGGCAGCCATTCCCAAGTTAGGTGTAAGGAGCAGGAAGAGGAAAAAGGAAAACCTCCACAGTGGAGGTGTGAAATTGCAGCTTTAACATGGTGACTTACACCAGTCAGTGTAAGGACTGCAGCACCAACAGGGGATGCTCAGGTGGGTGCAGGACTAATGCACATCAGGATTGCTTACCTGGGAAGGGGCACAGCTGTAACAGTGTTTTCCTACAGTCTGCTTGCTTAAAATGCTAAGGAGCCTTGAACTTTGTTTCTAGGAGTTGTCTCTCATTTATTATAATTTGAGAGGACTGACTTTGTTTTTATAGGACTGAAATCTAATTATATAATTTCTTTCTTTTCCATTTTAGAATACAGCTAATGCAGTATGTAATTTATGGCATTGCATCATTTTTCTTCTTATATGGCATAATCCTTTTGGCGGAAGGTTTTTATACAACAAGCGCTGTGAAGGAGCTGCATGGAGAGTTCAAAACAACAGCCTGTGGCCGCTGCATCAGTGGAATGGTGAGTGGGGACAGAAATGGGAACTTCAGGCTTGGCTGGCTAAAACCTGTTGGGCTCAGTTTGACTCCTGGGTTTTGAGTAACAGAATGTTGTTGCCTTCTTTGTTGAAGTCCTTGTAGGTGATCAGGGTCAATCCATGTCTTGGTTCTTCTCTGAACTTCAAGGGTGCTTGGTTAAATCAAAATGCTGCAGATGGGCTGGTTAGGGGCTGCTATGGCCTCCCCTGTCATAAAGCTGAACCCACTGGTCAAAAGTAAACTGAAGAGACTGCTAATTTTAAAACACTTAATGTGAGCCAAAATGGAATTCGTGCTTTTAAACATGGAACACTTGAGTGATGCTTAAAGGCAGACTGTAAAATGGCTGTGGTTTGCAAAAAAGTTTAAATATCAAACTGTAATGGCTCTGACTTCCATAGTCAATTGTGCTTGAGTGTCTGGATCCTTCAACAAACAGTAATGAATGAATGAACACAACATCTTTGCACTTGAATCAAGTATTGATTTGCAGATGGCAAAAGGCAGACAGATAGAATAGCGAGGCTTTTTCACAAAGCCCTGAAGTTACCAGCCATATTCTCTTCAGCATACTTCTGTATTAGAACAAAATTGTAAGCAAAGTTTAACTAAAAATAAAACTTCAGATTCTCACCCACATTGTCCCCAAGGGCACACTCTGCAAGAACAGCCATAACTATGTTTCTGAGAGAAGATTTCAAAGCTATTACTGAAAATCTGAATTCAAAGCTCGTAGTTATGGAGGAAGCTAAGCAGTATGACAGATCGCCCACGGGAAAGTGTGGGTGAAAAGAGAAGAGGCTTTTGATGTGATTGTTGCATTTTAATATACAGTCTATATCCTGAACTTAAAAAATATGTACTTTCAGCTGGTTAAATACAAAAGAGATGCATGTTTATTTTCATGAGAGTTAGCAATTTTCCACTGTGCTGTTGGGTACTTACTGAATTTTTCAAGAGCTAATAAAAATAAGGCATCTGATAATTTTCCAGTTAAGCAGCTATTTGCTCAGTTTTTTTTTTTCTGTCAAGTATGGTCTTCACCAAGGAGCAAATTTAGATCTAAAGCAGTGTTTTCAAAAGATCCAAAATAAAGTAGAAACATACACATCTGTGCATCTCATCAGTGCAGACAATTGCTTGTGCAGTTGAGTAGCTGCAGGCACACGATTGTCCCCTGCTTATACAAATACCAGTGTGACACATGGAAATACGGCAGAAAAACTTGTTTTCATTTTTGTCCATACAATGAAGGAGAGAATTTACCAGCTGAGGAATGGCTTGGAGCTGCATTAATGTTTGGTGGTGACAGGAAAAGTGCCTGTATGCTGCTGTATAAAACCTTAGGGCTAGAACAAGATTTGTGAGGAGACAAAATATTTAACAGACTAGTGACTGCAGCTGGGTACAGGCAACAGGCTTTTGGACATACAGTGACCTTTTGCCACTTTGATCAAGAGCTCCTTTACTTCTTCTTTTATTTCATTACTGAGCAAAGTCCTGAAAGGCAGTCCCATCTTGCATAAGGTTGTTACAGAAGACAGACTTCCATCTTCCCTAAATTATTTGTGTTGGCTCTGGTAATGCAGAATAGCCATTTCCCACACATTAAATGTGAGAGTGAGTGTATTTTTTCCTGGCTATTTTAGGATTTAAAGGCTTTGTGCACTTCCTCTCATGCACACTTCCACATACACATATGCAAACTCGTGTTTTATTTGTAGTGTATCTACAGAAATCCTTTAACCGGGACCACTTGGTCCTTCCCAAAATCCAAAGAAAGGATTTTCAATTCTCACACAAAACATACAGGTCTGGTGTATGGTGCTATCTAAAATGAAATAGGGTATTCCAGTAGAGTTGTCTATAAATTAAAGTCTAGCTGGGGTTTTATGAGCCATAGTTTTACAAGAACTTCCACCTCCCCACACACCACCTCCCCTGACTGAAACCTAACCAGCTGTTCAGCTTTTGCTCGAATACTTGTAGGGTTATTCTGGAAAAAACCTGTGGGGATGCAAACTTCTACCACTATTTATGCTAACTACAGCATTAGTTCAGTCCCTTGATTCTGGGTCAGGCTGAGAATCCTCCTCCCTAAGAGCCTTTCCCATCCTTGCTGTTGTCCTCTGGCACACAAATTTGAAGATAGTAGGGCACCAGTGCTTTACTGCAAGTGAAGCCTTTCCAGCCCACCTACAGAGAGAACAGCCACAGCTAACTGTGAAAAGAGAGCCCAGGAGATGTAACAGCATTGCCCCACCTTCCAAGTGGGATCCAAATCCTGGTCTCACCAGGAGGAAGGAGCTAGGAACTGATGCCAGAGCTACTGTTTCACCACAACACTTTGAAGAGGAGGGAAAAGGGAAGGGGCTTAGTGGGAAGAGGAAGCTGGAAATTTTTAAAGCAATCAGTGCCACATCTTTTAATCTAACCAAAGAAAATGCATGTAATGTAGTGGTTTTTTTAAAGAGCAAACCCAAACCAGCAAATTTTAGTGGATAAATCCATGATTTTCTAGGGTGAAGTAATTAATTTTCTGCTTGGCAGTGTGTATTAGACCAATTGAATCCTTCTGATCTGCTGTTAACGGTCATAGTATGTTTGCAAAAATAGGTATTTTCAAATGTTACATTCCAAATTGATTTCAATACATCAGGGAGTGTGGGGGAGCTCTGTGAGCATTGATTCACTGCATGGTTTTGATTTTCAAGTTGTATAGAAATGCTAGTATGTTACAGTTAATTTAAAAAAAAACCCTTAAATTGATTTTTGTTGGAATTTATCGGTTTTAGCCTACAACCAGCATCCCTTCTTAGCTGAGAATCTTGAGAAATCAATGGGCTGCTCTTTCATGAGGGCAATCTGTTTACTCAAGCAGGCTGATGAAAAAGGAAATGTCTGAATTACTTTCTCTGTAGCACTTAAACTACCAAAGTATTTGTAAGCAATGAGAATACTGATTTTGTGTGCTTGAAAATCAAAGGTTTTCTCACTTGAATTCTGAAAGTATGCTTAAGATTACTTTGAAGCATTTTTAAGGAAAATTTAAGTAGTCTTTTCAAAGAATAAACACAAAGTGTTTGTGTTTTCTCTTCCCAGTTTGTTTTCCTCACCTATGTGCTTGGAGTGGCCTGGCTGGGGGTCTTTGGCTTCTCTGCTGTGCCTGTCTTTATGTTCTATAACATCTGGTCAACTTGTGAAGTCATCAAATCTTTTCAGACCAATGTGACGGTTCCAGGGGACCAGATCTGCGTGGACATCAGGCAATATGGTACTCCTTTTAATCCTGATTAAATCCTTTATCCATCCTTGGTCTGTCTTCAGTAGTTTTGTCTCAGCCTTATCAGATGAATCAAATGCAAAAGCATCTTCTATCTCTGAATGTGCTATTACTTTTCTAATTAATTCACATTACACTGATCTCTTTCCAGATGCAATCAATTTAACTGAACTGACAAGTCACTTATCTGAAATGATTTAGTAGCAGCTTCCAATACTGTAATAATAGGTTTGAAAATAGATCAGCCTCAAAATAAACTGCTTGGAAACAGTGCTGAGAAATAGATAACCAGATTGTGGGTTTTGAACCCCTATGCATATATTCTCTTCTTTCAGAAAGCTGTTTTACATTTAAAGATGAAGTAAATGTCTAAATGTTGCTCAGACAATTACTTTCAGTTAAAAAACCAAAAACCTGAATTAAAAGTCTGCCATAACTAAAAATGAATTAATACTGCTTTCTGATGGCACGCAGAAATCTGAGGGAGCTGGGACAATAACTTAAAATAAGGTCAGGCTTTTCATTTCTTAAGGTGAGTTTTTCCTGAAGTTAATCTTTTCAGCTTCCCTTGTGCAGAAGATCTTTTGTCACCATTACTTTTGGCTTCATTGTAGCTAGCATTTTCTAGGAATGTTTCTTTCTTTGGACTAAGTCATTCAAAGCTGAGAAAATGGATTCAAAGTTGAAAAAGTAAGAAAGCTTGGCTTTGTTCTCCTGTCCAGGTAAGTGCAGTAGAAGAAAAGATACACTAATTTTAAAAGCAAGTCTTCAAATCAGTTAAACATATACATTCTATTTTAGCAGCTCACAGCAAGAGGCTGGGAAGACATTTTCTTCAGCAGCAAAGCCTAGGAGTGAAGGGAGATGTGCTCCTCCACCTTCCTGCTTCTCCTGGCTGTTTTGCAACTGTATTGGTGCTGTATAGGGTTGTATTGTTCCCCTGGTCGGTAAAACCATTTGGGTTTCAGTGCATGATGGGAGACAGCAGCTCCCTAACAGACAACATGTGTCACTGAACTTTTCCTCACATTTTTGGGTGGAAGCAGTAGCTAAAAGGCTGGAATTGTACGTAGCAGTTCCAGAGAAGCTGATTTGGAAGAAAATCCTATAAAATCTTTTTGAAAGCCATCCCATCCTGAGATAATTTCAATGACCTGCTGCGTATAGAGTTGCTAATTCCAACCAGATGGGTTGAAATACAAAGTTGTATGGGGAAACAAAATAGGTTTCTCTTAATTCAAATAGGTTTTGCTTAAGCTTGATATTTGTTACTGGCCTAAAAGTTTGTTATTTTAAATCGCTAGATTTTGTTGACTTTTCAGACTTGAAATCATGTAAGAAAAGTCATTGGGAGTATATGAGGTGCAGCAGACTGAACTTTCTTGTAGCAGTGTTCACTTGATGCTTTTTACCTATTGGAACTAAACCAGAAAAAATATCCTGTAATTCTTCCCTCTAGCTCTGTATTCACACCCTTCCACAGTAGTTTCTTGTTCAAGTAGAACCTCATCTAGTAAGTGCTACCCTGAAAGGTGCCAAGTACCTCTGAAATGCAGATTCTCTCTTCTGTGCTGAGTGGGGGAGTGGGCAGAGTGTGCAACTGGACCCAAAGTGCAAAAACTCAACCAACTGTTAGGCTGCCAGATGGGAAAACCACATCTGAGAACATGCCTTAGCAGCAGCCCTCAGTGTGAGGAGAAAGCATAACCTGAGGGAGTTGTTTGAATTCCTGCTGCCAGCTCCAAGCTGTTCTGGTCAACGCTCGGACGCCCAGAATGCGAACACAACTGGCAAGTGGGTGAAAAAGATGAGAGGAATAGAAAGCATGTGTTGATTGCTAAAATTAGTGGTTTCTTTTCTGTGGTATTTCAGGTATTATCCCTTGGAATGCTGTACCTGGCAAAGCCTGTGGCCCAATTTTAGAGAACATCTGCAACACGAATGAGGTACAGAAATGTAACCTGTGTGCAGCTTTTGCCTACAAGTCACTTGGGCACCATGTAATAAATACTTGATGAAAGTTTTTGAAAAGAACTCATGCTAGTAGTATGAAGAGATTGCTTTAACTGTAACAATAAAGTAATTGTTACATCACCAAAAAAAAAAAAAAAATTATTTTCACATTTTTATTTTCTAAAGCTTTGCTACCATGCTGCAAAGATGATTTTATTATTTTTATTCTCTAGAACACCTGAAATGCATTTTATACTATTCCTAATGAATTACTTCAATGTTTTTAACATGTTTTTTTCTCTAGTTCTACATGTCTTATCACCTGTTCATTGTGGCTTGTGCTGGAGCTGGTGCCACTGTCATAGCATTGGTGGGTAGTATTTTTTGTTGTTTTATAATTAAAAATGTTCATTTTAGGCTTAAGATGCTCTAAGATTAAATTTTGTATATATTAAAGGTAGTGATACTAGACATGAAGGGGGGTGAGCTGTAATCACTATTATTTGCTGCTATGGTTTGGTCATCAAAAGTCAGCAGGTCCCCAACTTTTGCTTTAGGAAGTCATCTTAACCCACCTCCCCCCTACTTAGGAAAAAATGATTCGCATGTCCTTTCAAAATCCTACTTCTATCCACTATTTCTGCTTTTATTTCCACTATTTATTTTCATTTTTGTAGTTTATTTGATCAGCTGCTTATAACCTCTTGGTTTCCTTTGCCTGGAGCCAGGCAGATTGACTGCTCCAACCCTGCAGTGCCCGTTCCAGGTAGCGGCGGGGAAAAGGGACGTTAACAAGATGACTCGTTCCTATGTCTAACGCTTCCTTTAGTGGCCAGCTTCTAACCCTGTGCCAGCCAAGCCCAGGTGTAACAAAATGGCCTTAGGGCTCCTACTGGGTTATCCTCCCCAGAGAAATGGCAGGTTATTTATTTGCATCTTCACCCTGGAAGGAGTTCAGAGTAACATCTGTTGTAAAAGTATCGAGAGTTGCCCAAGTGGGCTTGAGCCGTCACCTCGTTGTATCTTACTCTCCTGTATTTTGTTCTCTTCCACCAGCTGATCTACATGATGGCTACTACATATAACTATGCTGTTTTGAAGTTTAAGAGTCGGGAAGATTGCTGCACTAAATTCTAAATTGTATAAGCCCAGTAAAAAGCTGCATTGCGTAGCTTGAAATACCACTGACACCCTAGACTAAAAGTCTAGCTTTTTGAATTTTGTTACAGTAATTGTAAATAGCTTCAGTAAGCATCGTTTAGCTTATCAAATTAATGAAATGACTTCTTGTATATGAACTATGATGTGGATGAGATCTGGCTATTTTTTCATGTTGAGAGGATTCAGTTACTGTAGGGGTGTTTATAAAGCATCCTTCTGAAAAGGGGATGTTTTCATTTCAGGTCTCCACTTGATTTCTAACAGTCATCTCAAACAAATACTGGAACAGTTCAGGGTCAGATGCATTAATTTATTCTTTGCCATGAACACCATGAAATACAAATGCCCCAAAGCATGCAAAATATATATGTTGTGAAAGAAAAGGAATAATAAAGTAGTGCCAGTCTATGTTGGCAGAGGTCAGAAGCCCAGGTATTATGAATTAATTTGCTTGTATTTCCAAGTGATTCCATGGATGATGAAATCAATTATTTTCTCTTACTCTTAAGTGCATGCCAAATGATACTGCTTCTCCAAGAAAATAAATCCTTGTCTTAGCTCTGCGTAAAACAATCACTTTCTTTCTTTTGGACCCTGAACTAGTAAGAAACAGCATATAAATAGCTTCTGCTCTTGTATGGCTGCACTTTAGTAACTGATTTCTCAGTAGCCAGATCTCAAAAATGTAAGTATGACTGCACAGGAAGCAAAACCATGCATAGATCACAGGGACCTTTTCAAAGTGCTGGGGGGAAAAAAGAAGGAGAAGCGAATCAATGTTTTCAGATGTAGATGTTTTTGCATGAAGTGTGGGCAAAAGAAGTTGGCAAGAGACGAATGCACAAACTAGAAAAACAAACACATAATAATTTAAAAAAGAGAACCGTTTGCTATATACAACTCTTCACGTGAGGTTGGACAATGGAAGTTAAAGATGTAGCTATAAAAATACAGAATTAAGACTTCTTAACCCAGACATTGCATGCTTTTGCTTAGTTTTGGACTCATGTTTTGATGTTTAATTTTTTGATGTGTTAATGTAGCCTTGTTCACGTAAATAAAACGGTTCACAGTTTCAGGTTTTCTTCCAGGGGGAGGGTGGAATTCTCATCTGCTTGTTGGGGGAAAAGACCTGCCGAGCTCTGGGCTTGGAAATGCATAAACACCACGACCTTAGAGAGCAGTTCTTCTGAGCACCTCGTAGTTTACAGATTCCGTATATTGCCACGTACAAAACTGTTTTCCTGCTTCCCCCCATTCTGCATTTTAATTGACCCGTACGACTCTGTAGCTCATTTTAATATTGTTGTACTAACTTTCTCTAAATTGTGAATAACCAACTGAATTATTAGCATGCCAAATTCTAGAGATCTTTGAAAAATAGCCTCTGTGCTTGTTTTAATAACTGAATGCTTATTAACGTAGAATAACTATTTTTTTGGTCGTTATTTTAAAGAGCGTCTATTAATCTGACTAGCAGCTTGCTTTGCCTCTTGACATGCTCACTCGCCATCATGCTCACCCTTCTCTTCCAGATCCACTTCCTCATGATACTGTCTTCTAACTGGGCCTACTTAAAGGATGCAAGCAAAATGCAGGCCTACCAAGATATCAAAGCAAAAGAAGAGCAGGAGCTTCAGGATATCCAGTCTCGGTCAAAAGAGCAACTCAATTCTTACACATAAATGTTTGCCACAATAATTCAGCAGAAGAGTTCTGTAGCTCTGACAAATCAGCAAATAGCTGCTCTGCAGTACAGATGTGTGTCTAGCAAACAAAATTAGAGAGAAGTGTAAAAGCTTCACATTCCAGCTCCTGGAAAACTTTTTTAGGGAAATCGTCCCATTGGTAATCTTCCATCCTTTCTAAAAGAGAATGGAGGGTTTATTCCAGGCATTTTAAAAGGCAACACTTTACAAAAAGTGACCAAATTATTCTTCTTTGAGACTTGGTATTTTAATATTTGACTTGTTCTAGAGCATGACGCCCTGCACATAATGGTGGCAGGTGCCCCAGATGAGCAGGCAGTTGATCTGAGCAGACCTCAGGCACGTGCACGGTGTGTGATTGAGCACTTCCCAAAGGAACCCGTGCCCAGCTGGGATTTCTGAGAGGAGCTCGTGTGTGTGTGTGTGATGGCACAGCTGCAGCACCTCCCAGGCTGCAGGGGGCTGTTTGGGAACACCCCACACCTGGGCCATGGGAGCAGCTCCACTCCTGTGCCACACGCTGCCACCATGAAGCCGTCGCATCCCTGTGCTCACCTGAGGGTCGAGCAGATCTTCCAAGTTCTAATCTTTTTATTAACTATTTAATGGAATGTAGATCCCTGGATCTGGATAATGATCCCCTTCTTTGAAAATAAATGTCAGCTTTGCCTTAATATTTATTTTCTATAAATGTTGTAGCATTTATATAGTGGCAGGAGACCATTATCCTACATTTTAAGTAAGTGAAAGTGTTACCTTATTAAAATGACACTGATCTGACAATTCCAAATGAGCGGATGAGAAAGTTTGCAGAGTTTTACACAAATAATAAAATTTGCAGCCATAAAAATAATACAGGATGTCCACCTTTCTCTATCTTGGTGCTTAGCAAATTTATAGTCAGTGCTTACGTGTTTTCCTTTTTACAAATTAATTAGCACACTAAGAAAACGTGGTGTTCAGAAAAAAACCAACAAACAAACTGGTGCCATTTTAAAGTCATTTCCCATAGAAGTCTGCCTTCTAATTAATGTTTTTTTTCAGAAGCATTCAGTGATATCTTGAGTATAGTGATGGTATATTTGGTGTTTGTTCTATATGATATATATATATATAAATGTTGGGGGGGGAAAGTAAAAATACATCATTCATTTGAAAAAATTAAATATTCAAGTCATACCCCTGCTAAGCTGACGTGTGGTTTGGTAGTTTTGACTGTTTGCTGAATATACATCAAAGGAAGCACAAATTCCTTGAAATCAGTATTAAAAAAAAAGGCATTTTTTGGGGGTATTATAATTTCTTTTGTTAACTATTGAAGTCTAATTTGACAGTTTCAAAAAAGGGGCAAAGTTGATTGATGTAGAGCAAATATGACAAAATAGCCTAGTGTATGTTCTTACCTGTTGCATGAAGGAGACATTTCTACAGCAATGCAGGTGATGTTCTAGCCCAGTGTTCGCATAAGGGTAATAATGGAGGCAGTGTCTTAAAGCCTAATTCTTTTCTAATTCAGTGTAGCTATTACTGGGAGTTTTTGAAGTTTTGTTTAAGTAGTCTAATATTTTTATGTAAAGAGCATTAAATTTTGCTATGTATAAATTTTTGTAACCTAACAGTGAATCAATATTTTCTATCAGTGCCAAGGGCTTCCTGTAGTTACATCCAAGTGTTAAAATAAATATTTGTAGATAATAGACAACACTTGTGTATGCTTATTTGAACCCAGACCTACAGCTACTCCATGGCAGTGCATCTCTAGGCTTTATGTCTCTATCTGAGGTGAAACACGTTCTGTTCCAGAGCTCCCTGCCCTCCTGCATGGGGCAGGGCTGCCCTGCAGGTGCAGCTGCAGCAGCAGTTGTGTGCAGCATGCAGTAGTGGTAGTTGTTCCAGGCCAGCATAATGCAACAAGCACTACCCCTTCCCAACATCCAACTGGAGCAGTCACTCAGAAATTCTGTAAAGGCCAGAGTGGCTGCAACAGCAAATTAAGCAAAATTAGAGTAACCACCACATCACATTTTAGCTTCATTTCAAAAAGCAAAGTTTGTATCTGTCACAGTTTTGGTACATTGTGTTGAAACACCCAGCAAATTCAAGACAGAACTTTGGATTTTTTGCCCCTAAATTCTGTCAAACTTGGCTTCATGTTCTTGTAGTTAGGTCAAGATGAGCAGCCTCAAATGCAGTGCAAGTTGTAATATATGCTGCCACCCAAAATCACTTCATTGATAAAAACTACTGTATTTTATACTGTAAATAAAGTTTAATGATCTTGCCTATAATCTACCTACAAAATACAAAGCTTAAATAAAGATGAGTTAAATAGCATTTTTATTTTAATCTCTCCATTCTGGGCTGGTTAATACCAACAAGGTGATACATGAGAGGGGCTGCTTTTGAAAGTGGCTCCTGCCCCTGCTGTGCAGCAGAAGGGACACCTTATTTTGGGTCTGTCACACTCAGTGCTCTGAAGCTGTGTGAGCCAAGTGCCTCCACGGGACACCTTTAAAAGCAGGTGATGATGAGGGAATTTTTTGTTCCATTCATCCACACTTTGAGCCATTTGGAAAAGGGGTTGGGGGGCAGGGGTTGGCAAAATTGACAAAGTTCAGAGGAATTCAGTGCTAACACAAATCTATCCAAACATACTGATTAGTTTCTGTTCCCTGCTTTGTTCTTTCTGTCACGCCACCCAAGGCCTTCCTCCTGGATTAATAACACATCAGGACTCCCTGTTTGAAATCAGTGACTGAAGTGATGAAACAGATCAAAATCAGCTTTATTAATTTATAATTACACAGCCTGCAGTGTTGTTGCCTAACATTTATTAAAGGCACAAAACTACTTTAAAAATATCTCTCATAATAATAATAAAAATTAAAAAATCAGTAGCTATTGTTCACCAGAAGCTTTCATCCACGTCTCCATGAGAAATGTCTGCAACACTATATTGATTATAGGAGGGAGGAAAATAAAGTGGTATGAGTCCAATGTAGTTTATCTTAAAACTCATTTTAAAACAGAAGTTAAGAGACTGCTGCAATTCTTTTGCTGTTTCAGTGAACTGCTGGCAATAAAACCAACTCTAAAGGAGGAAGATTTGGGCCTTCATTAACTGAAAGCCATCACCAATACCTCAAAAAGCAGAACTATCTTCTATAGTGCTCACCAAGTTAAAACAACACAACTGGTGCCAATTCAGGAGCAGCAGGGTGGGGTCTGTTATGTTTAACAGCACTGATAATAGTGAATCATTACCATGGTTATAGTGAACCTTTATGGTTTTTTTCTAACTGCTCCACATTTTTTGCTTATTTTCAATTCTACATCTTGGAATAAACTGAAAGATTTGGAGGAGGATTGTTTGGTTTTTCTCTTGCAAGCAATTAAAACACATCTGTATTTATCAATGCCTAGAGAGAACCAGAGGAAATGCCTGGGTTGTTGTGATTCAGTGCAGGCAGACAAAATCTCTGAATAAAGCCTCTTAAAAGTCCAAAATGTTACTGAAAACATCAAAGCTAGGAACAGACTATGGGTGAGGCAGCACAAACCTTTACCCAGGGTGTCATCACCCAAGAACAATCCCTCAAAATCCAGCTCTCTGTGAAGTAAGCTGGATGCTGCTGAATTGCAGATAAAAAGTTGTGTCACAGCTACTGAAACAGATGATAAAGTGCAGCTCTCAGATGTGAGTTACTACTTGCATGTACAAGAATTGGAAGGATCCTCAATTTTTCTGACACATTTGCTTTTGATTAATATTTTATTTTGGTTTCTGAGGAGGCAGATGTCTCTTAATTAATTCTAAATCTATTAAAACTATATATTAATTTAGAGTTATTATTGTTATTATTATTATTAATTATTATTAGTTAATTTGGAGTACTAGAAGTGATTAATACATGAGCCTTACCTGTCATCATTTTCAGTAGACAGAAGTCCTTCTGAAGGTGACCCTTCTCTTATTTCTTCTTTTTTTGAATCCTGGTAACCAAGAAGAAAATACACTTTCTCTAACCAGTTCTAATGTCAAAGTGACCTAATAATAGTATCAGGATTTTTAAGGCTCATAACTGAAAATAAAAATCTTCCGAAGGACCAGCCCTGTTTCTACAAATGCTACACTGGATCTAGGATAGTAACCCTTTGGAAATTTACATGGGGGTCATGTCTGAACAAAAGCATCCTGCATTCCTTCACTGAAGTAATGTCCACCCATACCTCTTCTTTAAAAGCCCAATTTTCCATTTTGCCAGACTAAATTCTGCTGTGTTACAGGAACACAACCTGACATGTGTAGGTTCACTCTGTATTTAAATGCAGTTTAAGTTAAACATTGAGGACTTGTAAATACTGTCCTAGTACCTTAAAAAACAAACTAACAAACTGCCCATCCAGAGGATACCACTAAACCCTTACAGAACAGTTTTCCTTGTTTTTTCTTTTGGATCATCACACTTTTCCAAAACAAATCCAAACACTCTGCTCTGCAGGTTGTTACATAAAATTCACAAATGAAGAAAAAATTAAATGTGAATATTGTTTTCATTCTAAGCATGCCTAGCAAGACAGAAATTTGGTCAGTAATATTTTTGGGACTGTGTTTTGAGAATAATCACCTTGTTTGCCTGTTCCTGCTCTCTGCTCTGCTGAATTATTCTCATGTATTTTTCTAATGGATTGGAAGGAGGATCCTTTACATTATTTTCAGCAGCAGTGTTACTATGCTCAGATTTTACTCCCTCTTCTATTTCTTCATCTGTTTTCATCAAGTCTTGGATATACTTTAAGACACAAAAATAAAAATAAATACTGATTAGAAAAATGCATTTATACCTTACTACCTGCAATACATGCAGAATTTCATGTTAAACTCAGTAAAACATACAAGTCTAAAGAGCATTAAACAGAACCTAAAAATCCAGTACTCTAAACACAAAGTGTTTAGGCTCAAAGGGATTTAAGCAAACTCAAGGTCTCTTTATACCCTCTGCTTCCCAGAGTACCCTGGAAGTCCTGACAGGGGCTAATGAACAGATGGACATTAACATATTCTGTGGTGTCCCCCCCTGCAGTGGCCACACCACAGAGACAGCAAATGTTCAGCTTGTTCCAACAGCATGGTGACAGTGGCCATAAAACTGTAGCTTCCAGTTACATGAAGCAGGGAAGGAAAGGTATCTGTTTTCAGTGAAAAAGTAATTTGACACAAGGAGACATTAGTGAGACTCTGGTTAATCATACAAGTACATGAAATAACTTAGCCTCTACTACTTTCACTTCATGGAATAAAAATCTACTTTTAACCAAGTTACATATATAACAATCCTAAAATGCAAGCCACTACAAAGCTGCATTACTGTCAGAAATTAAATTACCACCTCTTCATTAAGCTTTTCCACTTCTTTTTGCTCGCTTTCCAAAGTTTCCTTTTGTTCTTTCTCTTTCCTTTCTTCTCCTGCTTTCCTTTCTTCTTCTAAGTTTTTCTCAACTTCTCTGTTCTGTTCTTCAATCTGCCTTTGATCCAGCACCGCTGTGAAAAATTTTGAGTTTCAACATCTGTAATTTGATTTATGTAGTTCAGTAACCACTACAAGAGCACACAAATCAGTACCAGGTTCCTGTAGAACGTTAACAGCAAATGAAAAACAACTGGATATATTGTTTGTACATACACCAAACTTACTCTTGGGTATGGGGTAATGTGTTTTCTCACCTCTAAACATTTTTTGCTCTGATAAATGACTCATGAAGAGTTAAGAAGTAGAGCCAAAGTACAGGCCAGAGATTTGACAGATATGTGCACTTCTCATTCCTTTCATGGGTATTCTTACAAAACAAACCTTTATTATCCCAAAGTCCATGTTACTGTATTCTTTCCCCCTCTGTAATGTGGTTGGATTCAATTCTTTATATTTATAAGGCAAAGTATTTAAAACCCCTTGGAAAATTATTGCAGGACACACTGCTGATATGACCAATGTATTTGAAAAGCTGTCTACAAAGAACAGCAATGAGATGGGCAAACTAAGGACTGGGAATCCTGAGAAGCTAGAAAGCTCTTCTCTAAATAAAAAGAACCATAATGTTTCCATCTAGAACAATTAGAAAAGCAGCATGTGCTGACTATATATGAGATATTATCCTCATCTAGCCAAAGAATTAAAACTGCATTGTGATAATACAGTCCACCAACAGAGTCAGAATAAATTTAAAAAAATCCAGACAAGCAGTATGTAAAATACTTCAAAACATTTAATGTCTCATTCCTGTCAAGAGCAGAAATTATATTTAATAATTATCCTAAAGAAAAAATAATCATCTCACAAGAGGCTGGAGGGGGGGATGGGATGGGTGGCAAGAATGTTTAAATTAAAAGCAAATTTAACTAAAACCAGGATGAAAAAGTCATCCTCATACAGAAAAGCAAAGGAAAACACTCCTTTCTCTTTATTACAGAAATGGCACTTTCTGGAAAACCTTTCAACCACACCAGCCTACATACCTACAGACTCTTAAATATTTGGCTTTCTGTGTTACACATTTGACATTTTAAAAGGGTACTTTCTTTTGTGTCTGAGCTGAGAACTCACTTAAGTCCTGCAGTGAAGTGGCTGTTGCTGGCACAGGGGCTGTGACACAGTTTCCATCGACAATGTCCCCAGATGGATGCAAGACATCACTTTCACACTCCTCTGGTATGTCCCCCTGATCTGGAGAAGAAATTTGAACAATGGCTTCATTATTTTGTAATTGCAGAAGGGGAGCACAGCAATGGACAGAGAGTGTGGGAATGGCTAAATTAGAACACAAAAATATCAGCACTAATTGAGCATTTTCCCTTCAACTTGATCATCTCCCTGAGAATTAAGCATTATCATAGGCTGTAGTTGCTTCCTTAATTACAGAATTGTTAGTTTTTAAATTAGCTATTGGAACACATTTGTTTATAAAGCCAAAACTGTAGAAATATACAACAGAAACCCAAGATGTTTTCATTTCTTTACATAATCAAGATACAAGTAACAGAAAAATTGCATGTCCAAGTTCAGCTCATCATTTTTATTCATATAAAAATAATCTTTAACTATTTGGTCACACACTCTTTAATGGGGTCCCTGCCTTCTTCAGTGCACAGGATGGATGCTGCTAACTCATGTTCCACATTATACTATCTTTTCCCTGTGCAAGGTTGGCTCTGAATTCACAAAAACACAATTACTATCCTTCCTCTTTGATCACTGCTGTGATATTGAACTACTTTTAAATTACTTATTTGCAAATATGCAGACTGCTATTATCTCATTTGATGGGAGACAGAAAAAAAAGAGATAAAACAAGATGTGGCCATTACCTCCAGATAGCCAACCTGAAATACACAGGACTATTTTCCCAAGCACTTTGTGTAACATAGCACACATACTCCATATATCTCTTTAGGCTTTGGGTAAAGCTTTAGAAAACATCAATTTTCATTCTTCATATACTATCACTGTCTCAAGCTTTTTTCTTTTTCACATAATAATAAAACTGAAATATTTTACATTAAAAAAAGTCAACCAAACTGATCAGCCTCTCTCTCTGAATGGTTTGAATTTCTTTAAATTAAAACTCTTTTAAAGGAACTATACATGAAAGCATAACAGAAAATTTCTGATATGTAAGACCAAAATAATGGGCTATCAAACTCCAAAGAAAATCTATTATGTTTTGTTGCTCTCTGTCTTAATTATAAAGCTATCAACAACAACATTATTTCCATTTGAGGCACCAATAAGCATCAGGTGTATTTAAATTTAAAAAAAATTCCCTTTCATAAATTAGTCCTGGTTAAATATTACTTCTAACTTCAAAATGACTGCTAACAACATAAACAAACAAATAAACCCAAACCAGAACTCTTAATAGTAAAAAACATCTTAAATTCACTACTCAGCAAAGGAGAAAAAAGGTAACTCTGTACACTTTCACTCCCTTTTTAAGGGTGGACAGCAAGAGATGCATTATTCCCTTAAGATGAGCACATCACCCAGAAACAGTTGCTGCCAAGATAATCTGCTGATCTTTTCTTTCTAGAATTCACTCACAGTAGGACTAAAAGACTTCCATATTTTCTGGTATCTCCTTGAAGTCATTGTATTTTTTACTGTTATCACCTCCATCCTTCACTATATCTTTTTCTGTATCTACTTCCTAGATTTTATTCTCTTACCCACCTC
Source organism: Urocynchramus pylzowi (assembly GCA_013397555.1). Lineage (NCBI taxonomy): Eukaryota > Metazoa > Chordata > Aves > Passeriformes > Fringillidae > Urocynchramus > Urocynchramus pylzowi. The sequence continues at coordinate 442,135 of VZRH01003987.1, read as the reverse complement.
TCCCTGCAATTTCTCCTGAGCCACCTCCTCCCCTTTTCAGCCAATCTGATTTCCTACTACAAACTGAGATTGTCTTTTGATGCAGGCTCACCCAACTAAAGTGCTGTTGATTGAGAAATCATCAGCATATGTGAACTTGTACAGTTATTGACCACCAGACACCACCAAATGATTCATTAGTACCTTACTTGGGTACAGCATCTACTCAGCCCTAATTGCCAAGAAAATGCCAATCTGTTGTCATATGTAATAAAATAAAAGTGAAATATGTCATGTATTCCCAAAGGTCTCCCATACAAAATTAAACAAATAAGTATAAGTCTAATTTAAATGTGAGATGAGTAGAAACCATTAGTGGCTACAGGCTTGGTTTGCATTCAAATAATGCATTTAAAGCTTATAAAAGAAATAAATGAGATAAATTAAACCAGCTGAGTAATGAGTAAAGCTTCACAGAGAAATGCACAGATGAGGCATTATCTTCTGCCAGTTATCACTAAACATTATCAGCACATCTGCTATTTAAACAAACATATTTTTTGGTTGCTTGCCTTTAAAATACTGAAAGCCATATTCTCACAGGGTCAGGAGAGTGAGCAAGGGCTCCATTCCATCTTCCATATGACCTGACCACAACCAAAAGAATAAGCAAGTCTGGGACCCAAGAACACATTCACACCAGATAGAATCACTGGTTTCAAAGAAAATACCCCTCACTCTCACAGACAACAACCACAATCTCTTCACCAACTATGAGTTTAGTTACACCACACAATGCCACATGTCCACCAAGCCTCAGGACTTTACAGACCTCAGGAAAACTGGAAGTAGGAAAGGTTAGCTGGCTGTTCACATCTTCCTCATTGCCAACTTCACTTTAAACCCACAGTTTCATGGGAGATAAGGCTGCTAAGGTTCAACATTAGGATGTCACTCTAAACTAAGTAAGGCCAGTAATTGTGCTTCTATTTCTCACTCCATGTACAAATGGCTATAAAGGACATCAAGTTTGATTACCCTCTTCTTACTACACTACCTTAGTTACATCAAAGATTTTTGAAAACTGACCCTGCAGCATACAGAGAGAAGGAAACATTTTATACTCTGCAATCAACAGAGAGAAGAAATGCAAATAAATTAAATACTGACCTCAGAGAAAAAAAAAGTTAGGACAAAATTTAGTTGTTTTTAAAACTGAACCATCATGTTTCAAAACTACTCAGAGATGCTGATTAATGACAGCATAACTGCACAAGAGTTCTTTCTTCTCACATTTACATGCAACCTAAAGCAACTTCTAATTCATACTACTATTTAAGCCTCAGTTACTGAAGGAAAAATCAAGAGTGTATGCAATAGCTACAGAAACCTATCTTTAGACTTATAACCTGGTTCTAATTTATGCAGGAAATATAATAAAGCCTCAATTTAGTTCACATACTAATACACTTTTCTGTTTAAAAAGAAATTCTACACCATTTTAAAACATTCCAAAGCAACTGTCAGACCTACAGCATTAATCAGAACAAGGTTATGCAAGATATCTGAACAAATTTATGTTACAAATGTCAGAACCAACTCAATTTAATGTCTGCTTATTATTATATACAATCACCTAAAGATGCAAGAATGAAGAAAATTAATACTTCATCATCTGAGATATTTGTTTTCCCTAATTCCAAAATCAGACAGAAATTTTTCTCTCCAACTACAGTTTTAAAATGATGAAGACAGTTGTCCTATAACTGTTAAGCCCTAAGGTATTAAACAAACTGTCTGAAATGCACTAAAACTTACCTTCAAGAGTATAAATGTGTTCTTCTAGATCCTCATACCTTAGTTTCTCTGGTTTGTGGACATCACTGAGATCTTGTTTATCTGTTTGCTGACTCTGAAGTCTGAAAAAATAAGGAAGAATATAATTAAGTTAATAAATATAAATGCTGAACTTTTAAATAAATAGCCATCTGAAATTTACTCACATGCTAAGCAAAAGACTAAACCAAACATAAAATCCATGAAACTTTCTGACTCAAATTTAAGGTATTCCAATCCAGCTCTCAAAGTATTACCAAAAGTCCATGCCATTCCCCTTCAGCCTTTCCCCAAGGTCTACATCACATAGTTTTATTACATTAAAACAAAATAAAAGGAGGAAGAAAAAACAGAAAAAAGGAGAAATGCAATGAATTGCAACAGTCAACTGAAATTAAGAAATTTGCCTTTTTAAGCTTTGTGTTACAGTTTGATTCCCATTTTGATGTCATCTTAACAGATGGGTTTGAAATGTATTAGGATTAAATGTCTGGCAAAACAGAGATGCAGGGGTGAAAATCTGGGTTCTATCAAAATGGGGTTAGTGCCCTCATTATAAATCCCCGTTTATCTTATCAGAAAGATAATGTGAAAGAACAATGTCTCCCACGTGACCCAGCTACTAAACTCTGACCAGAACCAGAACAGCAAAAGGAGTGCAGGTCCTAATGAAATTCAGCATCAGCACTTCATAAAGGAGCTTACTTCACACCAGCTGGTGCCCTTCATCACAGCCTGTTTGTGCTTACAATTTCTAAGGAATACAGGTCTTCCATGGGGCAAAAGTGGAGAACAAACAATACAAACCATACCCCCAACAATGAGATTTGTTCATAAACAAAAAGTGAATCTGGGCACAGACAAATAAATCTGCATTGCCAGAAGCATAGTTCAGTGATATCAGTGGGAAAAAATACCCCGTAAATTAAATAGGACAGAGTAAATGAAATTTCAAGTTTTTGGAAATCTATTTCATGTTTTCAGTCTTTCCTTCACAGAAATAGTAAGTGCTAAATAATTCTTAAGGGTGCAAAGTTCAAGGACACGCATGTCACTTTCTTCAATACTGTGTCCTGCAACACTGCTAGAAAGACAGAGAACCCACTGCCTCAGCAACAACCCTCAACTGCTTTCTTCCGGCCTAAACAAACAAACAAACAAAAAATCAGGTAACAATCTAGTATTTCTGTCTGTGTTTACTGGCTTCCTTCATACCACTCATATCTTGGAACATAAACAAACAAGGAGCTCCTGTAGTCACAGAAGCAATTGTTCTTCTCCACTGACTGAGGTCTGACTTCTAACAGCTTGTCACGGATGTTACAGCATCATATTCGCTTTTCTTGCCTTTTCAAAGAAGTTCCCTTGCCACTTAAAATCTACAGGTCATAATTTAATCCCACAATACACATCAGTGATGTGGCATTTGCCTAATAATAAGAGTAAATAACTGGAAAAGCCCACACACACATTTCTCAAATATTTCATGTAACAGAAAACAGTCCAAGGCACATGAAATTAGAAAATACGCAACAAAAGAATGTTTTTCTTTTGAGAAAGTCTTGGGAAAGCAGCAAGTTCAAGACAATTATTGAGACCTTATACCCTTGCTTTGTCATAAGAAACCCAAGAAAGCAACAACAAACCATAGCTGCCTTCCCAGACCCAGGTCTGTCCTCTGCAATACAACTTGCTCATACTGTTCACTCTTCAAGCAGGATGGAGTCTACAAAATCCTTCAAAGAAGTTCAGTCCCTCACAGGATTAGCGCATTTTACCTTGTCACCTTAACATGCAGGTTAACATTCAACCTCCACTTTTTAAGGTCAGCCAGAGAAGTACAAGAAATCTGAGACATACCACAAAAAATGTGAATGGGTAGGGATAGGAGACACAGCCTCAAGGGAATACTGAAAGGAAACTGACCTCGCAGTCCCTAAATATCCCAACAGCTCATTTTAAAGACAAAAAACATAACAGCTCTCCCAAAATTCTAACCAGGTAAGAGAACCTCTCTGCATTAAATGTATGTTGAGGCCTTGATAACAACAAAATAAGAAAGGCCTACAAATGCCTGCTAGAGCTACCCCAACACAAGCTGTCTTTCTTCAGCCACCAAATCAGGAATGATGGCTAGCAGGTTAAGGACAATTCAATTGTCTCCTCTTAGGAAAAAAATATTAGAAGTTAAATCCTAGAGCTGCTTCTGAAGACACATATTCACGATTCTTAGTTTTGGAGAGTGGAAGCAACACTGGCCATTAAAAACAGAAGAACTCCACACATGGAAATAGGAGATACTGAGATGAAAGAGAAGTCATTTTAATGCAGCCTAATTTTGTCAAGTTATTAATTTACCTTAAAAAGATCTTAAAAAAAAAACAACAAGAAAAAAGAAGAGTTGTGCTACCCATCTCATTCCCACATGCAAAGGAGAGTGGAAAATCCTACTCTGAAAACAAACACATGAACAAGCCCTTCAGAGAGAGGAAAGGAGTAATAAATTTAGCATTACAGCTTGTTAATGAATGAAGTGATTGCCTTGATTTAAATTCTCAAACAGGAAGCAGAAATTCAAATGTTTCAATTAGCAAAAGCTCATCAGCCAGGTCACAGATGTGAAAAATAGAGACACAATAAAGAGACATGGCTTTGCTCAGAGCAAACCAAAGTGTTTTGGTGTTTTTATAACTAGGTTCCACTTGAGGTATGATATTTAAAATAGAAATCCTTATTCATCTTTAGAAAAGTTTTCACTTATAAAATCAATGGCTTGCTTGATTTGTAAAAGCAGCTATCAGTGTGAGCAATTAGATAAGTGTTTCTTTAAAAAGCAGGTTAAAAATGTTGCTTTGTAAACAATGTTACCTGATTTTCTGGCCATGACTGGATGGTGAGGAAGGAACAGACTCAGAAGATGAAAGCAAACATCCCTTTGAAATAGGAGAAAGAACCTGGTCAACACTCTGCTGTGAAGAGGTAAGGGATGAGCTCTTGATGCTCTCTGCAGAAGAAAAATCCCACAATCTGTGTTAGCTATTTGTCCTACTATTTCTCAGACAAGGCTGGTTGTACAACACATGCATTATTGGTTCAATGTGCGTGGACTTAGGAATAAAAACAGTCAAATGCATGAGCTAATTTAAAGGAAAATTAAAAAACTGCATAATCCTTCCACTTGCAGATTATGCAGTAAAACAGCTGTTGGATCTGCCTACTGTAGGTGTTTTAGAGGAGGATATACTTCTTCCTTTTGTTCTCTAGAGACAGGTGCTGACAACTGAGCAGCACTTAACCTCACTTAAAGGAAGCACAAATCTCAGACTCACATGCATGTTATCTTCTACCTCTTTAAATTTACCCTGAGTTGTTCAGACTGGTATTTCCAACAGCATGAAAAAGCTCCACAGAAGCTTCCAGAATGACTTCAGAGGTTTCTACGTAAAACCACACCTGGTGCTTCAGCCATCTCTAGCAGAAAAGAATAATACATGTACACCAGTATAAAAGCACTCCTCAGAAGACTCATGAGAGAGAAGTGACATCTCAATGGGGAAGCAATCTAAGTGAGAGCTGATAAATCCCACTAACAGCACAGTTAGCATTGAAGCTAACCTTAATATCCTATCACCCAGCTTCAGACTGGTTTCCTGCACTCCACACCACTCTATTTCTGTAACACCTGACTCAGTTAATGCACTCAGTTGTTATTAAATTCTTACCCCTCTCCAGAACCAGTCAGTTTTGTGCATTAAGCAAAGAACAGATCCTATTGAAAAAGAGATCTGCCATCCTGTAACTAGCTTCTGAACAGTACAAAGACAGGAAGCATTATTCAGGTTATGCACACAACTATAGTTTTAACATTTCCTAATTTTTCAACAAAACCCTAGTATTATGAAAGATTTTGTCTATGTGCAGTGCTAAACAAATAGTCTGTGGATATTTTATATAGAAGCTGTCAGAGAGAACTTAGAACATGAAAGATTGCTTTGGAAGTTCAAGTTTCAAAGATGTTTTTAGTAACAGTATGATGCTCTACATGCAGAAACACAGGGACAGCCACAATTAATCAGTGTTTGCAACCTGTTTCTAACAGTGCCCATTACCAAACAAATCTAAACTAAAATTGAAAAAGGACAATACGTGTATCTTATTTCTGGCAACACCCATCCCAACCTTTCTCCAATCAATACTTTTTTGGATCATCCTGACAGAGAAGTTGTATTCCTGCATCTATACTTGTTCTCGCAGAAGCAATGAATTGCACAACTTACTCATGGTATGAAAAAGCATATAATTTTATTTCCTTTCAATGTCATGGGATTCTGGGGTCTGTGAAACAGTAATCAGTTGATCCCTTTTCACCTTTTTCACATCACTCATTGTTTTCCAGATTTCCCACAGCCATCTTTCTTCCAAACTAATACAGTCCTTGTATTTAATCTTCCTTCATGGAGCAGCTGATCGTTATCTTTTTTTTGTTACTGTCTCTTTTTTTATCCTATTAAATCCACTTCGAGCCAGGGTGAAAAAAATTGCATCACTCAAGAAGCAGATGTACTGCAGATTTGAAACAACAGATTTTTTTCTTTTACATTTTGTTTCTATTTTGCTTGCTTTTCTGAGTACTGTCCTTAAAAGAAAGACTAAGCAATTATTAGAAACTGTGATATTAATAGCAAATTAAAATTTTTCAAACACTAGATCCTTCCTCCTTAAAATTGCTGAAGAGTATTTTATAAAGATGTCGCAGAAAAAAGAACAAACAAAAGGAAATCTGGACCTTTCAGACTGGAAAGCTCAATTTAGAGAAGCCAAAGATATCTCATGCCACACACTTTAACTACAAGACTAACTAAATGAAAGGTTAGAAATATGGGAGGGTTAAGAAACTACAATTAATGTTCGAAGTAGTTCTACTTAATAGGAAGTTTTGAATTAAACTCTGTATATCATAAAGTTACACCTGTAGGGATTTATATGGCGTGGTCTTCTCTTGAAAGCTCCCTAGAGCATGTTTAACTTCCCTCAACATACTTCTCCAGTACTTGTTTCCAGGAAGAAGCAATACTCCAAGCAGCTGGTATATTCCATCTCCTGCAAAACCACACCTCCTGATTTCTCCTGCATCTTAGCAAATAATCAACTGACACTGCTAAATCTTTCTGTTCCCAGAGCACAAGAGGAACAGTAAGTAAAACCCATGACTGCACCCCATTATCAACTGAGACTTACCATCTGGAACTTTCTTGTTACTGAGGTCTTTCTTCAGTTTGGAAATGGGAGTAGAAGAAAGGCGCCTTGAAGATGCTCCTCTGTGTGGTGGCGTGAAGGGAGTTTTAAAGGTATCGACCTGCCCGGTCCTTGTGATGTGCTCCTCACCTCTGGGACTGCTCAGAGGGGAATGTGGGCAGCTGGGATTATCCTCCAGCAGTTCCCGCTGGGGGGCCGAAGGGTGTCTAGTAAGAGGACACCGCAGAATTGCAGGAGGCTGCCTCTTCCTTGGTGTTCTGCTTGCAGCAGCATTCAGCATGGCTCTGTGCTGGTAACTCCTGTAGGCTTCTTCCAAGTACTCGGCCTCCTTCTCCAGCTCCTTCACCCTGGCCCGGGCCTGCGCGACGCACTCCAGGTCAGAGTCGGGGGAAGCGCTGCGTGGCTGCAGGTGACAGCCGGGCCCCGGCACGGCGCCGGCCGCCCCCGCAGCGGGCGGGAGCGGCTTCCTGGGGAACGCGCCGTCCACGTAAAGGTCGGGGGGCACCATCCTGTCTCCAAGGAAATCGAGGACGGAGCGGTCGACGAGCGACGGCTTTGGGTTCCGATACACCTCATTCTCCAGAGCTAAACGGTAGCAAGAGGAAGAGAGTGACACTAAAGAGAGAGAGAGGGAGACCCACAGCAAAGCAAAAATAGTAAAACATGGCATTTGAATTCCAATTTGATCAAAATTATTCGACCGTGGAATTGGCTTACATTTTGAGAATTTAATGGTTTAATTGAAATTGATTTAAATGTATTTTTAATGCAGCTCCAAAGCTGCAAATTACCACTGCTATTTTTTAAATACATAATTCTTCCACATAAAACCACCGTTAATTTAAAAAACGACATTGTAGAATACATACTTATGTTTAAGTAAATAAATAAACATGAAAACATTACCACTTTGGACATGTTATAGCTAATCATGCTGGCAAAGTCTAAGGAACACAGGACATGCCACAAGCCTTAACAGTTTCCCTTTATTTAAATTAAAAAATAATTTTGGAGAAAAAACAACATAGCACATAGAGAATGTTTTGTTTTATTTTTCATTAAAATACTCTAAAATTGTCAGTTCACTGAATGTTTTGGGGCAGTCTGCTTCCATAGATGTGCATGCTTCAACAAGCCCAAAAGACCAGTCTATAGGCTGTATCTTTCAGCAAATTTAAATCTTGTTTTTATTCTACACAAATGGTTCTTCAATAACTTCATTAACTCTGATGTAAAATAAAAGGTCCTACAGTACTTTCAGTCATTTAATTAAAATATATATTTGCTATTTTCATATAACAAATTTCCAATTCCAAATGGTACCAATACTTGTACCATAAATATACATTTAAGTCTAGTGAATAGTATAAAATGTAAAATACTGCATAAACTGATCTATGAGACAACATGTTGTATGTAATGTATAATCATAGCAGAATTGGATTACATATTTTTACATTAAATATACATACTGACTTTTTTTATAGTACTTGATAGTAACAAACTGAGACAGGCATCTTTAAAAGAACATTTCATCAGACTGAATTTCTTTAAGTGCCCCTGTTTCTAATGCCCATACGAGATAAGTCAAGCGTAAGTTAGGCAAAAGTTATTAGACTTGACTAAATCTGTTTAAGAGTTAGACTTAAATTTCTGAGGTACAAAATAAAATTTCAAATTGATTATTTTTATTATGAACAATCAAGAATCAAAACACATTAAAACACAAGTTGCCTGCTGGAAAATGTTTATGTTATCAGCAAACATTAACGTCCTTATACTGAGGAAAAACAGACAATAAAAATAAGCAAAGGCTCAGGGAGGAGTATTTTTCTTCCTCCACTAGGTTTGTTTTCTGAGAGGAGGTTGTAATAACTCTCCTTTTTAAACTGGGCTTTAAATAGATTTTGATTTTAAACTTTAAAATCTACTCTCTGATGATGTGTTAGATCTACATAACTGCAGATTTTTTTTAAGCTTCTGGAACTTCTTACACTTGTCCTTCATTAAGGACTGCTCTGGTGTAAGATACAAACCTGCCTGTGTTTGCTTCACTTGCAGTTTCAGTTCTTCAACCTGCACATTTAACTTCCTGACAGTAGCTTCAGAGTCTAACAGTTGGGCCTTTAACTGGGCACAACGCTCAATCTATAGGAAATCAAGAGAAAAACAAAAACCAGCATAATTCAAACAACAAGAATAATCTCAACTGGCTGAATACTTGGTTTTTAAATGTTTTTCAGGTCCAGTCAGATCATATATACCAAATATCCTACTGAAAGTCAGCACTGACAATTTGGTGACTCAACCAAGACAACTTGATTGGTTTTGGTAGTTTTTTGGTGTGGTGATATTTTGTTTTCTTTAGAGTTGTATACATAAAAATAAGCACAGTACAAACAATCCTTGTAACTGCATCCCAAACGGCCTGCACAGGCAGATGGGTAATTGTGAAAGAGATGACAGGAAGAAGAAAAGATTCAAATCATTTCAAAATAATGATTTACCTCACTTTGTAGCTGTTTTTCCAACATCTGCTTATGACTTTCATATTCATCCAGCACCAACTTCGTAGAATGCTCCACTCTCCTCAGCTCCACCTGGCAGGCCAGGTACTCTGCCGAGGGCTGGGACAGCTCTGCCCCAAAAGGGAAACAGCACACACTCAGACAAAGAATAACAAGTGTGCACTTTTCTACACAATACCCCATGAACATGTAAAGCTGATTAGATTTTAGGAACATAACAAGGCTTTGTTTGAATAAGTACTTGGTGATATTTTTCTTCTTCCTTTTACAAAGGACCAAAATCTTAATTGGTGTAGCCCTTTAAGAACTAGACCCCGACTATCCTACACTGGAAGAAAAATACATATCCTTATCTTACATAACTGCACACACATCTCTACTCTCCTGTAATCTGACATGCACATTAAAAATACTTTGTATTTATTACTGCAGGCAGGCAGGCATATTGCACTGCTTTTTTCAGAGGGTGAAAGGGATATCCTTCCAAATTACAGCTACCACTTAATTCAGGATTTCCCCCATACAGACATAAAAAAGAAAATAAACTTATGCCAAGGACTGCTCAATTATATGCAAACACTAGCTTGGGCTTCGTGCTAACTACTAGTAAACATAATACAAAGAAAGCATTTTAATGAAAATTTACTTCTAAACAAATACTTGTAGAGAAACATAAACAAGAAAATAACTAAATCATTCACACTGACTGTCTCGAAGGTGCTGGTTCTCACTCCGAGTCTCATCCAACTGTTGCCTAAGTAGTTTATTCTGCACTTGGAGCTCCAATTTTTCCTCCTTTAGCAAAGGATAGTCTGATACCTCTTTCAGTTTTTCTGTCAACAAATGATTCTGTTTATTTACCAACAGAACCTGGGCCTTCACTGACTCCAAGTCCAGCTGCAGACAAAGAACAGTTTAGAAGCTTATGAACTGCTGTACTACTAAACAATCATTTTTATTTCACATTTTCTTTTTCATTTGTAACATACCTCAACTGCACCAATTAGAATACAGGCTTCTTTAAATTCATATTTACAATTACCTCAAGCTCTTTGGTGCGTGATACAGCTTGCTTGAGTTCCTCCTTTTTTGAATTAACAGCAATGGCTTCTTCTTGCAAAAGCATAGCTTTCTCTGCAGGGAGGATTACAAATGCTGAATTAAAATTAGTAGAGTATTACAGTAAAAAACTGTATCAGCAGAAAATAGTTTTAAGCTGCTAAGCCCAAAATTCAATTCAATTTAAGACATAAAAATGACTGTCATAGACACGCCTTCTAAATTAACTAAATCATGCTGTATATACAAATGCATACACATGCATACAAACATTTAGAATTAAGTAAATCAAATTCATACGCCTGTGATACATCATTTCTTACACATCCCTAACTTTAAAGTCTAACCCTGTTATCTGTTCTGCTCTCTTCTCCAAGCTCCAGTGAAACAGCTTGTGCACAATAAATGTAAAAACTGGCAACTGTGCCAGGGTACAGTACCAGAGTTCAGTTAAAGCCTGGGTGAGCCAGTAGGACTTCCGAAGGAAATGGAACACTGAAAAACCAGGAATGCTTTGCACCCTCTGTGCAAAGCAGCAGTTCATGATTCCCACTGCATTCTGAACAGCAACAAGTTGCTGAACTGTCACTGTTGCTGAATGTCACCTGTTCTGATGGCTCTTCTGTCCCTTATACCACTGAACACCAGGACTGTTCAGGAACAGTAGTGGTTTGGCATATGACAGTAAAAACTCTAGAGATAAACAGGTACTTTATCAATCTCAGACAGATGGTTACCTTTATTTTTTTTCTCATCTTCAGTAACTTTATTGGTTCTGGCTATGTGTTCTTCTTTTAATTCAAGCTGGTATCTAGAAACAAAAAGGATTATGTACTCCCAAAGGATGTGTGTCCACACATGCACAGGCATTTGTGTTAATTCCATTCTTTGCCAAGCTCAACTATAATCCCACAATTATTTATTAACAAAAATAACTATCACAGAGCCACCAAAATGGTTGGAAAGGGCCCTGCCAATCATCTCATTCAACCACCTCCTCAAAAAGCCAGACTATTGCCACCTGTACAGCTGGGCAGATGTGGCTCTTCCTAGCCATGTCTTGAAAACATCAAAGGACACATATTCACAATCTCCCTGGATGATTTGTACCAATGCTGCACTACTCTCCCAGTAGATGCTTTCCTTATGTCCAAGCTAAATCTCCCAAGCCACAACTTCCAGCCCCAGCCATATGAACTCAGAGGTCACATTTGAGAGTCCAACTCAACTGGACTATCCTGGCAGACTTTACCAAGTCCTTTCCAGTTTCTTCATACTTTTTTTGAACTGGAGAGCCCAAACCTGGGCATGGTATTCCCAGAATAGCTTTTCCCAGTATCTTTCAAGGGACACTAAGTTCCCTCAGTCTGCTGGCCATGCCGCTTCTTATCTTACCCATCATACTGTTTTGCCCTATTTGCCAGAGCATGCTGCTGGCTCATAATCAACCTGGCATTCACTGTAACTCATCAACCTCCTCTTCAGAAATGCAGCTCCTCAGTCAACTCCTTTTTCCCATTTAGACAACCTCATAGGGCTATTCTGCCCCAAGCACTGAGCTTTGCAATTTTCCTTGTTAAAATTCCTAAGATTTGCACTGGCACGATTCCCAACCTTGTCAAAATCTGCCTAAACTGAAACTCTGTCATTCACTGTGGAAATGATTCCTCTTAATTAAGCCTCATGTTCAAAGTTGAAGATGCCCTGTGCCCATATCCAGATGAAGGTGTTGGACAGTAAGGGCCCCAGAACTGGCCCCAGGGATTCTCTGCACACCACCAGTCACCAGCCAGACACTGAGCACTGCCCATCCACACCACTATTCATAGCCCAGGAGTTATCCTACAGTGCCATTCCATTGAACTGGAATTTACAGGAGCTAAGAAACCTCAGCATTCTACATGACTGGGACATAATTATAAATGGTTACAGATATAGCCAAATCCATCCTCCTGCATTTCTGTAAATGGTCCAGACCACTCAGATCCTTCTCCCAAAATTGGTATTTAATGTTTACTGCAAAAATAAAAAGACTGATTTGCTAGCAAGCATCACTACTTCTGTATAAGAAACAGTAGTTCTTTAATACTTTTCAGCAATGATTTGGGAGAAAAGGACATGGATTTTGTCTTTCTGAGCCCCTGCAGCATGCCTTAAAATATTTTGTATGCAGATAAAATAAGCAAAGCAGCAATTTATCCTTAAAATGCTTTGCTTCTCCTCATGTACTGAAAGGACTTTGCAACCATTATTTGTACCTAGCTGTAAGGTGAGTCAATTAGTTGCATTTCACTGTTCTCTAACAAAATCAAATGCTGAGGAATTATTTTTACCAAGATCTACCATCAACATCTTTGCTCTTTAATTTAAAGACCTAAAACCACAGATAATACTGCTCACTGGCTTGCAATAAAAAGTAATGATTCATCCGTCACTTGCTTTAACTGCCTAACTGAGACAGGCTCATGACATGCCACGAGCTCTTGTCTGCACTGAAGTATTGAGGAACCCTTCAAGTGACCAAGGTACTACAAGGCAGTACAATAGCAAAGTTGGGATATACCCACTGCAACACCCCAAAAGAAGCCACAGATGACTGCCAATTCCTTAAGACCAGGTTCAAACAGAAGGCAACCAATAAGAAGGAGATCTAAATCACAGAATCCCTCTTCAAAACTGGGAAGGGGCAAAGGTAAGAGCCAGTCTTACAATGTACAATGGACTAGTATGTCTCTTACCCCTTTTCCAAAAAACTTGTAACATCTCTTTAATGCTCATTTCCCCTTCATGCCTCTTCTGCATTCATAAAATGCTCAGTTCTTTTAACTGTGGTCAAAGAAAGTAACTAATAGAAAGTAACTAATAGAAAGTAACTGCTTCAGATCCTCTTGTCTAAATATACAAGCTAATGTCAGATCTCTTTTCCAGATATTGAAACAGAATTTAAATTACAGCAACAACATAACCTATAACCAAAAGAGAATTATTTTCTATAGTGAACTGACTAGCAAATAGCTAAGCAGTAATGTAAAAGATTCAATCTCACTAAAACAAAAACATATATGCACATTTTCAAAGTCCTTGCTTCGCTACGCTTTTCAAAATAAATCCTATAGAATTTATTATTTTGTTTTCATAGGAAATATTATGTGTCCTGTTAGAGACAAAAAAAAAAATTACTTTAAGAGTTCTGTCCTCAGCTTTTGGTCATACGTTTCCTCTATGTTCTTCACAGCAACCTCACGACGCCGAAGTGCATCTTCTATAGCTTTATTTTTCTCCTCCTGAACTTTCTGGGTGCTGAAATATCCAGAAATATACAGACAATGACCAGTTATAAAGTCAATGTTTTAGTCTGGGATTCTGTTTCTTTTTCACAATAACATTTATAGACATCAAAGGGCAACGTGCTTGTTTGGAATACTGTTGCAATTTGAAATCATCATCAGACTCTGGCCCTGTAGTCCATTAAAAGCATGGTGATGTGACACAAACTAAATTGCCCTATTTAAAATTCAGTACCAATCAATTATGCAGCTACCCTGGGTTAACCCTGGCACAGTTTCCCCCACCAAACACATTTCAGAAGAAAGAGTTGAATAGCTAGAATAGCTGAGCATGCTATTCTATCAGCACCCTCTGCTGGGTTGATAAAAAAACCCAAGTTTCTGTTAGCAGGATACTCATTTCAGTATGAGAAACAGATGACAAAGCAACAACATTAAGTAGTATTGAAAGTTTGGCCAAAAATTTATTAGTTACTTCTTTTAATTTAACTGAAGAAAATGGATCTTATTAAGAACAAATAATGAAAAAAAAAAAAAATCAACCCCAAAACATAGGACTAATGAGGCAAAATATTCATGTGCGTATCTCATGAGTGTTAGGGTTACATACTGTGTTGTTTGGGGGTTGGGTTTTTTTAATTTAAGCACTTGAAGTAAACATCTGGCTCCTTGCCTGCAAAGCAATGCTGAACTGTTTTGGTTGGATGAGGTGGAATAGAAAAAAATCAGAAACATCTTTTTTTATGGGGTATCCCTGCTAATAGAGACAGTACACAATACTGCTCAAAATGTAAAATTCTGGGATATATAATCTATTTCAACATCACAGAAGCAGAAACATCTTAAGGCAAGTTTTGCAGAAGCATCATTTAGCATTGTACATATCCATCAGCAACTTACATTTCAAATGCCTCCATCCTTTGCTTCAGTTCTGCCTCCCTGGTCCTTATGGCTTCAATATCTTTCAATAGACTTTGTCTCTGAGCATACACTTCCTTTGCTTCTATCTGAATCACAAAATATTATCCTTAGTTTTACTTCACTGTAAAACTTAATTTACTGTTTAACACACTCAAACTTTGAAGGATCTTCTTCAGGGACTGACTGATCTTACTCCCATAAATACTATTTATGTAGTCATTATATGAAATAACCTCCAGAATCAATTTTAAGTATCTTTTTTTTATTCCCTTTCTTATTTTCACTCAGACTAAAAATGTTTTAGATAGACTCACTTCTGCCTACCAATAAACACTCTTCCTTTAAGAAATAGCACTGATTAAAACACATGTAAAAGGAATTTTTTTTTAATTGCAGAATAAGCATGTTCAAACACTTGACCTTTTTTTAATAAACGAGTTTTGTACGTTCTTCACAAAAACACAGTTGAAACAAATACCAATACCCACTGATAAAACATGACTTAAAACTAAAACTGAGTAAACCAACAGCCTTTCAGTTTCTGCAGTTTCATCTACAGAACTCATAAAAAATTGTAAAAGGGATTCTCCCAGTGATGAACATATTAAAATCAAAACCCACATATCTTCATATTAATAAAAATGGCTTTTTTTGCCCTTAAGCATAAAAGACATTATTCCTCTCAAAAAAACCCCAAAAAAAGTCTAAGAAGAAAATAGTGGTTTTGCTATATGGACCCTTATATCAACTTTGAAAGCCACGTGCATTTGATAGTGCTGACAGATTTAGCTGATCCTGGTGCAAAAAATAGACCAGTTTCTCAAGCCACATTTCCTAGACATAAAGTCATTACAGTGAAGGGTTAAATGACCTGACATCTTTAATGTAAATATACCTGAATTCTGTTAAAAGAATCCCCAGGTAATTGAAGCAAAGTTCTCAGTGAGTGCAGAAGCTGACAAGATAAATCAAATATTTCTACAAAATACTTGACAGATATGTTGATCTAGTTTAATATTATAGTAATTTATATAGAGACCTGCACAACTGCTTTGTTAACCAATACAACATGTTCTCAGGGAAAAAAACGAGGCAAATGAAACCAATACACCACCACACCAAAGCAAAAATACAGTTAGCATTTGTGGATGACTATTATTTGGATATGAAGATCTACTGCAGGTAGCAGGGAGGTGGCAAGGCAAACAGGCAACAGAAGAGCAAACAAACTATCCTTTCAAAAACTGAGAAGTAACAGCTTGAGATTGGAATAAGCAGTTGAGAACTACACACGAATTATTGTGTGCTGTAGTAACAGTTACTACCCTGGCAAAACACCAAGAGTTAACAGCCCAGAGGAGCAACTCATCAACACAAAAGTGTTCAAAAAAATGAAATGAGATGCTAGCTTACAGTAAAGATGGTGGTTATTCATAACATTCAATATATAAAAACAAACAGAAACAGCGTATCTGTACCATATGAGCTATTTATTCCATTTAGGTTAGTCTTCTGAGCAGCTAAAAGAACTTGAGAGTGTAACTAAAAGCTATTTTCAACTTCCTGGGAAAAAAAAAACCCCAGTGATCTGAATTCAGCAAAATTATTAAAACAGGTTTAAAAGTATTTATTACATTTACATCCCAGCTTGCAGAACTGTTCCCTTTCCAGTCATGTCTATTTAGCTGTTTAACCATACTCATTCTTGCAGTTGCTAAATGCATCCCCCTATTTATAAGAACAAATGTGAGTTCTAAGTTTTCCCTAATCAGCCAAGTAAGATCTGAATGTAAATCTCCCAAAAATAAAAGAACAGTCTAACTAACTCACTGAATCATTTTGCAACAGATTAGGAAAAAAAAATATTTGGAATTTTACCTCTTGTTGCTTTTGAAGCCTCTCAATAGCATTCTTTTCACGAGAAATCAAGGCTTCAGACTTTGCTTGATGCATCTTCTCTAACTCATGGCGCAGCTCAGAGATTTCTTTCTGGGTCTGCACTTTCTCCTCCATTTTAATCTTTGCTATTTCAACTTCTTTAAAATGTTCAAGCTTTTACATAAAGGAGGAAGAGAGTTAAATACGGCCATCTTCAAATCAAAAAAGACAATTCCTCCTCAGACCCTTCACCTTGAAAAAAAATTTCACTTTGAAATTCATGCTAGGAAACAATAAATTGATAATAATTAATTACCATGACAGAAGTATCTTAGCAGCACATACTATCTGCATGTCTTACACAGCTTTCATGTGTTTATCCCAAAGCAGATCTTACACAAAACTATCAGCTTTAGACAAAAGCAGAACAGAAGCCTATGAAGAAAAATGCACTGCAGAAATGATGCTCTGCTTGGAATTAAGGAATGGCCACAGTCTTTTTACTCCTCTTCTGACACTGTCTTTATCCTTGTTCCTTTCCCAAAGAACCACTTCTGACTAGTGATTCAAGAAATGGCAGAAACAGACCCACACCCTAAATTGCTCAGAAACCACAGTAATTCACCTGGACACAAAAGAAGTGCCAGAAATGTAAAAAATGCAGAACATGTAACTTCATTTAAAGAGGGTTACAGAAAGAGAAGTCCCAATTCACTGACCTCAAAGCACAACTGAAAAAAAGCAAATGCACACAAACAAGAAAGCATAAATCTTGCAACTGAACAGAAGAATCATTAAGAACATGACTCCATACAGTGTGTGAAGGACAACATATGAGAGAACAAATGGGATTATAAAGAATTACAATAAAAATTTGGAAGAAAATTGAAAGCAAGCATACAAGACAAAAAACGTGAGGAAAAAATGAGCAAAAGAATCAAAAGAGAATGACAGAAAAATTGTGAGAAAAGATTAAAGAGTGGAAAAAGCACAGTAGGAATGTCTGATCAAGCAACTCAGGTCTGTGGGCACAAATTTTGTGAAAATTAAAGAAATAGTGAGACAATACAACATCACTTGTATATATACAAATTTGATTAGAAATGTCTTACAGTAATTCCCATCATGTCACTAAGGAATTCATGTAAAGCTAATTGAATTTAGAAGAGATTCTCATCTCCTTTGTTACAACTGGTTTGCTTAAACTGATACAAACTTAACAACACACAAATTAACATGTTTTACATACTAAAAAAGACAGAGCCAAGTTGGGGAATAAAGACAGAATGAAGGTAAAAGAAAGGTTTTAACTCTCCATCTTTCTACTTGTCTGGCTAAATAAATTATGACTACAATGAGTGCCTTTAAAAGTGTGTGGAAGAATTCTGATTATTAGATTATCATTTTTATATCCCAATGAACGGTTGATCTTGACAGAAATTAATGAAAAATATATTGAAATTAAATATAGTTGATTTACTTTTTTCTATCTAAATAAACTGATGATCTTGACTAAAATTTATGGAAAAGAAAAAATATGTATTTAAATGAAATGCAGTATATTCCCTCTGCTCCATTTTTTAGACAGAAGGATTATCAAAGGATTATGTGACAAAATTCTAATCTCATTTCCAAAATGAAGGAAAATTCTCTAGAAGAGCTGTCCTCAATTATAGAAAGAAAAAAAGTTAGAAATAAATCATAATACTGTCTTATGACTTTAGTGTTTCTGTGCAATGTTTTGAAATAGAATGCAAATTCTCATCAGTATTAAAAGTCAATTATCTGTCAAGCTACACAACAGCAATTCACACCTCTCAGTTGCTATGCACCACACTGAAATTCAAGCATCAAAATCTTAACTGGGAAGGAAAATTAAAATTGTGGTATAAACATTTCTCCATAAAACAAAATAATCAAATAGCAGATAAATTTTACCAAATTAAAATAAGCAGAGTAAGTAAATGTTATGTTACAAATTAACATAATTATCAGAATTTATCAGAATAAAAAGCTTAACATTCTCTGCATGTTTAACAAAAAAAGGGGATGACAAATATACATGCTATATCATCAAATTAACAACAGATATTGGATTAAGTTAGCCTTTTGTGCTTGTTGTAACTAAGTATTGGATTTTTTTCAATCTGCCTGAAGTATTAGAAGTTTACAATGTATAAAGTCAAAATTAATGGCTCCCTCAAATTCATAAACCAGAGTTATACCTTTTGATACATTTCTTCTTGAAGCTGCTTCTCTATTTCTTTTCTATATTCATTAAGTTTTACTTCTAAAGATTCATATTTCTGATGCTGAGGATAGGAGTCTGCAAATTGTTCATCAATCAGCTGAAGCTTCTCAGCTATAAAAAAGCAACACATCCACCATCATTTAAAAACATTTGCTGCAGTTACCTTACCAAGACTGCAGGAACCTCACTCTGCAGGACATTCCTCAGCTTATTCAAGCAGCACTATCCTAGAAAGACTTGTGTGGCACAAAAGCAGAGGCAGCACAGAAATGCCATTTATCTGCTTTATAAATACACATATACGTATACACACACACAATATATACCAAGGAGGAGGTGCTTGGCTGCTTAGGCACTATTTGTGGTATTACACAGTCATTCCTCCTCTTTACCATGGATGGACAAGAATTTCCTTTTTTATGCAACTTGTAGCTTTTTTGTATTAATATATTAATAACAATACAGCATGCATATTATACATTCAGGAACTCTCAATCTAAGCCTAACTTGCTCACATAAAGAGGGCACACATTTACAGTTCTGTTCTCCAGAACATATTTCAACACATAACATTTACAGTCCATTTGTCATAGAGCTTAGCTAAATGCCTAAGGAAACACACAAGTGATTTAAAAAAAAAATCCCATTCTGATTGTGCCTTACTTTAAGAAAATTTAGAAATTCCATGTTCTAGTGACAGACATGACCTTTACTCATTGCAACTTTAGGTTGCATCTGAGTAAGCAACAAAATAACACCATTCATGCAATATATGTAAAGCCATATCATATACCAGCATGAAAATATCTGGGGAGACCTGTTTGCACAGGTTGCACTTACCAAGAGACTCTCTGTAAGGAGGCACTGAGGTGGTCTGAGTTTCTGTGTTGTGAGTTTCCCTGTTTAGATGATGTTCAGTAAGTCCAATTAAAATTTGCATAAGGAAACCTAGCAAGACCCAATAGATTCGTTAGTTCTGATTTCACACCAAAACAGAATTTGAGCCTGTAATTAACAAAGCAATTTTCTATGTACAAGAAAACTTATGTGATTTACAGAAAGAACAAGTATTTGAGTAAAAATCAATACTAGTGAACAATTATGGTTTTACTATAAGAATAATCCAGTCCATCTCAGTCAGCAAAAGCTGTCCTTTTACAACTTTTCCTTGCATCCACATCTCTTGATTCCCAAGGTCAGTTGAGAGTGAAGATTATTGGTACTTAATTATGAGGCCTTTAGGCAACAGGGGGTTTGGGAGATCAGGCTCCTTTAGGTTATACAGTACAGCTAAGTTTTGTTATGCAGATATAAGAATTAGTTCTTACATCATACAATGGAAAATCAATTAAATCTGTAACTACTTTTTGAAGTATTTTCTGCAAGCTAATACAGTGTTATGAAGACAACCCAAAACCTGAGTTTTCCAAAGTTAGTATGAAAATCCTCCAAAGAGCATTATATGTAATACCTGATTACAGATTTTTCTCATATTTCTAATGTACAAGTCATCTATTTTATAAGTAAATGTCAACAGTTAATCCACAAATACGAGTTGGATAATCCTGAAATATAACATTAATCATCCTGGTGTACTGCAAGTTTCAAAATCCAACTAAATCCAAATTACTCCATACCAACACACATTTAAGAAATCTGCTTTTTTATTGCCCACATCTTAAATAAAAATGAAGCTAACATAATTATCCCTGTCTGCATCGCATGCAAACATTTTGTACCTTTATTTTCCTTCCGAGTTCCTGAAGTCTGTAAGAAAGAAAAGAAGTTTTAGCCAGTCTATTTTCATCACCACTGTAATTTCAGCTTATTTTCAAAATCAAAATAACTTTACCAGTGATTTATAAAGACTGGATTCTGGACTGATCCTCATTAATTGAAGAAGATCTTGCATAGTCCACAGCTGTGCAGAAAAGAAAGATCAGTTAGAAAAGGTTGACAAATTTAAAATAATTTCAAGTATGCAAATGGCACTATTTCACAGTTGTAAATGTTTTCCATTTGTGAAAGATCTATTTATTCCCTGTAAAATCATTTTCAGAGGCCTGCTGTTCTACATTTACTTATCTTCACTACTTCAGACATACAGCAGCCAGCATGTAGCTTCATCATCAGCTGAAGCTGTGAAAAGAGAGTTTTGTTCTCTCCTCACCATCAACACATGCTTGCTACTTTCCTTGTCTGTTTTCTTGATTTTCCATCTAAATCAGATGAGTTCACTAACCCAAATGATTAACTACTCACCAGGTCAAAAAACTAATTTTCAGTTAGAAACAACTTCATCCTATCACACACTTACAGAGAAGCAAAGAGAAGGCAAGGACTGTCCTTTTCAGCCACACTTAGTAGTTAGAACAGCTTGAACTGACCAGGAATCACATTTTCAGGGAATTCAACTAGAAAACTGAATGGCCAAACAAACTTTTATCAGGTTCAGTTCCCAAGTGCTCTGCCACAGATCCAGATTGAGGCTGCACCTCTCCAGAAAAGCATCACTAGTTTTAAGTATTCATGAAAATGACCCTGAATGACAGAATGTTTTGAGGAGATGATCAGAAGCTGTACTTATGTTTGTATTTCCTATCACAAAAAATGATCTTTTCAATTGTTAGAATATGACAACCTGCAGAGAACAAAGCTCCTAGATACTATGGAATAGGCAAAATATTGAACTTACCTTCTTCTTCTCTAATCCACTTTCTGGAAAGAAAACAGAAAGTGAATACTCGTAGCCACATCTCTTTAGATGATCTGCCACCAAACTGTTGGAAGCAGTGATCAAAAGTGAACTGTCTTCACTGGGAACCCTCTGTGGCTGAAGCTCTCCACTCAAAATTGGGTGCATTAGCTCATGGATTAGCTGGTTTCGGAGCTGTGTCTGATACAGAAAAAACCCACTGTATTATCAGTTTACATGTGATTTAATGAGAATTTTAATTTTTCAAAATCCACAGGGAGCCTCATTTTACTCATACAACCTACAAACAGAACAGGGCAAACTAATTCTGGCAAAATCTGGAAGTGCACTGTGAACATCCTGCCCTTCTTCAAAACCATCTAATGGTGGATACAATGAACTCTGACTTTCCCTCAAAATGTATCAAACAAAGGACTAAAAAGAGGTTTCCAGTCAAGAGCTCACATAAACACCACTCTTGTACCATTTCAGATCACTGCTTTCCTGTTTTCCTTCCCTTTGGCTTAAATAAAACCTTCCTGATGTGGCCTCCATCTCAGATGTTCTTGGAACCCTCACTGGTCCTCTTTTGAGTCTCATATCAAGAAGCTGCTCATGCCACCACAAAAGTAGATGGCAAAATAAACAAAAAATTCAATATCTTTAATATTAATTGTTTTGTAGGGAAGCAAAAGAGTACTAACCAAAGAGACCTACAGGCACTAACAATAATTAAATGGCATTTTTTTTTATTATTTACTTACAATAGAGGGAAAAAAGTAACCTAAAATCAGAAGATCTCCCTTCCATGAAAGGAAGAAATAATTATTTTCATTATACAGTTATTCAAATTGTTTATAGGAAACATCATGGCACAAATAGTGTTTTAAGCTTTCAACAGCAGGTATGCAACAGTGACACAACTGAATAAAGAGGCGCTGTGTTACCAAAAATGTGACAAAATAATTATCAAAACTTAACAAAGCCAGATCATCAGACTAGCCTGATATTTTAGCATGGTTTTCAAGATAAATTAGCCTGACAACAAAATTACAGAACCACAGAATATTCTGAGTTGGAAATGATCATTGAGTCCAACTCTCAAACACAACTAAAAAAAACTATTTTCCTTATTAATTTCTGAACTCATCCAGTTTCAATCACTTTAACAGACGTGATGGTGTCTCAAAAACAACCAAGAACAGGAAGCTCTTATACATCTAGTGGCAAAGTGAAAGTGGAAAGTACAGGGCTAAATTCCTATCCCTAGAACAGAAAAGGAAGGCAGAAATAACCTTCTAGACAAGTTAAACAAAGCAGAAAAATGGACTTAAACAGGAAGTAATTGGATAGAATATTAGTTAAGTCAAACTAGAAATGGTTCTAACATTGCAAGCTTGGCATGGAAATCAGTAACGCAGAAACAAAATGTCCTGAACAGGAAATTCTTAGCTATTGAATTGTCAATGATATTTTTGAAATATTGATCATGATATTTTTCCTATACATTCTCCTGAATGAGCAGGCAGGGACAAAACAGCTCAAATAGTTTTAAAACAGGACTGTAGTATTTTAAAAGTATTATTCATATAACATGCTTAATTATCATATCTAATAAACACACCCTGTAACCTGAGAGATCCTTCCCTATTTTATATTCTAGTTTATTGTTCTCTCCCCTGACTGACTTCTTTTGTCAAGTATGGGTATTTACAAAGACCTAATGCAGGCTTTTAACCTTCCTGGAAAACACTCCGAGGCCAAGGCATAATGAAAAGCCATTCTGTTTAGGGAGAACCTCGCAAATGGGGGGAAAACCCCCAAACACAACACACCCCACACCCCCAGCCCCCCCCAAATAATAATCAAGTTGTGACAAAAATAATACTTCGTGGAGAGAGTGAGACACTTGTACTCGGCATGGCTTCTAGGGCTCTCTATGTCAAAGCAGCACAGCGGATCACAGGTAGCACCTGCTGAAAACAAAGCACACCTTAAGTGTGTCCAGCACGCCTCGGCTCTTAAAAGTCTGATACAGCCTTTTCCGGAGTTCCTCTTGGGACAGTGTCTCCCTTTCAACCGATGCCATCCTGACCTACAACACCGAAACGAAAAGGGGCATTACTGACTCGCAGCTCGACCCACAGCCAGAGAGACGCCAGCGCTCTCGCCGCCCCTGCCTCCCAGATCGG
>VZRH01003987.1:399593-418208 GCA_013397555.1 Urocynchramus pylzowi | reverse complement strand
TGCCTCCCCTCAGCCCGCTCGGGCGTTCCCCGGGGCAGCCTCCCGCTACCCACGGGAGAGCGTCGGGGCCGGGAGCAGGGCCGAGAACGTAGCCGGGAGCGGGGCCGGGAACGGAGCCGGGAACAGCGCGGCGGGGCCGGGCCGCTCGGGGCTGCGGGCGNCGCGGCGCAGGGTAGGCGGCGGGCCCGGGCGGGACCCTGCGGGCCGGGCCCCTTCTCCCTCCCCGCCTCCCTCTCCCTCTCCCTCCCTCTCCCCCTCCCCCTGGGGATGGCAGCCCCGCGGAGTCCGATCCTTCCCCCGCGGAGAGACTGGCGAGGAGGTGCCTCGGGGGCGGGTGCTGTGGCCCGGGATCGCTGTGTCCGGGTGACTGGGGGCTCCCGGGGGGTAAATCGTCGGTGAGCAGGGCAGGAGTTGGTTTTAGGTACCTAGGTTCGCTTCCAGGTGCATCCTTTCCAAGGATATTCTCCGCCTCCCCCAGAATCTGTCAGGTTGGGAGGGAACACAGGCATCTGGCACAGCCTGCTCAAACAGGGTCACTCTGGAGCACAGGGCACAGAATTGTGTCCAGACGGTTCTGGAATAACTCCAGCCTTTTTGGACAGGTTGTTCCAGTGCTCAGTTACACGCACAGCAATAAGTTCTTCCTCTCGTCCAGGTGGAACTTCCCGGGCATCAGTTTCTGCCCGTTGTTTCTCATGCTGGTGGGTGGCTGCACCAAGAAGAGCTCGGCTCCACCCTCTTGATGTGCATACCTAAATGTTTATCTCTCTTTAGCCTCTGGTAAATATGAATGGGAGCACGCTGGCTGATCTTTAGGAGATCTACATGGACTAAGAGTTTGTATATGGACTCATCAGCATTTTTGTATTTTCTTGTAGGGAGCATTGTTTTGAAGAATGTCTGGAAGTTTCTACTTTGTGATAGTTGGTCATCATGATAATCCCATATTTGAAATGGAATTTCTGCCTCCTGGAAAAGTAGAGTCAAAGGTGTGGTTTTTTTCCCACTATGACACTCCTGTGATTCCTTTACAATTTTACAGTGTATTAGAAGCATGACCAGCATTGTTGTTAAAAGAAGTATCTACTGTTTTCTGGGGTTTATTGAACAGAAATTTTGTCATAGGGAGTAGAACTCTGGATTTCCCACGTCTCTTAAAAATCGTTGCCAGATTGTACTAGTTCTTCACAAAACACAACTTCCTTATATATTCCCTGCTGTATGTTATAGAATATGTATCTTAGTTTTGCTTTGGTAATTTCTCTTAGTGTGCAGAGGTTTTATACTAGCTGTTCATTGTTTGATGCCACTTACCTTTAAGATATTTATATTCAGTAATAAAGTAAAGTAAGAAACATAAATGTGAAAGCTCTATTCAGTCCTTTATTCTTTATGCTATAAAATACCTAATTTAATCATCTTCATTAGTCATACTTGCTTTTAAGTAAGGAAAGCTAAAAACTTCTATGGATAAATAAAGACTTTGAAAATGTGATAAATGTAATACTACGCAATAAGCATTGTTTCCAGTGGGAAAAGAATAAATCTATCTGTAAGTGGCATTACATCAAAGAAAAAACAGACTTCAGAATTAAAGTGCATGTATCTGCAAGTGTATCCAAAAATGGAAGTATGTGCTGTCACTGATTGGAACTGCATGACATCATGTGTTTTGAACTATTGTCCCATAAAAGCTCATAAATAAGGCTATTCAGACTAGACTTTCTGTGAGGATGTGTAAAAGTTGATTGGAGGGAAAACCTGAGAGGTGAGAGTGGCAATAACAGCATCCCAGTACTATGAGAAATAGAACAAAATTACTTATTCTTCCAGTCTAATAAAAACTTCCAGTGGGGTTTTGTCCTGTATCTCTTCTTGGCAGATGTCCTGTGGTGTTCTAGATTGCCTACAAAGTACACAGGCCAAACACTGTGATCTCTTGTTTATTATAGGAAGAGATGCAGTTTACATCTGCAGGCATATATTTAATACTGGTTGCAGAAAAAAAGAAAACCCCGAAACCAATAAAACAATCCTGCTTCTAGGTAAACAACATGAGAGAAACAGAATCTTTAGGTGATTTTATCAGCATATCCTCTGCATTTCTGCTTTCTGCATCTGTCCCCCAGCTTTTACACATTGTAACCTAGGGGTTAATTTCTGGCAAATTTGACTGAAATGTTATAGTCCAGAAAATGCTACATTTTATGTATGCTATGTAAATATCACAAAAACAGATGTCAGGGAAGAAGAGAAAACGACATATGAGGACCTCTGTTGTGGAATAAGTTAGCAGTGGGTGTTTGCCCATCAGTAAACAAAAGAATTCATACTTGAGTTTATTACTGAGATGTAGTACAGGCTTTATTGATTTTGTTGCTCTCAGGACTGGTTTTGTGATGATCTTTTTATTATGACTTCTCCCTTGAAACCAAATATCATGAAAACATATGCTAGTTTCATTTAATTACAGGATGGCACATGTGACAGAAAAGCAAGGCATATGTAACATTATGTAACTTGAACACTGGTTCTGTAGCAACTTGAGCAAATGATTGTTTGTATTTCATTCCTTTCACTGAATTACTGACCTGCTGTCTTCTGGAACTGCATTAGGATGATCATCGCCATCTCAACCAGTTCATTGCCCATGCTGCTCTTGACCTCGTAGATGAGAACATGTGGCTTTCTAACAACATGTATTTGAAGACTGTGGACAAATTTAATGAATGGTTTGTTTCTGCTTTTGTCACAGCTGGACATATCCTTCCCTATTCGCTTTCCTTATATTTATTTAAGAAAATGCTTCTCCCAGAAAGAGGTAAGCTAGATAAAATGAGTTTGGAACAGATTTCTCTGGCTATTTGCTATTATTGTTAGAGTCAGCAGCTTCAGGAAAAACTATATTGGGAGGCACAGCAGCTGGGAGCAGTTGGAAAGGTGGATTTTTACCTTTGCAGGAGCCAAATTAGCATAATGAAATGTGGTACATGGAGTGAGGAGGTATGAGAGGCTCTGAGCAAGCTTGTATGATCTGTGTTCCCACCCCTTTGACCGTGCTGGAGAGGAAAAGGGGCAGTGAACTTGCCTGGTGCCAGTCACTCTAGTGGTGAAAATGCAGTGCTGAGGCTGGATACCATGTACAGGTAGTCCTAGAATGTTTGTTGAGAAACATTTGTTACACATAGGAAGTAACACTGAATGACATTTTAACTTTAGGGGTACATGGCTGAGGTGCAGGGAGCATCATCCACATTCAGAATTACATTGTTTTAAAAAAGAAATCTTGGATAGAGAGGTGATTATTTTCAAATAGGAAATATAAAGGTAATGCTTTCCAAATTTCATTGCTTCAATTACTTTTTTAAATGCTTCCTCCTGTGAGTCACTGCTATTTCATGTACAGCTAAACGTTTTAGGTGTATGTTGAATTAGGTGTAAATGTTTATCTCAGGATAATGTCTCTTTTCTTTGTAAAAGTTTTATTCTCCTTAATTACCATACATATGAGATTTATAATGCTTCATGATGTAAGGCAAGAAGATGGAATTAAGAACTTCTTTACTGATGTATACGAGTTGTATATAAAGGTAAGAAATAATTTTTTATGGTCTTGCTGCACTACTTTTAAGCGTGTTCGGCTGTTTGTGCTCAGGCACAGCTGTATTAGCATGTTTTCTCTTGGGGGCCTGTATAAGCACCTGTGCAGTCCACATCAGCCAGAGCTAGTAATGTGTGACACAAAGGCTGTATTTTCCATTTAACAGAATAGGTTTTTTGAAATTGTTATAAACTGTGTTCTTTTAGCCTTCTTCACTTTAGTCCGGTGATTTTTTGTCGAATAGATTAGAATGGTTTGGGTAGGAAGGGACCTTAAAAACCATCTACAACTTCCCTGCCATGGGCAGGGACACCTTCCACTAGACCAGACTGGTCTTAGTCCCATCCAACCTGGCCTTGAACAGCTCTTGGGGGAGGCATCAACAGCTTCTCTGGGCAACAGAGAACTTGTGGGGCAACTTCTTGTGATGCATTTTGTGGCAGTATGGTATCATTAATGATGATAATGAAAGGACTCTTCTGCAGAGCCCAGTAGCTTTGCTCCTGGAACACACAGCCCTTGTTCTCAAATCCTGGTGCAACTTCCACTAGACAGGGTCATGGCAAACAGTCATGGGAAGCATCACCATCTCAGCTTCCCACAGGCATTTAAATGATCCTAATTTCCACTGGTGGGCTTGTTCTGAGGAGCAGGTGCTAGGGGATGGCTCTGCACATGTATGGGGAGAATGCAAGGGCCTGGAAAGCAAGGACTGTTTAGGAAGTGTGTGCTCTTAGTGACACTAAATAGGCTGAAAGCCAGTAGTAGATGTCAACTGAAGTGACATTTTCCAGGGGTGGGCATTGTGCTTACTGATGGGTTTTTCTTCTTTCCCCAGTTTGCAATGAATCCATTTTATGAACTCAATACTCCTATTCGATCCACTGCCTTTGAAAGGAAAGTCCAGTTCCTTGGGAAGAAACACCTTTTAAGCTGAATAAATAAATCTCCTGAGTGAGTGCTTTTCCCCTACTTTCCTGATTGTTTGAACTGTACTTCTGCATGTCTTATATTCTTCTTCTGAAGACTGACTACTTGGATGCTGAAGCAGCTTTTTCTTTTGCTGATATAGATAAGAAGAGCCAAGCTTTTGTGGTTAAAAAAAGGTGTATCTCAAGAAGTTTCCTTGTATGTGATATGAAAAAATGAAGTTTTAAACTGTCAGAGGCAGCAGAGGTACAAAAGAAGAAACTGAGACATTATGTGTTAATGCATATGCAAAGTGTAAGCCTCTGACACAGGGTAGGAGGAAGTCAGACCTAAATGCAAAAGATGTCACCAGTCATCTGGTTTAATATGAGCAAAAGGGAATTCTTGACTGCTTGGCCTAAGTGCTTAATTCTGTTATAAACTTTCCTAGTTGTATTCCTTCAGTAGAGAGCTCACTCTACAGACTAACCAGACTAACATTACACTCTGTGGTAGTAAATCAAGCCTCTATTTATTGATGTGTAATTGTATATATATAAAGTGCTCAATAAAAAATGGAAAAATCAGAAAAGCTGTCTCCAGTACATCAAGAAATTCTGAGGAAAACCCCTAAAGTGTCTAATTTCAAATTTTACATGTATTTAGTGCATTAGACATTTAGCTGCAGTGTTGCATCAATAAGTGAAGTAGACCAGAAGAGCCAGATCTGCCCTGACATTAGTTCTAATTCACACATGAAAAAAACCTAAACTCAATTTACATGTTTAAACCCACTGTTTTTTCCTTATTTCTTCAACTGCTGAAACTTTCTTTTTGTAAATAAATTTAGACGAGGATCTTTGCACCGTGAAACTATATTTGCTGAAGTTTCAGAAAGTCATTATTTGGCCTGTCTGGCTCTTATTCCATTATAAAATGGTTTAGGAACCATTTTGCAAAACTTAACATCATTCCAAACCAGTAATTTTTAAATAGATCATTTGGCATCTATGTACCTAATACTTTGCTTGGGTTTACAATCTTAAGTATTTTGTTTCTTTTTGCAGCAAATCTGTGTAAGCTATCTTGTACTTTTTTTTTCAGTGTCTGAAAAGTAATTTCCAAAGGAAGTGGCATGCTATTCTAAGAAGTATCTTGCATAGTCTGTATAATTAAGGGGACCACATCTGTATATGCTATAAGTGTATAGTCAGTCATTACTTCTGCACTTACTGCTAAGCTGTCACTGTAAAATGTTCCATGAGATGAAAAAACATGATAAAGAGGTTGAAATATTTACCTTAAATAAAACATGAAATGTTGTAGTATGGATGCCTGTTGAGTATACTTGAAGGGATTTAGAAGAAAACTGGATAACCACAGTAACAGTAGCTGGTGGAATGGCCAGTGAAGATGGTAATACCTGTCCTTGCAATGCTTTGGCATACAAACTGCATTGTACACTACTTTGATAATGTCATGTAATTTTATATAAATCAACTTTTTTTCTTTCTGTATACATGGAAATAACAAACACACTTGAGATAAAGCATTCTTGATCATGTGATAAGGAGCCACTGAGCTGCAGTTATTTTCTACCTCCTCCCCCGTAGCATGATGGCTGGAAAAATACTAACAGTTAAGATTCACTGAGGAAATACTTAAACTAAATAATCATATACTTAGCAGGAAGTAGCAGGCTTGGCAAATAAGAAGGATTAGAGCTAACAGTTTCTACCACTTTTAGAAGCTACATTTTTTTATAATTGCATTTGCTGCTGCAGTAGGACATTAAGTAAAATGAAAGCATTTTCTTTCTTGCCTGATTTCTGAAGGCAGTTAGCCAAATGGTGCCTGTTCTTATGCATCCCCTACATCTTTCCCTCTTTCCTCTGAATATAGGGATTGTCGATGGGAAATGCAGACTCAGGTCCACCTAGGCTTTATGAAAACAGACTGTTACTGGCCACAGGAATGGAAGAATTATGTCCTAACTCATCACCTTTGTCCTAGAGTTTGTGGTTCAGGAGCATTGTCTTGTGACAGAACTGAAGGCCTTGGCGAGGTAGCTCCAAGTTCTCTGTACGTGGACAAACACTTGTTTATGCTTTAGTTTGTGACTCTTCACAGTCAGCTGGAAGACCACTAGCTGAAGTGATGGGTGAAAATCATCTTGTGGTCAATTAAAGTCACAAATCTGCTCTAGGCCTGAAGGCTGCAGTTCCAGCATGCTTCAGTGAACAGTTTCTCACTGAAGAGACACCTCCTTTGCAAGGATTATGTTCCTACTCTCTCAGGGGCTTAAGAGTAAGAATTCAAAATAAAGTCTGTTGCAGTACAAGAAAACAGAGATAATCCGCATTATGCAATAAAGGCAGTAAAAAGTTTATGAGTTAAAGGGACTAGAATTACCCTAAGTCATTCAAAAATCAAGCATAAGGAGATGAGAACATTAGCACAAGCTAACATGAATCAGCCTTAGTAAATCCAGGCTGGAAATGCAACTCAGACTCCACTTTCTACAAGGTTCTATTACTGTTTAGGTAACCTGTCAGGTGACTTAAAGATCCTTCTGAGGTATGGAGCAGCTGTTAAAGCAGCTTATGTAAGCACTGATACAGTTAGTTGTGACATGAGCTGTCAGCTGTCCCAGGTAGCTGCTTCTGCCCCTTCCCATTCTGCTCTCTAACAAGCATAGCTTTCAGCAGTCCCACCAATCTGCCACAACAGTAGGTTTTTTCCCTCATTTTAAAGGATACTGGAACTTTGCATACATGTTACACAGTATGCTCTGTCAATCTACAGAGCTCCACATACTGGTAACAGGACCCTATGATATTTGAGGTGTGTTAGCTCTTGAAACAATCAGTGAATTGAAACATAAGCCACAAATGCCTACCTCATATCCATATGGAACACCTAGCTTTTACAAAGTACAGAAATTAATGTTTATTATTAAGCATTATGATTTTATACCTGTCACCCATAAGTGCTTGTCAAAAGATTTTTGATTCTGTAGGCACTCAGTAGTTTCTCTTTAGAACCAATTCCTGACCTAAACCTAATTTCTATACTGTCTTATTTACAACATCATGTACACACCTGTTTGTCTTTACTGGCCACTTCTGTGATTAATGTACAGCAGCTAGGGCATGAGTAATACCCTTCTATGGGGTTATGTTTTAACTCTATTAAACCTACTTCTGAGATGGAGGCTTGGTAACCATAATGTTAAATGGAAAGGGGACAGATAGGAAAACACAGATGCCTGCACAGAAGAAAGACCACAGTGGTTCTCATCTTTCATTTTTCCCTTTTAGCAATCTTACTTGAATGGTATGTATAGTACTCTAGTCACAGTATCTTCAGCTCCTGTTTTGTTTCAACCTTAATCTCTGCTAAAATGAATGTTAAAGGAAGCTTTAAGTAGTAAGGTAGTAGTTTTACAACAATTTCATGTCACTAGCTTAGTAGCCCCTAACACAAGCAATCTTCATTTCCAAAGCTTTTTGCTCTCTCATACTAAGATTAAGAGGGATTTAGCTAAGATTTTCTTCACAGATATTTTCATTCATTGACTAGAAATTAAACATAAGTAGCAGTTCAACCTATATTCAACTGCTCAGGGATTGAAGTTTAAAACACAGTTCTTTTGGTGTAGATGCAGGACTGCAGGAATGAATCAGACTTAGGAATGCACAAAAGACAAAAAGATGGAAGTTTTAAGCAGGAGCAGCAGATCTGCAGACTAAAGTTGTCCTGGACAGGTTCAAGCAAGAATAAAATACATTCAGAAAAGTGTACTAACGGCAACAAGAAGAATTTGTTTTTGCAAGCTTTACTTCCAAATACTTACACCTGGTACAGATTGATCAGATATTTTTAAGATAAAGTGCTTGCTGGTAATATACTCTCAAGAACGGCTTTTCCATTGAAACAAAAAAGTTTCTGTACAGAAAGCAGTTGTTTAATGAATAACATGACCTGTCTTGCAACATCAGACTTCCTCTCTCAGACCACATGCACATTTGTGCCTGTTAGCAGTCACATATGGGAGCACTAGCAATTTTGCTATTGCAAGGACAGTGGTTACTCTGAGAGCCAATATTGAACAATTTCTCATACAAGTATTCTGCCACTTAAACTGCACCTGAAAGCCTCAAAAACACCTGTAGTTTTGTCTGCCTGACTGCAAAAAACTGTCCAACAAATACAGGATTTGCTCTGGTTCATAATTACGAAATTAATTCAGTAATACAAAAGACATTATCTCTTAAAGGTACAAGTCCATATACTAAAATAGCAATTTTAATAATGATCAAATTCAGCTCAAACACTATCTATAGTTATATGCCTGTATTAGGGCTGAAAGCTGTCAAATCTACTGTAAGTCAAGAGCTTCCTGAGTTCTCTACATATTGCCAATCCTTAATATCACAGTGCAGATATTACTGGTAAACACATTCATAGCTCAGGTTTACAGGAACAAGAAGTTTGGAACTTCTAAGGCTGTACACAAGGAGTTTCCCTAAAAAACTGTCACAATGTGGATCCTTTCAAGTGCTATTAAAGCTGACTGAATAAAGCATTTCTTTTTCAAAAAATGGTTATACTTCAGTTACTCAGATTTTTCACCTTATTGATAAGAAACATGATAGAATGGATTAAGGCAAGGACACATTAATTTTAAAAATTATCAGTATTTTGCATTAAACCATTGGAAAAATTAGTGCAGCATTAGAATAGTATATGGGAAAAAATGGACAGTAAATACATAGGAAATTTACTTCCTACTTACAAACCTACACAAATTACAGCAACATTAGGCAATTAGAAGACCTGGATGTAATTCATATTAACTTATAATAACCACATTAGAGATGAAGTACCACTCACAGCAAAAGGAATGTAGTGAGACTGAAGTTTAATATCTAGCATTGTTAAGAAACTGACATCTAACAAAACAAAAGTGGAATGCCGATTTCATAAAAATATACATATATAAAAGTATCTTTGTGCCTGAATTCCAGAACAGCTTCTCCAAAGTAGTGCTTCCAGAACTTTCAAGTTTTAATTATATTCAAAGTATTTATCATTTGAATAAAGTTGGCAAATTACATTCTTATATTATTTTTTTCCTTGATGTCTTCCTAAACAGAAAGCATCACTAATTCGATAACGGGTCACTCATGAATGGAGATTTTTCTTTTTCTCCCCCATGAAAGCAGCAGAATATTACGATTTTAATATTAGAGTGAAACCCATTTGTTATTCTATCTACTACACCTTCTCCATTTTTTTATAGAGGAAGCTAGTCAACAGTAATTTGGCAAAAAGAAATTTAAGTCAACAACAAGATGAGCTGGGCTTCGGTTTGCGATGAAGGTTTACTGTATCTGTTTGAATAAAGTGATCTGATCTATCTTCAGAGGCTAGAACTCTTCTAACAGCTTCTTCAAAGGCTGCTGCAACGTTAGTGGCATCTTTTGCACTGGTTTCAAAATAGGGATGGTTGCCATTATTCCTGCACCAGTCTTGGGCTTCTTCTGTAGATACTTGCCTTTCATCGATATCAACTTTGTTACCCAGTATCACAAATGGAAAACTTTCAGGTTCCTTGACATCTGCATAATAAATGAATTCTTTCTTCCAGTTGCTTAAGTTTTGGAAGCTTTGAGAGTCATCCACGCTGAAGGTTAGCAGGCAACAGTCAGAACCTCTGTAGAAAGGAGTCCGCAAGCTCCTGAACCGTTCCTGACCTGCTGTGTCCCATATCTGCATTGTAACAAAATGTCCATCGACTTCCAACTCTTTATTTAAGAATTCCACACCTATTGTATGAAACAGCTGTGCATCAAACTTGTTGGTGACATATCTGTTCATAAGGGAACTCTTCCCAACTCCACCATCTCCTAGCAGTATTACTTTAAGGAGTGATGATTTTGCTGCCATTATTACGGGAAAAGATCCTCCTGTCTTCCTAGACCTGTAAAGATTAAGGAAATCGTTAAAAAGGAAAATAGTTGTGAGCACCAAATTTTGCACAAATAAATATCTAGAATGTGTTTTGAATTCCACCAACATCGAGTTTCATGTACAAAAACAGGACTCCACTAAACAGGTGAACTGTAGATGCACGCCAGTAAGAGTACCCACTCAAGAATATCAGATTTAAGAGGTGTCTCTTCCACAGACTGCAGTCTGCATCTAAGCAGTATGCTGCATAAATTACTGGTCTGACACTTAGAACTATTTTAAACCCCCAAATCCTTCAAACCACCCCCTCTTTGTACTGAAGGGGTATCACATCACATTCAACAAGTGCTGTAATTCATTTATGTTCACTGGAAAAGGTTCATGGAAAAAAACGGAGTGAGAGAATTTTATAGAGCATATGCCTTGAACTAGTCACTTCAGTGCTGTATTTTATTGCCAAAGTTATTTTTTAAACCAAAGGACTAGGAACACAGTTATCTATGGAACAAATGCAAATGCTGTAATTTTATTTAGATGAGCATTCAATAGTTCATAGTTTACTCCTTGCAGAACAGCACTGATGAATGGAATACTATTAAAACTACCACAAAAGAAAACTTGCTGTTGCTACTTCAATGATACTCAAAATGCCACATACCAAGCCCAAGCCTACAATGACAGTTCAGTTAGGAGGTGTCAACTTCCCATAGTAAAACTGTCAAAAATTCTGCAAGTGCTAGTGAATCGCCCGGCTGCCATCATGGGGATGGCAAATTAGTGACACCAAAGAAGGCTTTTTAACTGTTAGATTTAAAAAGAAAATTTAAAATAAAATCCTTTATCACTAAAGTAGTTTGCTCATTAGTGCTTTGTACCCAACCTTTGCCCTCACAACTGTAGTGTCATCTAATACTGTAAAATGCTGTTTTAATTGCTTGGGGGTAAAGTTTCATTTTATCAAGCCCAAACTGAAGTTTCTGGATGAGGAGAACTGTCTTCCTAAACCTGCCTGATAGTTTGGGCTTCAGCCCTAACAGGCTTCTCTGAAAATAGCATCTATTTAAAATGGAAATGGGTCATAAGTTGCCTAGTCCCTCTCTTTCTTTGAAGGAAGGAATGTGGTCTTGCTAGTTGTAATTAGCATTACTGGCACATACATCACCCACAGTGTGGCTGTAGAATTAGTACCTGATACAAGCTGGCATAAGAGTCATATGACTCTGTGCTGCCTTACAATCAAGGCCTACAGTAGGAGCAAGAAATTTCAGGAATTTTTTTTATCAGTGACTTTCCATCTTTGAATATTTATTTGCTAGACACAATCTACAATAAGACAGAAGGAGTAGTTTGAAGCCTCAACACAAAAAATGTCAAAATGCAAGGAACTGACTTCTTCCATTAAAAAATTCAAAATTTTTTTTCAGAGCAAGTAATTTAATTCATTCATACTACATAATTAACAACAATGTTTATAAAACCTTAATTCTGTACAGGTTTGTATGACAATAACACTTCTTAGAAGCTACAAGAAGATAGTTCATTTTCCCTTCCCAGAACTACAGGATAATGGCTATGGCTCAGGTTATGAACACATACATTTTAGTGCATGTGAAAAGCCTCATCAGAGTCACTGGACTACTTGCATAAGAGTTGCAGGTTTATGCTTAACTTTGAAAATGGTCCAGTGTATTTATGTCTCCAGTTTCTACATCAATAGATAGGAGCTGCTTCTTAATAAATAATGCTTTCATGGGAACAGAGGGTACTGAATGTTCTCCTGTTCTTCCATACTAGTGCAGGGAACAAGTTATAATTTATTTTTCCAGTCCTGCAGAAATCAGAAGTTCCCTGAAAGACACAATGTGCATAAAAATCTGGCTTAAGTAGTTCTGACTGGTACTATGCACTTGTTTCTTTAGCACCTGCATTTTTATCAATGGCAGTTATTAACATTGTCCACAAGGCCACATTTTAAACAAAATACATATAAGGAAAGTGTTAACAGTGTCTACCACTTTGTGCATCTAGAAACTGCTACGTTAATTTGCACAATTCCAACTATGTAGGCCATTCCAGTGACGTCTAAGAGATTGATGACCATAAAATTAGTTTTACTAGGCAGACAATTACAGACCAACCACAAATTACTAAAAGTGGACCAAACTGGTCCTTTCACACAAAAGCTACAGAAAGTGTCTTCCATGATGTTACAGGCAATGTCGCTTTTCAGGACATTCAGTTTCCATAGCTGCCATGCTAGGCTAGAATTAAATTTTTGTGATGTTTTTAATCAAAAATAATGGAATATATATTCAGTCATTTAAACAGATGCTGACAAGCTGTATCTGAAGCACCAAAGAAGCATGTTTGAAAGTATTAATAATTATTTTTGTTTGAAAGCAGCTAAGACTTCATACATTTACAGTTTTATTACTATATAAGGGACTCATCTGCAGCCACACTGATAATGTGATTTAGAGTATCTGCTGAATCAGAGTTTATTTTTTAGAACAGTAGACTGCTGCATTTATTTTTATTTTTTTATTTATTATGTTTTTTTCTAAAGTTATGAAGCCTTAACACTTCAACAAATAATACAATGACAAAATACTTAAGACACTACAAGAATTAATATTATTTCTCCCATTATACAATTTATCTGTATAATGTGCATTTTGACAGTGTTTTTGGAAGGGATGGTTAACATACAACATGACGTTTCTGAAAATTACTATGTCACTTTTTTCAGTTTAAATCATCATTCATCATCTGAAAACAAAAGTTTAATTCCTAATGTGCATCTGATTGTTTTACCCAGCACCAGGAAACACAAGACAGTATAAAACTACATGTAACTATTTGCTGTAGTTATTTCTTAGTGAGCTACACAATTAGTTAATGTAAAAGTAATCTCAACCTAGTAGACAAAGGGCCTGTGACAACAATTTTCCTGATATTCTTCAATCATTTCAATATTCAAAGAAAGTCAGAGGAAATAAATAAAAGGCAGCCCCACTCTGGTTCATTTTGATAATCATTACTGAATTGCTTCCCCTAACTTAAACGGATTACAGTGCTTAAATCACTGACTTCAATATTCCTGTTAAAAGCAGGGAATGTTTTCTACTAAATGTAATTTATTGCATGATCATATACCACAATACAAAAAAGTAAATTAATTGCTGCCTTTCAGGACATCCCTTTTAAGCAGTAAAATGAATTGCAAGTCAAATATTTCCACTATCAGTACAAATATTTGCTGTCACAACGAAAGACAAACAGCTAAGCAACCTCAGAAAAATCAGTTTGCATTACAAAATCCAGTCCTGCAAAGCTTAATGAAATACCACTGCCTTGTCCAGTCTATCCATCTAGATTGTGTTACTTCCATATGTCAGCTTAATATCTGTCTTTATTTTGAGTACAAATACCTCTCTTGCTTAGGTACTGAGGCAGCACTCAAAGAAAAGCAAGATTCTTGGTCTAGAAAACCATAGCAGCAACATGTAAACTCAAGTCCAGGAATTTGTCCTTTTTTAACCATAAAAATAATTTCATATATTAAGGAGAACCTACTCACACCAGTGTACTGAAGGCTGAGGACAAATGCTGAACTCAAGTTGTACAGATAAACAGTGCTAGCCAACACAGTAACTGCATTGCATCTATAATGTCAGCAAGCTGCAAACCCCATGTAAGCTATTAAGCAAACCAAAGCAATTGGACCTATTTGCAGTTTCATTTTCCCATGCTGATACCAGCCACTGCAGCACACCATTAAAACCCCAAACAAAAAAACACACATAGCAACTGAAATCTCACCTCCACTCCCCATTTTTAATAGGGCACCAAACCCTGGATCTATTGTAATACCACCACTGAAATGCCTTAGCATTTTTGAAGAAACAGATGTAAGGGACACTTCTAATTTCCAGATAATTGCTTCTCCACTTGTATTTACTTTCTAACTTGTAAACAGGCAAGAAAATTTGTTTCAGTTATCACTGTCATTCAGTGGTCACTGGTGAACCACCTGCTATACAAAACCAAGACTAAAGCCTAAGGTTTTCTTGAGGATATGTAGTACACTGTCCTTTAACTGAAGCTGTTAAGTGTAAAACAGACTCAAGTTTGTTCCCATCATCTAAGTAATCATGTTTACTTACAACCTAATATACCACCAGCCAAAAAGGGGCCATCTTTGATTTAAGAAAAAAAAAACTAAAGTTATGGACAAGCAGAAATAGCAACTCTAAGAGCATAACATTGACCATGTTTCACAACTTCCTATCCTCAAATTTATTTATATAAGCACATCCATTTCAGTTTTGAAGCTCATTCACTTCGTTTTATTTACTAAGCCACCAGTATCCGATTAGAAGTTTAAAAAGGCACACCACTGCAAGTATTTTGACTGAAACAAACAAACACTTCTCTTTCAACAGAAATGTAAACTCCCTCCCTCATTAGTAGTTGGGTTTTTTTCACACAAACAAAACATTTGACAATAATTGCCAAGTTAGTATAGAAAACGTAGTTTGTTAGTTACAGTAGCCCATCAAAGAATGACATTAATTGCTTCTCTGTGAAAGGTCTGAAAAGAAGTCCCAAGAACTATGAGAGTTGCAGCAGAAAGGGCAGAATCCAAAACTACAGAGTTTTCAACACTTACTGTTTGTGGAGGATTTACATTTCTCAGCCCTCAATCACTACAGTGGTTAAACTTGTTGCCTATAGCAGATCTGCAAGTTTCCAAAAATCTGAAAAGAAAGGACAGAAGCACATTTTCTCACTTTTCTCCCTTTAGTCAATCCTTCAATCCTTGTTCTTGTATTTGGGAGCTAGTGGTTTATACCCTGGTCAATTAAGTGGCACAAGAATGCTTTTTTAGTGCATAAGAGGCCACAAACATGTTTGGGAGGGAAAGACTTCTTTCTCAAAGAAGAAAGAAAAGGAAAACAACCAGATATGAAGCCAAGATGCTGCAGGCTTTGTACTCTTGAATGTTTTACAAGCAGAGACATTAGTCAGCCTCCAAAGTGACCCTCCCCTCCATGGGGCATTGACGTAAGAGCTGTGGATCGGGAACACCCCTTTAGTGACAGTCACTTGTCAGCTGCCTCAAAGCCCTCCAGTCATACAGCTCGACCTACCCAAGTCCTAATCTCCTCACAAGTCTTCCTTCCTGTATCTGTGATTTCACCACTGCACTATGAAGATAACCAGTCAGCAAATTATTAAACATCTATCCAAAAGAAAATACAGACTAAATGAAATTGCCTCTAGCTGTAAGCAGCCTTGATCTAGCACTATATCACTAGAATTTACTTGTAACTTCTTATATGAACCCAACCCAAAACGAACTGTCATTCAGCTGTTGCCACTCATTTGGATACCAAAACAGTTTCATTTGGGGGTTTCTTTGTAAGGTTCTTTTTAACTTCTTTGAAGCTCAGGATTCTAGTTCAAACAGTTGCCTGGCATGACTCAGGACTATGGAAGAACCAGTGGCCAAGGGAAGGAATCCTGAAGTTCACATAACCCTTGGATCCTCAAATCATTTCAGTACCTACTGCCAGAATCCCTTTGTTTATTCTAACTTCTAGCTAGATACAAAGTCAACTAGCAAAATTTGTCAGGAGAAATACCTACATTTATATCTCTGCCAGTTTAATCTTGCATAAGCCTAACCTTCACCTCCAACCTCATTCCCCAAATTCAAGTAGAATGAGCGAACTTATTTATTCCGATTTAATCGGAGTTGACATTTCTCAGCAGTTCACAGTTAAACATCTCCCAGCTTAAATATTCTATTCCTTTCAGCCAACTTCAAAACACCCTTCAGTGTTGCTGCTGCTCCTGGTCCAACACTGCTAACAATGCCTGAGCTATTTGACATTCTCCTTGCAACCTACTTCTCTATTACTGCTTCCACTCTTCCAATAACTTATTCAGCAATTATTTCTGCCCAAATGTGCTCATCTTTCTCCCTTGCATTAGTTTCCCTTTTCCTTCAGGGAATCTTAGTAATAGCAGCCTCTATTGGTTCAAGGCTACCTTGTACATTCATATTCTTCCCAGTGTAACTCTTGTGACAAAAGCCCATCCCTAAGGCATTAAGTGGGTTACACTGTACCAGGCCAACACACTCGTCTGCTCTGCTCACAAGGAAAACAAAAACAAAACACAGGGGAGAATGAACACTATTAAAAAAAAACCCAAAAAACCAACAAACCCTAAGGACTTCTTACAAGCCTTTCTGCTGGGAAATTTTTATTCATTGTGAAACATTTATGTAAAATTCCAATCCTAAGGAGCTGGAAGATCCATTTCCCATAATTTATTACCAAATCGACACAAAACAAAACAAAGCTTGCAATCTAAATATCTTATTTGACCCTCTGCAATTCTTTTTTACACATATTTTCAATTTAAGGAAACTGATGGTGTTGGAGCACTCAAAAGTAAAACAAGGACTGCTAGAGCAGTTGGTTTTTTGTGGTTTTTTTTTTATACACACTGTCTCTTTTTAACTTTATGGAAAAGGCTTTACTAAAATTAAGACAGCAAAGATAGCTCCATACAACCTGAATGAAGACAGAGAGAAGTAACAGTTCATTATAAATTTGATGTTGGTATAAAACACAGAGCTGTACCATCCTTTGGTTAGGTTCCTCTGAAAATAAAAGTGCTAAGAAAAAAATGCTTTGGATTTATTTTGGGCATGTGTTCTCTCCCTCCAGTCTGCCATTACAGCTTGTTACCTTCAAAGCTACTAAAAGTCATGGAAAAACACTTTGAAAAAAAAAAAAACCAACAAAAAAACCCAGTCACACATAGCCACCCTTGCTCTAAAAAAAGCTAGCACTGACAACTTCAGTGTTGCACAACACGTTAAAAGTAAAGACAAATAAAACCCACATGCTTATTTAGTGTAGCTGTAAATTATTATGGACAAGAAGGAAAACAACACGTAAGATGGGAGGCTGCATGACGGCTATCTGCAGACAAGCACTTCAATTCCTGAACAAAGCTTAGCCAAGAAGTTCCCTAACTTAACTGTCCCACCCAAGTTAATAAAACTTAAATGCTCTCCATATATCTAGTTATATGTAACCTTGCTGTAAAGGCCACTATTGGAGGTTTTTAAAACTATATTTCTTGCACTATTCTGTTACCCACGAAGTTGTTTGGCACAAGTTACATGTGACACGGGTTTACTTACACCGAGAGCAGCCCATTAACCACGCAGACGCCAGCGGCTCCCAGTCCCGGCCCGTCCCACCCTGCCACACCTGAGGCCGCAGAGCCACCTGCGCCGCTGGGAACTGCCCCGGCCCGGCACAGGGGCCCAGCCGAGCCCCTGCTTCAAAAATGAAGAACTGAAACCCAAGGGCGCGGTGGGCAGGCGGCCCCGCTCCAGCACAGAATCCACTGGGATGGAAAAGCCCTCTGAGATCACCGAGACCAAGCTGTGGCCGAGCACCAGCCTGTGAAGCAGCCCCCGGCGCGGAGTGCCACGTCCAGCCCAGCCCTCCCTTAAACACCTGCGGGGACGGTGACCCCGCTGCACCCTGGGCAGCCCGTTCCAAGCACACAGCAACGAGAAAAGGGAGACAGAAGGAGCTTTAATACTTCTTCCGTTCCCAACCTGAAACGTGTCGAGGACACGGCTACGAAGCCGAGTTTCACCCTGACAGACCAGCCATGTCTCTCGGACGTGAGGAAGCGCCCCGGGGTCGGCGGCCGGCCGCACGCCAGCTGGAGCCGCTTCCCAAAGGAGCCACCGCCTGCCCCGGAGTCACGGGATCCCGGATCACGCCACATTCCCCGCCACCCGCACCGGCTCTGGGGAGCGCCCGGGGCCCCCTCCCACCGCGGGCCCGGCCGGGGCTGCCGTCCCGCTCCCTGGAGGCTGCGCCAGGGAACACCGGGGAGCGCGCCCGGGATCTCGGACAGCGGCGGGGGAGCGAGCGAGCGGGGAACGCGCCAACAAGGGAAAGGGAAATAACGCGAACGGGACAGCGGGAATGGGATCAGCGGGAATGGGACTGCGGGAACTGCGGGAACTGCGGGAATGGGGCAGCGGGAATGGGACTGCGGGAATGGGACTGCGGGAATGGGATCAG
>VZRH01003987.1:385116-398914 GCA_013397555.1 Urocynchramus pylzowi | reverse complement strand
CCCGCGGGAAGGGGCTGTGGCCGCTCCTGCCGCCGGTGCCGGTCCCGGGCTGCGCCACAGCCGCCCGGCGCTGCGGAAGGAACGAACATGGCGGACAGGCCGGGGGCGGGGCCGGGCACCACGTGATGTGACCCCGCCCACCGGGCAGAGGCCACGCCCCGACGGGAACGGCAGGAGGGGGCCAGCCCGGCGCTGCNGGGTCTGCGGGAATGGGATCAGCGGGAACGGGACTGCGGGAATGTGACTGCGGGAACAGGGGACTGCCGGCAAGGGGAAAGACCGTGTCCCCAGCCAGACCAGGCCCATCTCGGGCCATCTCGGGCCATCTGGGGCCATCTCTCATGGATCGCTATCGTGTGCCGTCTGAGAGCGCTCCACTGGAAAAGACAACACTTTGACTTGCTCTAGACTGCCCTGCATTGTTAAGCCCGAAAATGCCTTTATAAAGTATTTGCCGGTCAGAGTTATTTATTAAAGGCTGTAGTCTCACTGTGCTCCACACTAAGGGCCCCACGTATCCAAACTCACAATTGCATGGCAGCTTCACTTCACAAGTAGAAACATTTAATGTGTCAATGAAGGAATTCATCGAAATAACAAAGCACGCTATTTTTAAAAAGTAGCCAGACACTTTTTTTCCTGTAGTAATTCAGAACAACACCAACTTGACTGTTAAAACAAGATCACAGGGTAAAAAGCTAAAGGAAACAGCAATAAGAGTCTTTTCTGTGCTCTTACAACCTCCCCACGAGGGCAAAATATAATTAAAATGAAAGAAACCCCAAGAAGCTAAAGAGGTTCCCACACCATCAGGAGGAATAGGTGATGACAGGCATAAGTACATCCATTTGCTCAAGCAGTCATCACATGCTTCTGATCATAAGGCAAATGCAACCAGACTGGAATTGCCACTTGTAGACTTGTCTTGTTTTGGATCAGACATCAACACGGCCCAAGGAATGGAAAACAAGATCTCAGTATCATCAAAAGGAGATGTCTTCCACTGGCAGGAACAGGATTATTAAAAGGCAGGCCATGCTAGAGGCAAATCTGATGATACCAGACCCATTATCTAACAAAGCTGGACTTCAAAAATGTTTAAGTGCTTTTTTCCTGGAATCTGCTTTCATCCAATTCTAGAATAAAATACAAGTAAGTGCTGGAGAAGTAAGAAAGTGGACTTTAAATTATGGTAATTCTAAGTAACTGAACAGTTATGGCATTATTTTATGATTTATAAAGAAGAAAAAGCTGCATTTAAAAATGAAGGAAATAATTACTCTATTTTGCACTTAATACCTTTTGGGGAGAAGCTACCATGTTTTTGTTTTGAAACAACACTGGATTTTGTTTTGAAACATATTGGATACCTGTGAGGAAATTTAGAATTTCAGGATAATTTGGCTTGGAAGGGACCTTTAAACACCATCTAGTCCTGTCACCCTGCAATGAGCAGGGACATCTTCAACTAGATCAGATTGCTCAGAGCCCTGCCATCAGTTTGGGAAACCTGTTACAAGGTTTCATCACCCTTGCTGTAGAAAAACCTAATTCCTAGCCTGAATATAGTCAGCCTGTCCAGTCTGGATCTGTGCTCCTTTCTCATCCTACTGGAACAGGCCCTGCTAAGAAGTCTGTCCCCATTTTTCATAAAAGCCCCTTTATAGGCCCTGGAAGGCTTCAGTG
The DNA here is from genome assembly GCA_013397555.1 of Urocynchramus pylzowi. Lineage (NCBI taxonomy): Eukaryota > Metazoa > Chordata > Aves > Passeriformes > Fringillidae > Urocynchramus > Urocynchramus pylzowi. The sequence continues at coordinate 397,228 of VZRH01003987.1, read as the reverse complement.
AGGTCTTCACAGTTTTCTCCAGGCTGAACCACCCTACCTGTCTCATCCTTTCCCCATAGAAGAGGTGCTCCAGCCCTCTGATCATCTTGGTGGCCTCCTCTGGACCTACTCCAACAGGTCCATGTCCTTCCTGTGCTGGAGACCCCAGAGGTGGATGCAGCACTGCAGGTGGAGTCTCATGAGTGCAAAGTAGAGGAGCAGACCCCCTTCCCTCAACCTGCTGCTCATGCTGCTTTTGATTCTTTCTGGGCTGCAAGTTCACATTGCCAGCTCATGTCCAGCCTCTGATCCACCAGCATCCCCAAGTCCTTATCCCCAGGGCTGTTCTCAATCCATTCAATCCCCAGGCTGTATTGACACCAGGGGCTGCCCTGAGCCCGGTACAGCATCTTGTACTTGGCCTCATTGACCCTGAGGATCCACTTTAACCCAACTCTTCAGCTTGTCCAGATACCTCATTTTTTCAAGTTCTATTTAGAAACAAAATTCTTTAACCTTTCAGATAAGATGTATTTTTATTTCCTTTACATGGGAACATATAAGAAAACAGAAAAGAGCTGTGGTGTAACCATGGCGACTATGCTCATGATTTTATAGGCACACTGGAGCATCATAGGGTTTCTCTCATGGTTAATACACATGCATGAGTGCTTGAGGATCAGGAACTGAAGGCCCTTTTCCTTGTGTCCACTCTGTTACACACCATGTATGTAACAAACCCAGTAGTTGCTACAGAACAACACAAATTGTAGAACTAATAATGCCTCTGATAGGGCTGGTCACATGAAGCACACCTGCCAGTCCTGAGGTCAGACAGAGGAGCATGCCCAGTTAGGATGCAGTTTGAAACAAGTGCACCAAAATCACTCCTGTTTAAATTCTGCAGAGAGGCAGGGTCCCTGTGGAAGCTGCTGTGGGGCTGCCCCTGTCTGAGACCACTGTTTGACCATCCCAGTTGTGGGGGGAGCAGGGCTGGGGCAGTGCTGGTGGGGGCAGCTGCTTCAGAATCCCACTGCCAGCAAGAGCTCTGTTTTGGCTCAGACCTGTGCAAGCCTGGTGGCCCCGTTCCTGCAGCCCACCTTGTGCCCCAGTGTCAGCCTGACAGCATGTCCCAGGCTTGCCCAGCTCTCACTGGAGTTTTGGCAGATCATTGTCCCCGGACCTGCCTGCTCTTGTTTGGGTGCTGCTGGACAGTGACCCTTACAGCTGAAGCCACTGTCCCTGCATGCCTTGTCACCCACCATCGACCCCTGGCTCGCCTGCCCCTGTGCAGCAGCCCACCCTTGCTGCTCCCTCACATGCACCTCCATCTGAAAGCTGACTTTGCACTTTGAGGATTTTGTTCACAGAGGTGTATTCATGGTGTTATGCCATGTCAGAGAAAACAGCACAGAAAACATCCAGTGGCAAATAAAGGGCAACTTTTTTTGTGAGTAGGAGGAAGTTCTGTATCAGCAAAGCTCTCTTATAATAAGAGCTTGTGAATAATACTTTTTACCATCTGTAGCTGGCAAGGAGACTATGTCCCATCCTGGCAAGAGATGACATGGCCTCAGTAAAACATGACTTTGTCACCTCTTGGCTGAGTTACAACAGTACAAAATAAGGGGATATGAAGTCATTTATGGCTCTCTTAATACCAGAATGCAGCAAGCCAGCTCCCAAGCAATCCAAGAAATTATCAAAGTGCTCTTGTTTCTTTCCTTATCTTCCATGCAGTCAGTTATTTGGACCATTACACCCTGGAGATTCCCTGAAGGACTGTAATTCAACATATTTGCTCCTTAACCACAGCCTGTTACCACCTAACTTTCCTTCTTGGCACAAAAAAAGCTGTTTTTTGTTTAAAGGGCTGCAGTTCTTTGCTTTAGTAGCAAATGTAGATAGCACAGCAGACAGAAAGGAAACAGATTTTAAATGAAAAATAAACAGCAAAAATTTCCTTTTGGTTTTGAAAAGATGAAAGAGCTTTAAACAACAAATGGCAGCCAAGCACCTCCCTAAAAAGTGCACAGTAAGAGGGATATGACAGATAGAAAAGGCACTCAACAGAACAGATGGAAGTGGATCTGGCAGGGGATCTCCAGGAACCAGAAGGAGTTTTGTTACTGGTGTTAAGGAAGCAACATTGACTACAATAGAGCACTTCAGATAGAGAATAGTGTCTTTGTTTTTACATTGAAAATTGTGTGAAATTCATTGTTAATTCAGCTCTCATCTTCTTAAGATATGTATCACAAGTCCTGCAGCTACAGGCTGCTTGATCTTTGAGAGCAATTTATTTTTAAGACCTTATTGCTGTTGTTAAATCACAGGATTCAAGGAGTTGAATTTACAGCATTTCTGGAAAACCCCATGGAGACAAATACAGACTTTAGCCTTGTTCAGCACATATTTGTCCTATGTTTGTGGGGATCACCTCTACTGACACACTCCTTGTAGGAGTAGCAGCACAGACATACTAAACATCATATCCAAATTAATGGTCTCTGCTTAAAAAAGTTCAGAGATTTTTTTCTCACCCACAATTAGCTGGAAAAAAAAAAAAAAAAGAGAGACTTAAACAATATAAAAGAATCTAATTTTTCAAAGCTTTTCTTTTGTTTCTGGACTCTACTTCCTGTACTCCAGTGATCTACATCCTCCTGCTGTTGTACACACTATGTAGTTGCAAGTTGGCTTTTAAAAGAGATTCTGAGACAAAGCATATAATATAGCATACAATCTTAGTCAGCCAAATATTTTAAGCCTGCACAGTTACACATTTAGTAATGGGCAGTTCAAAAGAAAATGATGTTACATATTAAGTCACAAATGTAGTCAGTGTTACAGATACAAATTTTACCCTTGAAATATATTCTGTCAAAAACACCCTCCATGCCTTGTAATATTTCTCTTTGCCAAGATAAAACTTGGATGAGCTGTACATTACTGGAATGGCTTCAAAACCAACTCCAGGCAGAAATTATTTATAAGTTGTTCAGAGCTAAAATAAAGTCTTCTGCTACATGGTGTTCTGACACAGCACAATGCTGGCATAAAGCTCTCCTCAACAGGACCATGACCTTCAAAATGACTGCACACAATCCTGTGCTTGCTGTGATCCACTAACACAGGAGTGTTTGCTTTCCTGGAGCTTCACTGAAAGGTAACAATAATGCTTTACACAAAAGTACTGCCACTTAAGCAGGACTACTCATAAGCATCAATTCCAGCACACAAGTAAGGGCTGGGAAGGAAGGCCAGACAGTAACTCCTTGGTTACACAGCTGAACACTGGGGGTCTGGCCTAAAGCTTTAATGTGTATTTTGCATCAGTGCAATGCCCCTAAACCACACGTTTTATATGTTAAAAATCTTACTAATGCTGCTGAAAGGTAATTGTTAACCCTTCACAGAATAGAAAGATTTTTCTTCTTTTTTTTTTTTTTCTTTTTTTTCAGTAGAATACTTTAAGTATCTCTTTGCAACATCAGGTTACACATAAATTTCCCCATATACAGATAAAGGCCTGTCTTCAGTCCTGGCTAGCATTTAGTTCACCAATACTTATTTTCTTATCTCATGCCCCCAACTCCTTTCTCAGAGAGGTCATGCAGCTCAGCCCAGAGGAGCTGACCAACCTCAGCTGTGTCACAATCAGATGGGTGTAGAACTGTCCTCAATTCTTCCAGAAAATACTCAGCAGGTTTCTCTGCTCTGCTGATATATTTTAACCTTGAAGTGCTAAATGCCTATTGTGCATTTGTAAAAGATACAGGTCACTTACTTTAGTGAGAAGATTTTTTTTTTAAATAAATACTTCTAGTGAACAATGAGTGAGAATCATGTTGATTCTGGAACAAAAATATGTATAAAAACTTCTGCTATTCGATTTCCTTCTATTCATTGTTTGTGGGTAATGTGTGCTATACAGAAACATTAATTTTCTCAGTTTAGGACAGATGCCCCAATTCCAGAGAGGATATCCACTCAAGAAAGTTAATAACTCCTATTATTTTATTTATTAAATAAACATACAGCCAATAATATATTTACATACAATATATATTTACAAATATAATATATTTTCTGAAATAATCCATTGTCTGATCCTGCATTAATTTCTTTGCAGTAGCAGGACACACCATCTTACACTGTAAATCTGGCCAGCATACTGATAGACTGTCACAAGTCCTGTTTTCCTTCTAATGGCTAAAAACACTGAAGCAGAATCTCATTCACGCTTTCATTTGCTAGCTGCTTTCTACCCCTTTAATGCTCTACTTTTAGTTTCTTTTTTCCCTGTTAGAAATCACCTCTCAAACCAACTTAATAATCTAACACTTGCTCGCAAAAAGTGATTTCTTCAAGGAGTGAATCCATGCGGAACATTCTGCAATGCAATAAGTATGTGAACTGCAGATTTGGAAACAGTTTGTTTACTGTAAATGAAACTTATGTTCTGTGAAAGAATTCCTGAAGTTAAAAAGATTTCCAAGTATCCAGTCCCTTCAGGAAAAACTCAGCACTAGGAATAATTTTAATGGATTTATTAACAAATATTCCACTCAGACACAGTGCAACCATTTTTTCCCTTTACTCTTTTATTTCTTTACATATTTACATACTTAAAAACATGTAAGATTAATTCAAGCCATCTTTAAAAGTACATTAGCAGTTTTTTAAAAATTGATTTTGCAGTTTTTAGTGGTAGCAGCCACATAATATCAGCACAGAATTTAAAATTACAGAGTTTCAACAGAGGTAAGTTCTCATACACGTTTCCAAGGCCCTTATTATAGAGGGACAGTTTTACAAACAAATCCATCTGCTGTGATACCACTGTTCTCCACATTCATTACAAATAACATAAGTCAACATTTGTTCATCTGGATTTGTGTTTCGCACCCAAGCTGGAAGAAAGAGAGTTCCTCTGGCAATCATAGTGACAGTGCAATCAAATTTTTCACAGCGTCTGCACTTTATTTTGTTTGTCTGTGTGCCATTAATAACCTGTGGAAGCTGATGTTCCTGAACAGATGATTTTGTGTACAGAGCCCTGAGCTGTTTCAGTTCATCGCTGGCCATTTCCATCACTGTCATCTCAGCAAAAGCCTTTGGGCTCAAAGTTCCTGAAAAAAGGTTATGCTTTAAGTGGCAACTTTTGGGGTTCTTAAGGTTAGAGATTTTACTTCTGATGCAATTTTTATACTTTTTATCATTTTTAGCATGAAGAGCAAAAATATGTTCTTCAATTTCTTTAGCTAGCTCTAGCCATTTAACGGTTTCTTCTTCATCTTTGGCAGAACCAATCAAAGTTTTGTAAAGAAGATCCACACATTTACACCTCAGAGCTCTCATCAGATCCTGCTGCAGACTTGCTTGGCTAACAACAGATTTAGACTCTTCACGAACAGTGTGTTGCTCCTCAAAAGAAGAATGCTGATTAATACTGCCTTCTGCATTGTTACATACCACATTTTTAGCAGTCTGTGATGGGACCAAAGTGCTGGAACTAGCACCATCTAATGCCTCCTGCTGACATGGTCCTTCAGACAGAGACTGCTCTCTAGGAACTACACCGAGATGCTCAATTTCTTCTTTCACATACACAGAAACTAACTTTTTAACTTGCATTGACTGAGCACAGTTATTCTTGTAAAGTGCTTTCCACCTTGACAATAACTGCTTTGCTTTCTTTTTCAACTCTCCTGAAGGGCAGCTCTTGAGTACTCTATATACAGCCTTGGTAACTTCTGTCCCCTGGAGATATTCTACAGTCATATCAACATCTGCAAGTTCTTTAAGATGATCCTCAATAGCTTGCAAATTGTTCTCAGACAGCAGTTTTTCAATACAATGGGTTCTGTGCACAATATTTTTCAGATCAGACATTTTTAAACCTGGAAACAAACAAACAAAAAATCATCACCTTTCCTGCAGCTATGAAATGAATTCAAATTCTGTATATTCACACGAGGTCTTCTTTTCCTTTTATGCTATTTTATTTGTATATATCACTGGGTTTCCCACCATTTTCTTGAAATGGTGTACAGAAGCCCAAAACACCATTCTGGTTCCTATGTGACCCTCAACCTTTCACTTGCTATACAAGAGATCATGCTACACCTCTTTCAGAAGTTTCTCCTTACAGCTATCAGAGAAGCAAGTCAGCATCATGACTTTCACCTGAGGTCCCACTGCTGCCCTTCCCCTCACTAGCTCTGGCATCGTATTACAGATGGATTATCAAGATGGGGCAGCTCAAAAACAATGACACCTGCAGTGTTTCAAAACACTGACATCTACAAATTTTGAAAATTCTCAAAGGTTAAAGAAAGATCCCTCTATATTTTCTTGCAGGTGTAGCATTATTAAAGCATGGTCCTATATATTCTGACACATAAAGGAAAATCAAAGGGGGTCCTCAGAATGCAGAATCTCATGGTATCAATAATATTTCCTTTTGATTCCCTTTCATCAAGCCCTTTGATCAAAAAATGTTCAGTGCATTGTTATTGCAAATTTGCATGCAAAAATTTTTTTTATATTCTGAACATTATTCTTCTTCTTGCTGAAAAGGAGAACTAAATGTAGAATGCAGAAATTAATGGTGTGGTGTAAGTGTTGTGTTCTTCTTTTCCACAATTAGTCCTCTAAGTTTATGCACAAAATCAGTTTTTTGTCTGAAATTGCATCCATCCTGATTCTACCCCAGAAAAACTCCTCTGCCTGATGGAGACAAGGCTGGCTACACACATCCCTATGGGAAGAAGTCATAAGCTGGTTTCTTGCAGCATCACTGTTTCCATGATGAAAACTCCTGAGAACAGGGGTAGAGAAGGGACGAGAGATACAGCTGGGTCATTTGCCCACTGTTGTTTCTATGACCACCACCAGCTAACTTGTCTTACAAGACAGAAACAAGTTAAAACTTCAGGTAGGACCTCAGAGCTCCACAAAAGAAAAGGACAGAGAGGATAAGACTTTAAGTTCTGCAAAACCTCAATAATGATGATTAAAGAAAGCAGTTTATTACTCAAGAAGTTTCAAACTCAGAGAAACATGATGCAGTTTTCATATACTTAAGTTGAGCCCTCTGCATCACTGTACTAAGAAGAATGTCAGTGCATACACACTTCTGTTCTGCTACAGCAACACAGATGCTATGAACAGAAAGAACTTTGTCATGTAAGAGAGCCATCACAAAGCAACAACAGTTCCCTGTCTCCAGAATACCAAGAAGTTGACATGATAAAATTATTATCTGCCAGTTTACTGTTTTACATGTAATCCAGGGCAGAGTTGATGACAGCTGCATGTTAAGCTAGTATGATTGCCCTGTGCCTTAGAATCCATTCTGCTACTTCCAGGATATTCCACATTTTCTTCAGATCTTGTGTCTGTCTATGTATGTGTTGTATTATGCTCACACACCATAAAATAGACTTATCTAAATGCAAGATGAAATCATGAACTCTCAATATTTAGCATATAGGACTATGGACACACAAAGAAATTATCACACACAAACCTCTGCTGATAATTTGTCAGTGCATATACTTCTGTCCTGTGGCAAAGGTGAGGTTTGGATCTTTCATTGAGGACTGTGTGTCATAGAAGGCTTCCTCTCTAATACTGCAGGTTGAGGATCTGTGTGTAAGAAATCAGTATGCAAGATCCATACACAGAGTCTGTGGGTATCACCTGCTTCATGGTAGTGGTCCTTGCTCATCATTATCAACCTGACCCTACACAGCCCCCCAGCATGGCAAGTCCTACCTTAGGACTCTTACACTAAGGCAATAAATTAGTTATCAGAAATTTAAAATTTTCTTAGTCCTGCACTGACTTTTTCAAGTTCATGAAACATTAAATTCAAGTTTGTAAATGTTTTGGCAGCAGTTACATAAACAAACTGAAATCACAATATGGACATCAAACTACAAACAATTATTTTAAAATAATTTTGGAAATGAAACCTAATAGACTACTAATATTTAAGTCACAACAATCACTTCTAAGGAAATGCTTTCCTCAAAATGTACAAATTATAGCAAATAGGCAGGATGGAGTGACTCCCTTCAAGTGTAACAAGCAAAGTTAAGTAAATGTAACAGAAAATGTATTTAAATATTTTAATGGAGACAGATAGTCACTGGTAATTGGGAGAAGCATAAGAAATAGACAGCAGAAAAAAACTCACTGAATAAAGGTAATAATCAGTGACATCAGAGAGGTTTCTGCAGGGAAAAGGGTCTTGAAATAGTCCTGTCTTTGTTGTGTGTATCTAGTTTGCAATAAATTCTAAAATCTTTCAAGGTGAAAAGCAACATACACTTCTGAACTATTACACTAACTACTGAAATATTACACTAACTACTCAAGCATAAATTTCATCTCGGTTTCCAAATTAAAAGGAAGTGTAATGAAAACAAAAAAAAAAATTGTTTGTATGTTTGTTGCCCCTATAAATCAATCAGATTTATCACCAAGGTTGACACAGACCCCATAGTTTTACACAAACAGAAATTAAATAGGGATTCTTAAACTTATCAGGAACATACAAAGTAATCTGACAGTTCATTTTACTACTGTGATTTCTTTCAAAGGATGAAGCAAAGCTCATGCTCATTAATACTGGGGAACCTGCATTGCATTTCATATTATGTCTGAATGCCAAGCACCTTTTCCTACTTTCCTAATCAAGGCACAACATGATTATGTCAGACAACTGTAGAAGACATGTTTTTCATATTCTTGTAGGGAGAAACTTGAAATTACTGATGCCGTGGTAATACTGCAGTATATTTTCTAGAGTTCACTGGGAACCCAAGTATAGCAAGCCTAACTTCCTCCCTGCTCAGACTCCTGCTCTTTGAACTCTGACGTTTCTGTTATAAATCAGATAGAACAGTAAGTTGGGAGAAGCCCCAAAACCTTTTTAAGAGAATGCAAGTGTGTCAGAGAATCAAGCTGCAATTTCAAATGGAAAATTATTCTACCACTTGAGGGAGCTGTGGCATAGCAAACCCATGGAATCTTTTGAAATTACCATGAAAAACTCCAGCCTGTGAAGAAAAAAAGATAAAATAATTACGCTATGAACTTTAGGAGACTTCGTATTTTTAAGGAACATATTTGCCTAATTTTGGCAAACAAACCGTGCAGAGTCCATAGATGCTGGGATACAGACAGGAGGGGAAGGGTATATCCTTTATCCAGTTATTGTACGTACATTGCACTTTGATTTTTTTTTTTTTTTTTTTTTTTTAATTTGCAATTTGACTGCTTTTCTACCTGATTTAATGCAATTTGACAAATGCTGCTGAGCAAATATTTATAAAATTAACTGAATCGAACTCAGTCAGCACTGTTCAGCTGTGTTCCTAATGCTAAGAGACAAGAAATCTGAGGAAGACTATTTTTTTTCTTAAGTTACGAAATGAATCATGCATCTTTGTTAAGGTGGAGCGGTAAGAAAAAGAATGAACAAATGATAATGTCACAATTTTGTGCAGTAGAAAACAAACATCCTCAACCCTCCCACAGCTGCACAGGGCATTTCAGCTTAGCAATGAAAGAATCACAGAATGGTTCAGGCTGGAAGGGACCTTAAAGAACACCTAGTTCCAACCCCCCGGCACTGGGCAGGGATGCTATGTACTAGGCTTGGTTGCTCAGAGACCCATCTAACCTGGCTTTGAATACTCCCAAGGATGTGGCAGCCACAACTTCTCTGGGGAACCTGTTCTAGTGCCTCACCACCCTCTGCATAAAGAATTTCTTCCTAATATCTAATCTAAACCTGCCCTCTTTCAATCTAAATCCATTGACATTAGCTCTGGCACAATCTGCCCATATAAGAAGTCCTTCTCCCTGCTTTTTATAAACACCCTAAGGTACAGGAAGGCCACAGTAAGGCCTCCCCAAAGCCTCCTCTTCTCCAGGCTGCCCAAGTCCAGGTCTCTCAGCCTGTCTGCATGGGAGAGGTGCTTCAGCTCTCTGAGCATCTTTGTGGTCCTCCTTTGCACCTGCTCTAACAAGTCCATGTTTTCCTGGTGCTGGACCCCACAGCTGGATGCAGCACTCCTGGTGGGGTCTCATGAGGGCAAAGTAGAGTGGAGAATCCCCTCCCTTGACCTGCTGGCTGGGCTGCTTTGGATGCAGCCCAGGTGCCATGGGCCTTCTGGGCTGCAAGTGACACTGCTGGCTCATATCCAGCTTTTCATCCACAGGAACCCCCAAGTCCTTCTCTGCAGGGCTGCTCTCAGAGACTTCTCCCAGTCTGTGCTCATGTCTGGGATTGCCCTGACCCAGGTGCAGCACCTTGCACTTGGATTTGTTGAATCTCATGAGGTGCTCGTGGGCCCACTCCTCAAGCCTGTTGAGGGCCCCCGGATGCCATCCTGTCCTGCTGTGGTGTCACCTGCAAACTTCCTGAGGGTGCACCAATCCCACTGCCCATGTCACTGATGAAGATATTAAAGGGTGCCAGTCCCATGAGAGTCCTGAGGGACACCACTCACCACCAGCCTCTACCTGGACACAGAGCCACTGACCACAACTCTCTGGCTGCATCCATCCAACAAACTCCTTATCCACTGAATATGAGTCCATCCATCAAACCCATGTCTCTCCAATCTGGAGACAAGGATGTCATGTGGGACTATAATAAAGGCCTTACAGACGTCTAGATAGGTGACATTGGTTAGTCTTCCCTTGTCACCCCTTGCTATCACTCTACCATAGAATGCCACCAGATTGGTCAGGCACGACTCACCATTAGTAAAGGCATGCTGGCTACCTTGAATTACCCTCCTGTCTTTTATGTGCCTTAGCACATCTTCTAGGAGGCTCTTCCTAAGCACAGAGGTGAGCCTCACCGTCTGTACTTCCCTGGATCTTTCTTTCTCTTCTTTTTAAAAAGGGAAGTGACGTTTCCCTTTTTCCAGTCAGCAGGGACTTCACCTGACCGCCATGACTTTCCAAATATGCATGAGAACATCTGTTTGAATTCCAAGCACCTTCATTGTAACTGAAGGTTACAAGGCTCCTATTTACAATGACACTCTGTAATGCTGTGCTGATGAGGCACCTTCTTGCCAAATCATTACGAGCTCTCACTCTGGCTGCACAGTATAATGAGTCACTTGTGTGTACAAGAATAAATGATGACAATCAATAAAAACCTTGTAAATCAGTTTGCTTCCAAAAAAACCCCCAAACATCAGGCTACTTCAGGTTTAAAATATAGCCATCCTGTAATAATGCCAAGTTGAATCAGAACATTTTTAAACAGTAAAATGACTAAGTAAGAGAAAACCAAAAAAACAACAACAACAACAAAAACCCAACAAAAACAACAAACAAACAAAAACCACACACAAACAAACAAAAAAAACCAGCCTGAGACTTAACTCTTAACTTGCTGTTAAGTGCAAAATCAGTCCCCGGGAAAAACACTGCCCTCTCCAAAAGCATTTGGGATAAATGCTTTGTCTTTGCTTTACACCTTATCTTGTACAAAGCCATAGTCCATTTTGTCTTAACACTGAAAACCCAAGACAAACTGAATGCATCCAAACAAGTGTGTATCAATGTCTTGGAAGCATGAATACCTGTCCTTTTCTCCCTCATCCCAACCTCCACTGCAGGTGAGCTCTTCTCCAAGAAACTCTGTGTAACTGGAAAAAAAATCCAGACCACAGCCCAGACAAGGATCAGAAGTCAAGTACTCCTAACAGCGTGTCCTGGTTTCAGTTGGGGTAGAGTTAATTTCCTTCACAATGCCTGGTATGGGGCTGTGTACTGCATTTGTGCTGAACACAAGCTGATAATATGGAGATGTTTTTGTTATTGCTGAGCAGGGCTTACAAAGAGCCAAGGCCTTTTCTGCCTTTCCTGCTGCCGTGCTGGCAAGGAAGGTGGGGGTGCATGGGACACTGGGAGGAGACACACAGCCAGGACAGGTGACCCCCAACTGACCAAAGGAATATTCCAGACCTTCTGACATCATGCTCAGTACATAAAGTGGGGGGAAGAAGAAGGAAGGGGGGACATTTGGAGTGATGACATTTGTCTTCCCAAGTCATTGTGACACATAGTAGGGCCCTGCTCTCCTGGAGAT